>OZ005650.1:211515837-211839837 GCA_963930645.1 Salticus scenicus
CTACACGTTTTCAGGTGTGAGGAATCCGAAAATGACAAAATTTCTATGGTGTCTGTCTGTAGGGTGTATGTTAGTCTGTTAGTCTGTTAGTCTGTTAGTGGGTCAGTCCGTTAGTTTGTTAGTCTGTGTACACGATATCTCAAGAACAAATTGTCGCAGAGAGGTCAGATCAGTTTTAAAATATTACTTTCGACACTGGCAAGAACCCTATTCATTTGCAACATTCGATTTTAAAAACTTCGTAAGTTATTCGAAATTTACGATTTTCTTAACATGGGAGAATAGGACAAAAAATCACTTAAACGTGCATTAAATGAAAACTTTTTACTGTAAAAATGTCAGACCAGTTTTAAAATATCAATTTTGATGCCGGAATGAACATCAGTAACTATAAATATGCTACTTTGAAAATTTCGCAAGTTACTGGAAATTTACGAATTTCTTAACATGGCAGTATAGGGGAAAATTTCACATAAACGTCAATTTTGAGAGATATTTTCATCGTAAAGATGTCAGACTACTTTTGAAACATTATTTAGGACACTGGCATGAATATTAATGACTATGAATTTTCCAATATAAAGATTTCGTAAGTTATTGGAAATTTACGAATTTCTTAACATGGCTGAATAGAGCAAAATTTCACATAAACGTCAATCTTGAGGGATATTTTCATCGTAAAGATGTCAAACCACTTTCGAAATAATATTTAGGATACTGGCATGAATATCATAGACTATGATTTCTCCAATTTAAAAAATTCTTAAGTTATTTGGAATTTACGATTTATTTAACATGTCAGAATAAAGCAAAATTGAGCATAAACTTCCATTTTGAGGATCCTAAATACGTTAGACAGCTTCAAAATTACGTTTATGATATTTGTTTGAACATGATTGAATACAAATATTCTAATAGGAAAATTTCGTAAATTATTTGTAATTTACGATTTTATCAACATAGCGAAATTGTAAATTTTTCATATAAATATGAATTTGAGGATTATTGCACTGGAAATAGTAGCATGAAAACTAAACAACTGAATTGACCCCGATAAAATAAATTAATAGATTAGAATAAGATAAATATATCGAAGTGAACGGTGTATAGCCTATTAGGCGGGGATTTCATTCTGTCACTGTATGAAGCTTTGGTCAAATTGATTTCTTTTAACATTATTGCCGAAACGTCAGTGGAGGCAATCTGTTGAGACTCAAAACGGTTTTGGGCTGTGTCTGTCTGTCTGTCTGTCTGTCTGTCGCGCGATAGCGGCCGCCAAAAAAGCGCTATTTACTTGAAATTTGGTACACATGTTCATGAGCCCAACGAAATCAGCTGTATAGTTTTTGGTATGTATTCCATTTGTAGTTCGTATACAGGGACACGCCAAAGTTTTTCTTATCATTACGGCCTATGGGAGAAATTTATATGTATCACGATAGCGGCCACAAAAATCACGCTATTGACTTGCAATTTGGTACACGTGTTCATGTGCCCCGCGAAATCTGCTGTATAGTTTTGGGTGTGTATTCAATTTGTAATTTGTGTACAGGGACACGCCAAAGTTTTTCTTATCATTACGGCTGGGAGGAATTTGTATGTACCGCGATAGCGGCCACAAAAATCACCCTATTGACTTGCAATTTGGTACACGTGTTCATGAGCCCAACTGAATCAGCTGTATAGTTTTAGGTGTGTATTCCATTTGTAGTTCGTGTACAGGGACACGCCAAAGATTTTTTATGATTATGGCCTATGGGAAGAATCTGTATGTACCGCGATAGCCACCGCAAAAATCAAGCTATTGACTTCCAATTTTTGCCGAAATGTGAATGGAGGCCCTCTGTTGAGACTCAAATGGTTTTGGATTACGTCTGTCTGTCTGTCTGTCATGCGATAGCGGCCGCAAAAAACACGCTATTGACTTGAAATTTTGTACACATGTTCATGATGCCCACGAAATTAGCTGTATAGTTTTCGGTGTGCATTCCATTTGTAAGTTCGTGTACAGGGACACGCCAAAGATTTTTTACCATTACTGCCTATGGGAAGAATTTGTATGTACCGCGATAGCGGCCCCCAAAATAACGCTATTGACTTGCAATTTGATACACATATTCATGAGCCGATTGAGCAAGCATTTGACGAAACTGATATAGATCTGAGACTGACCGCCTTGGCGAAAATAATGCTCCTTTTATAATTTTTTTATCGAAAACAGACTGTTCTGGAAAATTCTCGTATCACATCAGCCAATGAGATTAGAGCTTCCATATTTGGTATATCCCTAATAAGGATTTTCTCGCCAAGATCGCCAAAAAAAATCGCCAAGGAGGGAAATAGTCGCCAAATTTGGCGCCAAATTTATTTCTTCCCTTATAGGAGCTTTTTAATGCGTTTTTAAAGGAAAATTTGGCTATTTTAACGCTAAAACGACTATAAAGGCACAAAATTAGCATTTTATCAACTTACTAAACCTCTTTGAAAGAATTTATACAAAAATAAATGCAATTATTTACAATTTCGTAACACTTTATATCATATACAAATAGGTATACAAAGAGAGATACAACGGGGTTTGAGGGGGGCTGCCGCCCCCCTCAAGAATGTATTTGATATTGGTAATAAGTCGATCGAATCAATATATACTATTATATAATAAGGAATAAATAAAAATGACCTATTGAACAATGTCTGATGCAAATAGGACGTTGAGGCTCCTGATCTGCAGATCCACTAGTAATATGTCTCGCACTAGAAATTTCTGAGAACATAAACATGATAGGGAACTGAGCAGAGTCCACCTATGCCAACTAGTTTTACTAATGGATTTTCTCAGAAACTAAATGACATAGACTTAAATCCTTTTTACCAATCGATAGAGAATTTTTTTTCTGAGTCTAACAATGTACTTAACTCAAAATCGACATTTTTGGACTTAAATCCTTTATACTTATCAGTACAGAATTAAGCTCTGATCCATTTCTCTATAACAAAATTGATTACATCTGTATACTTGATAAGTGCGTTTACTTCAAAAGCAGTAGATGATGGACAATTTTGGTTTTCATACATTAATCAACCACCCTTTGTTTATATAGAATTACACAGTTTCACATAAAGGACGGAAAAAATGACCAAAACTGTTGTACAGTGCAACCGTTTAGTTGAGTCTCAAGCTCAAAAATAGCTCCGTAATATACCTAAATATGGGGAAAAAAAGAGAAATTTCAATTTTGTAGATTAAATGTCGGTATCTTATTTTATGTGTACAGTCGGTAACAAAAGTGTCCGAACACTAGCGAAAATTCCTATGTAAAACATGTACACATCATATAGTTTTGTCACATAAATCCTTGTCGAATCCTGTTCTTAGTCAGTGTAAGAACATGATTCAGCAAGGATTTATTTAACAAAACCGTATGAAGTGTACTTTTTTTACATAGGAATTTTTGCTTGTGTTCGGACACTTTTGTTACCGACTGTAATTTACCTGTCCTCTAGAAAATATATTTTACTAGAGTGCGCATTCAATGCTAAAATTCTTATCCAAAGGCATAACCAATATTGTCGTTGGTTTTCGTCGATCACGTGACAAGTAAAACGACCCTATCCGTCTGCGATTGGATGATAAAGCGAAAAATCTTTTTTTCGCTATCTTTGATAAGAGGATAAGGAAAGTGACAAGGGACTTACATCGGTGAAAACGTATAAAACACACGTCACGTGATTTTTATATTGGTTTCATTCTTCGCTGTAAGACACATTTTCTAATCAAATGTATGTTTTAGACACTGTACTCTCTCCATTATATTTTGAGAATTATAATTATTATAATAATAATTTTTATTATTATTATTTGTTCAAAGCAAATTCTTCAGCATAAATTTTATTTAATATGAGTCTTATTCTTATATGTCGATTGATGGTTTATTATTTGAAAATGTTCGAAGTACTTATTCCCCATGATATACACAGCATGTGCTTTATTTTATTATTATTTTTTTATTTTTATTAATCGATTGGTATATACAAGAGAGATTTTTACCTGTAATTAAGAAGACGCAAGAAGAAATCTTTCCCTTCATTTTAAAATATTTCATAATCTTAAAATTTACTTTTGAAAAGAGAAGATTATTTGTTATAATATTTCGCATCAAAAATGTATTCTCGACTATATGAGAAAAATGTGCATTTGCGAAAACCTTCAATATTCTACTTTTGATGGATTTTCATATCCTGAAATGTATGTTGAATAAAACTGGCTTTTCAAAATATAAATTTATATTATGTTTACCGGAAAAATTATATCATTTTCGTTAAATAAATAAATAAAAATACTTAATTTGTTCTTAAGATTATTAGAAGAGATCTAGTTTTAATTAATTTTACTCTTAAGAATAGTTAGTATGTAAAATAATTAAATACAACTTTTTAAGAAGTAATATTTAAATAAAAAAAAATTCCAACAATCATTGGTTAATTTAAAATATGGTTTTGTAATAGTGATTATAACGTAATCCTGTTTTTTTATTAGTGCGACAGAATAATTGCTTTCTGCCAGATATTCTGCTCGTCATTATTTGCGGTGTTTAACCTTGAATATATCAGGTTGCCTTTTGAAAATTTAAACAGAGCCTAGAAAAAATAAAATAAAATAAAATAAATAATTTTTTAAGAAATGAATATAGTAACCTTTGCTAAGGAACGCAATTCAACATTTTATTATAAAAATAGGTATTTATTTTACTATATTTTATTTTAATTACTTTATTTATTTTTATCTTTCTTGCAAAATGGGATTTTTTTCAAATTTCACCAAGCGTGTCTCATACTAAAGATGATCCACTTAATTCGCACGATTTTTCTAATCTATGTGTTATTATTATTTTTTTTTTTTTCAACTGATCGCGATGAGAAAAACGGAACATTATTTTTTCATTAACCTTAATATAATGTCACTAATCCGTTTTTGTAAGATTTTTTTTTTTTTTTTTTTTTTTTTTTACAATCATTTTATAAGTTTTTTAAATTGTACATGTTATTGTGTTATTTTTATGATTTTTCTTTTGGATTTAAATATTTTTTCCTTTGTCATTTAAAGCTGTAATGGTTAAATACTTCTTTTTTTTCTAAGATTTATTTGGTGTTGTCATTTTACAAAATTAAACGAATAAAAATCAAGCAACGCTTGAGAGGGAAAATATTTGCAATATCTTAACAGTTATGAAAAGCAGTGAAAATTTAAGGATAACCATTTGATTTCGCGATTTTAAACAAATTATGAAACATAACTTCAATAATATCGAAATTATTATAAATAATTTTAATCCTAGTAATTTTAGAAAATATGATATTTTCCAAAACTTTTTTTATTATGCATGGTAACAAAGTTGTTAAACAGATATACTTAAAATTGAAATCAGACATTTTATCTAAAGACTAATAATCCACGACTTCTTAACAGACCTAATTTTTAAATATAAAAAGGAAATTTTACCTTCATTAGTAATGTTTTATTACAGGAGACTTGGCGTTGCAATATTAAAACCCGAATAAACTACTATGTCAGAAAAGCCAAAGAAAAATATTTGAGATGCATACAGCTGTTTCGGTAGCCTTAAGCGTACCGTCTTCAGTGCAAAAAGAATTCTGAATCTGGAGAAGAGCTCGTATATATAGGAGATGGACCGAATTTAGTTCAACCAATAGGATTACGCAAAAGGTGGGGAGTGTGGCCAATTGTAAAATTAATATGAATTAATTATAATGGTAGTAGTTAACTAGGAAAAAGATTGTGCATTTGGGGGCATCACTTCCCCCCTGGGGGAAGTCTTCCCCCGGGTGGAGTAAATTATCAATATAAGTATCTTTCGGAAGATGTCGTCAATACCTTTAAAACGAATGGTTGAACTATAGATCTGTGATAATTTAAAACAAAGTTATCGATTTTTTTTTTTTTTTTTTTTTACTTTTAACGAAAAAAAAATCGCATTTCTTCTGATAATTGCAAAAGAATGACTTTCTTTCGGCATTGAGTGGTATAATTCTGTTAGATAAAAATCGTCTGTATTTATGATGAAAAATAATTCCATAACTTAATAAACAATTTGTATTGAATAAATTGTGTGTAAAATTATATAGAAGAAAGTCATGTGGTGACCACATCATACTAGTTTCATTATCGAAGGAGAAAAAATCCCATTCTTGAATATATTTTTACTTAAAAATTCATCTAAACGAAGTAATTTATGAAATTTTAAGTATAATAGCAAAATTAATATCTGCTTTATCTACCGTGAAAAAGATAAATCTTTTTTTTTAATCCTCAATGCTATTCAATTAACCAGTTGTTCTTTATGATTAGAGGTTATATTTTGATTTTGAGATCATAGGTTTAACTAATTGCTTACCATGTACAGCCATCAGCAAAATTATTCAAGCACAGTTCCACACTTTTCATATATATATATTAAGTTTGATCGCTAATTTTTATCATTAATTTACTTTATTATAAACAGCATAAGAGTAAAATCATGACTCGACAAATATTTTTTAACAAAACAATGTTAGGTGCACATCTTTTAAAAACGAATTATTGCTAACGCTTCAATAATTTTGCTGCCGACAGTATGTTGGATTTCACTTACTCGTTCTCGCTGAGAACTTTATTTTCACAGTACCTGCATTTCTTCGGCTTTATATGACGACTTGGTGGATTTCATATGGATTGTTCACTGTGTTATGGGCGTTTAATTACTGAAGGTGCACTGTATAAAACATAAACATGAGGGGGGGATCACGCTCGGAGATCCCTTTTTACACTTTGGTATCTAATCATAAATTGAATGTCGAACACAGAAGACGAAGCCACTATGCACGTGCATGCGCACTTCATTACATCAGTTCACAGGTATTACGTCATATTGTTACTGATGCCCGTACAATGTATAATTATAATAATGTTAAAAGATATTCTATTTTCGCAAATTGCTAGTATTAAAAGAACATGCAACAATTGTGATAATCTTCAAGTTGCGTTACGCAATTCATAAGACGCCGCAAATAAAATGTTTATTCTTCTAATGTTATCAATGTTATCCGTAACTATTAAATATTGTAAATGTTCTTCATTGAACTGTCTTGTGCTTAATTTTTTATTCGGGTATATATATATTTTTTTTTTTTTTTGTAAGCGTTATATATATATATATATATATGTGTGTGTGTGTGTGTGTGTGTGTGTGTATACGTTTACATATTTCTATAGATTATTGTGTAAATTTTATAATTATTCTTTGTATATATATTTATTTAACGTCAAGAAATGCAGTGGTTAAAATTTTGTTTTTCTTAGTAAGATATAGTGAATTTCGTTTATGTTAGTACCACATGAAAAATCTTCTTGTTTATCCTCCTTGCAATTAATGGCTTTCCGGATGATGGCCTTAATGTTAGATATTAACGTGTAAAACAATTGAAACTTCAAACAACCCTGAGAAGCATGGAGAGCTGTATGCTAGGATTCACCTGAAGAGATGAAAGCGAAATACATTGGTTAGGAAGCAAACCAAAGTTACTGACATCATTCATAGAGTTAAGAATTAAAATGGAGGTGGGCTGAGCAGATCACAAAATCTTTGGGGGGAAGAATATATGGAGTACGTGAAAGCAAAATGAAAAATAATTGCAGAAAACATGTAAGATTGGGATCACATAGGAGAACCTTCACATTTCAGTGGATTGGTAAAGGCTGAAATTGATGATAACGATATAATTTATACATATACATACATTTATATGTATAAATTATTTATAATGTCCTATATATATAAGAGAACTATAACAGAACGTGATACTAAGTGGAAAATATATTTAAATATATAAATGCGGGTAATTGCAAATATTTATAAGAACAATTTATAAATTTTTAATTACAAAAATACAACAAAATTGCAAGAATACAAAAGAGCAATATCGTAGTTTTCAAAAATAGAGTTTTGCTCAATGTGGTATGGACAGAAGAGGGTGTTACAGAGGAGTAATTATAAACATATATAATAATAGAGATTTTTTTTTTTTTTGGCTTCATATTTGTTTAGTTTAATTGTTAATAATCTTTAACTACAATTTTCATTGGCTGTGTCCTCTACATAAGTCTGTTCACAAAACATACTCAACTAGGAAATACCCATCATCCCGCACAGGAATTACGTGCGCATATTCAGTGCAGTCACTGTACACGCAAATCAACTTTCAACTGCCTTTGTGTAAAACTCATCGTTATACTATAAACATTCAAAGTCAGAACAATCCTCGAATTCACTCTCATAAGTTTTGAGTTCTCACTTTTGAGCACTTTTCTTCTTCTCATTTTTTTTTTTTTTTTCAATTATTTTCAGGCGCATTCACTTCATTTTCATTTTTAGTTTTCTTTTCTTTCTTAAGTAGTTTTGTATTTGATGATTCTTTATTGGCAAAGTTATTTTCCCCTTTTCCTTAACAGCGTTTTCTAATTATTTTTCTATTAAGAATCGAAAGAGACAGCAGTCTTGCAAATCTTCTGATTCGTAATTTTAGAGCTTACTTTTTGAAGAGCATTACGAATTTCAGGTGAAACAGGAAATGAAGCAGCCCTGTTCTCAACTGTGATTTAAGAGCAACTACGTGTGGTTCACCTCATACACAATCTCTTAATTAAAAACATTTCGGGACAGCATAGGGAAGTACCCCCATACTGACCCAATGGAAATGTTCAGGTTAAGTAAAAAAAAACTCTTAAAAAATGTAAACACATATTTAATTACACAGAACTACAGGCAATTAAACATTTTTTAAGCATGTTCAAGCTATATTTATAATGCACATAAGTACATATAGATTGCCTGGTTACAAAATCATACGAATTTATAATACAGGAACAATATATAACACAACAAAAATCTTACGTGGAAATGCTCAAGAAAATTAGACAGATATCGCTGACGTAATTGCACAGAAAATATGCATTATACTTCTCCCTTTTGCTTCCCTCGGCTGCCAGGACCTCCTTGCTACCAAATAACTTCGAATTTCATTCCTCATAGATACACGTTGTTCCCCGAGTTCAATATATATATATATATATATATATATATATATATATATATATATATATATATATATATATATATGCAGGGTGATTCTGAGATTATGAGACAAACTTAGAGTGGAGTCAGAGTACGTCACAAACATTTCAAACTGTATAAGAACTCCCGGCCGAAAACTTCATTTCAACCCTTTTAAGAACCTGTTCCTTTTTTTTTTCAAAGTAAAATTCATATAACTCCATATTTCAAATTATTGTATTCTTTAGAATATTTCAAAATCATACACAATGGTCATATTAATGCAATCGGTGCTATTAAGAGCGGTGAATAAAATAAAGAATTTTTCCTTGCGTGTATTTATTTATGCAGACAATAAAATGTAAGCTTTTTTTAAAATTAACGCAACAGGAGAGAGCTACGTCCATATCCACGCAGAAACATCTGGTTCTTTAAGGATTAAAATGACGTTTGAATATATAGAATTCTAAATTCTTTTGATGTTGTCTACCTCCATTCCAATTTTTATCTCCAATTATATATATATATATATATATATATATGTGTGTGTGTGTGTGTGTGTGTGTGTGTGTATAGTACTATAATTTTAAATAATTGAAAAACAAATTAATATAATTAGGGATAATAATAATAATAATAATAATAATAATAAGACGAAAACATCGATGATAATTTTTCATACCAAATATCATGGTTCTAGCTTCAGTAGTTCTCAAATTGCAAAAAAGAAAGTCTCCTCTCTATCCTTCTAGCTGCAAAAAAAAAAAAAAAAAAAAAAAAATTCTATGCTGACGTATTCGCATATACATACCTATATGTATATGTATTAGGTTTAAGGAAAATTGTCTACACTTTTACGTAGGGCTGAATGGGATGTCCCCTAAACATGTTTTTCTTAGTTTGAATATTCAATGTTTATACGCGTTTCGGAGAAAAACAAGGCAAAGTTCGAATGGTTAGACCAACAAGAGCAAACTGGGGGTCCTATGATGAATTTTTAAAAAATAGGAATTAAAACCAAATAAACGAAATTAAGAATAGAAGTATCTTAAATAACAAACTCTGTTTTTTTTTTTTTTTTTTTTTTTTTTTTCGATTTGGCATATTTTTTTTATTATATATGTTTCATAAAATTATGTAAAGCATACATCATATTTTATGAAAATAATTATACACTATCGTTAACTTAAAGAAATTGTAACTAACTTTCATATTCATCATCTATATTCATATAATTGCAAAGCTTAAGAAGACAAGGATGCATGTTGTTTCAATTTAAAACTATATAATTAGCAAATAACCACTAGCTATTTTTCTTAAGCAGACGGTAAAGAACATTATTTAAGCAATTTTAAGCAAAAAAAAAAAAAAAAAAAAAAAAGGTAGAAAACTATTTTTCTCCAGCTGAAATATTCTTTGACAAAATTTATTAACTGTATAGCTTCAGTAAATAATAAGCTATCATGAAAAACAAAAATGTTGCAACTAATAGTAAATATATCAACTTTAAAATGACAGCCTCATTAATCATTTTTAATTATATATGCATGGTCTAACTTCATTTTTCACTGTTTATATATTTACTTTTAAAACAGTTTCCCTGTTTAGATTGCTTTCTACATTTTTTTTTTTTTTCAAATTATATTGATAAAATAATAAAAATATTTTAGAAAACATTATGAAAAATCATTAATGAATATTAAATTTCTGTTCTTACGTGTAAGTATCCGCATGTAAGTATTCAAATGTAGAATTAAAAATAAAATAAAAAACAACTGCTCTGCAGTTCTTTTAAAATTTTACCTGTTACATATTTAATAAACAATTGCTCTGAACTGTCTATATTTATATGTTTTCCTTCTTAAAGAATTTTGGAGAGGAAAAATTTAATGAATCTCTACAGATTTTTTTTTGGTGGGGGGGGGGGGTAACCCCAGTATAACATACGATACATATACACACACACACACATATATATATGTATTCTTAAATCATCCCTGCTTATTTCAGATTATTTTGCAGTAGTATGGATTCAAATCGTACTCCAGTCAGTCACAGAAGCATTTTACATATCTTAATACTACAAGGCACCGAGTTCCATTGGTGGAGCACCGACTTTAATCGTTCCTATAGCTATAAAACTATTAGTAGCGACATCTCTTGACATCTTGATAGAAGCTACTGACATTTAGCAATGTAGTAATACGAATCTTTACCTAAAGATGTCGTTTGTATTTTTGTTATAGTGCACTCAGTGTGAAATTTGAATGAAGTGATACGTTAGTCATTTGTATGAATTCAAAAATAAAAAAAGAATAGTTATTGAACAACTTTCACTAGAAAAAAGATACTGTGTGCTATAAGGAAGTGTATATTTTGCCGAGGTAAGGTTTTTTTTTTATCATTATTATTATTATTACTATTACAATAGTAAACGTATTAGTAAATCATATTTTTATGTATGTTCCACATACGGTGCGTAGAGCTAAAAAGTTGATTTTTCCTCAAAATATGGTTTTATTTTTATTTTTATAAGTTTTCCCTATCTTCTGATCACTAATTACAACCTATATATTTTTGTTGCGCACTAAAAAAAAAAAAAAAAAAAATCGAGCCTTGTAGGTTTAACGAGGCCTAAAATTTGAAGAAATATTCGATTATGCCTACAGTTGCATGAAACAATTTATAAAAAGTTACTCTATAGTGATTTTTTTTTTTTTTTTTTTTGCATTCTTATTAACAATTTTCATAAATATTGTTTAACTTTGCATTAACTGGAAAGACAAAACATATATCAGGCCAATCGAAAACTTTCAATCTTTATTTTTTCTATACGTAAAAATAAAATAAACACATATATTATAAATATATATATAAATTCAATTCAATATAAATGACAAAAATTATTTTGTATAAAAAAGCGCTCAAAGCAGCACAAAATTGTATACAAAAACAATATATTTAAGTAATGATAAGTGATGAAATGGAAGTGAAATGTATTAAACAACAAGAAAAATTATTAAACAATGTTAATAAACAAGAAAATTGGTTAAACTCTATTTAAGCCAGAAAATTAAATTATGCGTTGCCAATCTCCTCATCAGTTAATTATAAACATATCATAACTGGAGATCTTAATATAATAAAAAGTGATAATATAAGGCTTGTAATGAATCTGGGTACTAAGAAACTTAAAAGTTCAAATGTCAAGGAAATCTTTTTGAAAGATATTAATAATTTTATTTATAAAATTTGTTTTAAATACAATACACCCATAGAAGCTTTTTATGAATGGAAATATAATCCTATTGTTTATTTTGACATTTTTTAAATTGAAAGTTTAAATAGTGATAGTTATAATTATATGAAATTCTATAGGAAAGATAATGAATACTTGGAATCATTTAAAAAATATTTTGTCTTACAAGGAAACATTAAAAAGTTGTCATCTTCAAAAAGTATAGAAAAAAATATATGTGATTCTACTCTTCATAAAACACCAGAAAATGAAACAATTATCGGCTGAAACAAATTACAGCGACCACAAAAAATTATCAAAATTAAGCATATTTGGCGATTTCACACTGCTAAGTGATTGATTTTGAGTACTTGTC
The DNA here is from genome assembly GCA_963930645.1 of Salticus scenicus. NCBI lineage: Eukaryota > Metazoa > Arthropoda > Arachnida > Araneae > Salticidae > Salticus > Salticus scenicus. The sequence goes on from OZ005650.1 coordinate 211,528,559, forward strand.
GGAAAAGCAAAACACTGTTCTGTTCGTACACGGCAATCTCGGTGCTAGCAAACGTATCGCCTAACAGTGCTAAATCGCCAAATATGCTTAATTTTGATAATTTTTTGTGGTCGCTGTAATTAATTTCAGCCGATAATTTTTTCATTTTCTGGTGTTTTATGAAGACTAGAATCACTTATATTTTTTTCTATACTTTTTGAAGATGACACCTTTTGAATGTTTTCTTGTTAGTTCCTGTTGATAAAGCTGCTAGTAATTATGGTATCATTTGAAAAAAAAATATTTTGAAAGAATTTTAGAAAACCTGAATGATGATTTTTACTACACAAAATTAAATTTAAAATCTACGATTGTTAAAAAAATGTTTTACTGCTTATTTTAAACAGATTAAATCTCTTTATTCACATAATATTAAAGTCTTTAATGAAAGTAATATTCCATTTTTATTTATGACACCTAAGTTTCATAAAAATCCTGTTAAATTTAGATTTATTTGCTGTACAACTAATAGTATTCGTAAAAATTTGAATATTAAACTACAATTTTTTTAAAGAAAATTTATGATTTTCTAAAATTAAAATTTAAGAGTACAAGTTATTTTTGGTCTATTGATAATAGTATTGATTTAATTAATAGAATCACTTTTAAACCTTCATCTATTCAAACTTATGATTTTGAAAACTTGTTTAGTAATATTCCTATAAATGAACTCTATAATATCATTAAAAATATTTTTGAAATTTTTTTATATTGAAGATGAACTGAATATCCCTAGAGATTTTTTCTTAGTTTGTGTCATTTTTGTCTAAATAATAATTACAACTTTTTTAATGATGAAATATTCAAACAGTCACATGGTATTGGTATGGGAACTAATTACTCTTCCAGTGAGGCTAATCTTTTCTTATCATAATATAAATCTTTTCTAACTCATAATATTTGTTTACATGCTTATCGATATATCGATGATTTGATTATTTTTAATATTGATTTTGATAATTTTTAAAATTTAATTTATCCAGACAATTTAAAATTAAATAAAGCCAACAATAATAAATTTGAAGCTGATTTTTGGATATTTCATTTGTTTTAAAAAATAATAATTTATGCGCTGATTTATTTGACAAAAGAAAAAATGTCTACTTTGTTACTAACTGTATGCCGTATTGGTGTTCTGATCTGAGCCTTAGAATTTACATAAATATTGCTATTAATCAAATTTTAAGATTTAAAAGATTATGTAATTTGAAATTCAATTTTGATAAAGGTATATAATTTTCAAGCTTTATTATATTATAAAAATTTCTATCCTTTAAGTTTCATTTAACATTATACTAGTAATTTGAAATTTTAGTGTCAGCACCGCAGCTTCTAGCTTTTATGATTGGTAATCTATATAGGTTTCCAGTTTGATGCTCCCGATTTAAAGCCTTTTTGGACGATCGTTTGCTGATGTTTGGAGTTATTTTGTTTCGCCAGACCTGGAATGTGTTTTGGACATCTATGGATTCAGTTAAAGAATTTCAATGTTTAAAAGGTTTTTAAGCTAGGATGGATTTTTCAGTTGTTGTTTCTTTCAGGTAATGAGTAGTTTTCTTCTTTTTCTGGCAGGTTCGGTTGGGGGTATGTTTGGCTAGAACTTTCATATAAAAATCTATATAAATAAGCTTTATTATAAACAGCTTTTTGGTTTCTATGAGCTGTAGCATATGGTTTTCAAATTTCAATATTTAATTTTTAAGAAACAGAAATACTTTTTTAATATCCTTTCATATTTTACAATTTTAAGTTTTTCATTGCTATTCAGTTTGAAATATATTTGGAGTATGATAGCCTGCATATATTGTGAAACCTGCTAGTACTACATAGTTATTAATAGCTGTTTTCCCAACTGCTGAGGAGATTGGCACAGCATAATTTAATTTTCTGGCTTAAATAGAGTTTAACTTTAACCAATTTTCTTGATTATTAACATTGTTTAATACTTTTTCTTGTTGTTTATTACATTTCACTTTCATATCATCACTTATCATTATTTAAATATATTGTATATATATATATATATATATATATATATATATATACATAATTAAAAACATTTTTATAATAAAACTAGCAGGCTAAGCCCGCTTCGCTGGTCACTATTTTTAAATGAATCACTATAGTTAAAGAATTTTCAAGATTGCATTAATTTTTATCATGCGAAAAAAAAAAAAAAAATTGATTGGAAAAAATGCCACGCAGGGACCGCACTGCCTTCGGCCATTGTGCGCTGCGTGCGCGCATTTATGTTCGATACACTTAATGAATCACTATATTATCGTAAAGGAAAAACATAAATAATAATAATAATAATAATAATAATAATAATAAACTCCCATCGGTGAAATAATTGGTCCGGGCAACCACTGCCTGTGGTAGTGTATACAGGCACACAAGGCGTGCATGTTCCTTCACCTACCGTTCCCGCCCCTCCTAACTATTAGACTTTAAAAAATACTCAGAATCGTTCTCTCGAGCTTTTAAACCTAATACTACTATTTTCCAGCATTCTATCTGAATTTCTTTGTTTTTACCCCTGCGCACGCCCACCTTCCCGCCCCTCGTAATAAATCAGTACTTTCGAAAATATCCGTGATCGCTTTATCGGCTTCAAAACCTAACAACACTAATTTTCAGCGCTCTAACTCTTATTTATATATTTTTGCCACTTCACACCCTTATCGTCTATTCTAATAACTTTATAAATTCGAAAATATCCGCAATCGATTTGTAGGTATCGAAAACGTCTATGTAACTATTTGAACTGTCTAACTCAATTTTTTTTTGCCCCTCCGCCCCTCCCCCTTTCTGACCCTCCTAATAACTTTACACTTTCAAAAATATACTCATTCGACTTACAGGCCTCTAAAACCTATCTGTCCAGTTTTTAACGGTCTAACTGTATTTTTATTTTTTAGCCCCATACCTCCCCCCCCCTTTCCCGCCCCACCTGGGGCAAATTTCTAAAATTAAAGATATTAGTTTTCATGTATTTGTAGAAGCTATATTTTAGAGCAAAAATCTCACATATATCTTTTTTCCTGTTTGCGATATAAAGGATTATTTAAAATCACGTTTTGCCCCCCCCCCTTTTGGGGGCTGAATTTCTGTAATTCCAGAAAATGGTTTTTAGGTATTTGTATTAGCTATATATTATAACAAAAATTTCACATATATCTGTTTTTTCATTTGAGATATATAGGAGTATGTGAAACCACGTTTTGCCGATGTGAAATCACGTTTTGCCCCCTTTTCCCCCTTGGGGACCGAATTTCTAAAATTCCAGAAATTGGTTTTTAGATATTTGTGTTAGCTATATTTTAGAGCAAAAATTTTACGGATATCTGTTTTTTTCTTTGAGATATGAAGGTTTTTGTGAAATCACATTTTGCCCCCTACTCCCCCATAGGGGGCGAATTTCACAAAATCGCTTCTTAGGGGGTGCTTACACTATATGTTCTATAATCTGACCCAGTTTCGAGTCAGTGGCTCCAGTAGATTTTGCTGTGCGTTGATTAGTCAGTGAGTGAGTGGAAGTACTCTTTTATATGTATAGATAGGATATAAGAGATATTGAATGTGTCCTAGAATTTTAAACTGTTGGTTAATCAAAGTGAAAATTAAATCAAGAAAAAAAAATCAATGCAGCTAGTATACATTATATACACTTTTTAGACTTAACTTACCATATATCGTAAAATTTTCTATGCGTTTTTCCAGCGTTATTACATTTAAAAAAAAATATTTTGAATTGAAATAAAAATAAAGAACAACATAAAAAATTATTTTTATACCTTTTTCCTTTATTTTAAAGAAAAACCTTACAATAGATTGCTCTTTTGTAGCAGTGTATATTGAGGAAAAAAACAAATATTCAAAAATATATTTATTTTTAATTATGTAATGAGGAATCAAATACAAGTATCTTTATTGTTTAATGTTTATTTATTTATTTTTTTATTATTATTATTATTATTATTGGAAAGCAGTAATTTATTTTCCTTCTTTTTTGTATAACTGTATATCTTCCTAAGTCTGTGTATGTTATATGAAATGCATTATGCAGTCCTATATCCCGAAAAATTTACGTTGATCATATTCCTCTTTACATCATAAATACAAGCGAATTTTTAAGAGTATCTTCACACAAACCAGTTACGCTTTTCATGCCTATTTCGATAGAGAACCTTCAAAAGTGAACTTCAATAATGCATGTTAACTTCAAAGTATTCTACAAACATTAACAGACCTATAGAAAATCTACTTGAAATCATAATCACATTAACCATATTTAAAATTTATATAATAATCGGTAACTACTTTTAAAACTGCAATTACAACATTTTGCAATTGTAACCATAAATGTATATGAGTATTTTTATGTGGTTCTATAAACCTTAATTATAATAATAGTGTATTCCATAAACACCGTTTTCAGTGACAATTTCAATACGTTTTCAACACTACATAAGTATTACAATTTGCTTTGTACAAATAACTCCGATAGGACACAATGCATTGAAATTCTTCATGTTTCTTGACTCTTAAAGTTCGCGACTACAAGCAAAACATTAAATTTTGGCTACATTTTTTTTTCCTCTTTTTTTTTTTTTTTTTTTTTTTTTTTTTTTTTGTGGGAAATTTTTCCTCATTTTTGTTCAATGCAATTATGACGACGAACGCCTGTATGGGGATGGTCGCTGATGCGATTCCTCCATACCTGCTGTGTAATCAGTCAATAAATCAAAGAGTCCATTTTAAAACATAACAGAACACTTTAATTGAAACTCAACTTAGGTGAGGAAAGGGAGTACTTTTACTTATGACTGCTGAAACACAAGTATTCTGCCCTCCTCCTGTGAGTATAAATACATTCAATAGCTTAATAAAAATATGTGGCCTAATAATCTCAGTATAAAACAATAATTTAAACTATATTACCCATATGGCAAAACTGACAAAAAAAAAAAATGCTGATCTTTGAAATGTAATTAGATGTATTTTACTCCAAAACGTGCGTGACCGAAATATAATCTCCTAACTTCTGCTGCGGTGTCGCACTGCTAGAGACGGACTCAACGCAGCACTAAGACAGATCCTCCTTAGCCACCAACAACAACAAAGTCACTGCGAGCACGATATCAACATTTCTTTTATATCTTAACTAATTTACATTTTTTTAAATTCTACCCTATTTTCATCAAACTTCCACTAAAACTAATTTAATTGTTAATTATTGCAAAATATGAAGCTTTCCTTGTAAATTTGCAACTCCCATCCATCTTTCGTAGAGTGCTTCAGGAAGCAGATTAAAAACCAATGAACCGACTCAACAACCTCGCTTTAAGATTTCTCTACGAAAATTGCCTCTAACCTCACAAATTGACCCTTTAAGAGATTTCGCCTGTGTACTAACATTTCAACATATGTAATGAAACAAAAAATATTACCTTTCGCACATGGAGAGTAATAAAATATTTTGAAGTAAGTCATCATATTACATGTACAAATTTCAGACTTCAGAAAAAAAAAAAAAAAAAAAAAAAAAAAAAAAATCTAAAATATGTTTATTTTATTTTTATTTATTTATTTTTATATATTTATTTATTTATTTTTATTTATTTATTTATTTATTTATTTATTATTATTATTATGATTATTATTATTATTATTATCATCATCATTTTATTTTAAATACATTCTTGTTAAAATCAAAATTTTATTTGTGTCTAAATATTCTTTATATTTATTCAAAAAAGAACACGAATATTGTAAATAATAATTGCAATGATGTGTTAATGTTGCAAGTAATTTTTAGTTTTTTATAGTACAAGGATAATTTAAAGAATGCGATTTTCTTCCATTTGTTGATGATCCTCTAATTTCACTTTCTATAAAATTAATACTAGAAAGTATCAGTTTATGAATATTTTTTACATGTGTGAACTTCAACGTAATTTCTTCCAGATCACTTTAGAAGATAGAAAATAATTGAAAAAAAAAAAAAAAAAAAAAAAAAAAAAAAAACTGCTGTACACAATACTACATTTTCGGTCGAGAATTAGTTAAATAATAATAATAATAATAATATTACATTATACCGGTGATTAGTAGAGCCAGGTTCTGTTTTCAAAAAGGTCGGATCGTAGATATGAAGAAAATAATGTAGAAGACCTTACGTCTGAATAAACAGCACATAATCCATCTTTACTGAGTTTTATTTATGTAACGTTCAAGCAATTATATCCTTAGGCACAGAATAATTTGTTTTTCCATCAATCTGTATATGCAAAGATACAACAAAGTTCCACTGCAGTTATTTAGACAGAGAAGGAGGAGGAGACCAATAAAATCCCGTCTTTTACAAACGGAGTCAAAAGCGAAAAATCTTAATGAGATCTGCCAGTCTCAGAGTCCAAAAAGAGCTAACCGAAAAGTTGGCATCGTTAAAATTCAGCCAAAAGAATGCCAAGCTATTTCTTTGTCTTTATAATATTTTAATACAAAATTTTTGAATATAAAACGTCGTTACTAAAATCAGATCGACTTGGCATTAACTCGTTAGTAGTCGCTATAGACAGCGCCACCTATTACAAATTGCGCACTTTTTATTTAACTCTCACCAATAATTTTAAGAAGTGTTGTGATCGACGTTTCTTCAATTTTATTCGCGTTTTATGTATAACAAATGCCACTTCTAAAAATTTTTGGTGGCTATTGAATAAAAAATTCTGGCAACACTGAAAAATGGGCGGCAAATCGACCAACTAGTGACTACTAACGGGTTAAAAAGCTGCGCCAGGTGTCAATCATAGCACCGTACAAAAAAAAAAAAAAAAAAAAAAAAAAACGGTTTCAGAGGCGCAGACGAGATACATCCATTAAAAATCTATTTTTAGAACTATAATGATCTGCTCGAAAAGTAATAATAGCTTTTAATGTAAACACAAGCATAATAGATATTAACTGAAATGACTATTTTTGTTTTATTAATAGATACATATGCTAGAAATACGCTGGTAACGGTTTTTGAATTACATTCTCAAAATAAATAAATATAGCTAAAATGATTTAATTCTTTCGGGGAAGAAGTATAAACAAAATTACTTTTCAAAAACCCCGAAATAGAAATTGCTTTATTTTATTCAGAGAACAATGTCCTTGTAAGTATTGAAAGACAAAGAAATGCTATTAAATGAAACATTTTTGATTTGAAAAGAAAACGGGAAATTCTATATAATTAATTAATTTAATTACATAAATTTAAAAAGATTTTTTTTATTACCTATATTTATCCCTCTTCTTTGTTATTTATTAAATTTGAATAAATAAATAAACTTTTACAGCACATATATGTGTGAACACTCACACATATATGTTTGCAACTACTTTAAATTTTTACCATTTTAAGCTAACTGTTCTTTAAAATTACAATATATATATATATATATATATATATATATATATATATATATAAGAAATGAAATAAAGTAAAATGTATAATAATAATAATTATTATTATTTTTTTTTATTATTATTATAATTATTATTTACACATTTGAAAATTACTAAATGAACTAAGCAATGACGTACATTTTCTCACGAATTGTTAAATAAACGTTTAGCGCACCCGTCGGTATTTATACAAACGTAGGTCTGAAACTAGATTTTTGAATTAATCCTATTATCTTTGTATTAAAATTTAAGGAAATAATGTTTTAAAACACATCGTGAAGAAATGATATTGTGGAAAAAAAAGCATAAAATTTTTAAAATATCGTATAAACACAACTTAGACTGTAATGTTTTTTATTTCACTTAGAGTACAATGAGAATATCACACAATACTCTCTACATCGTATTAACTTATACGCATTTAAAAATAATTTATTTCACGATAATTCAGACAGTTTATTTATAAAATATTAATCACCATATTTTTTCACTCGAGATCACTGTGCTTCAAACAATAATATATAACTCACAAATATTATGAAGTTAAAAGCACTTACGACGATATGGAATAATTAAAAGTATCTTTTCTTTGACAGGCAATAGCTTTTCTCAGTATTTTAAAGACATAGGGATCTAGTTTAGATAAATTGCTACGAAATAACTAAGCGCGTACATCTTCTAGTGTGAATGTTAATTTAAAGCTTCAGTGTTTCAATTTTTCGAAAGGTCTAGTTTTATTGATTAGCATCAATAAAATGCCTGTACGGAGCTTTTGTTCATCAAATTTATTCTCCCTTATAAAAAACGATTTTGTAGAGTAATAAAACTGGAATATTCTGTGTATTTCATTATGATTAAATAAATAAATGAATAAATAAATAAATACATATATAAATAATAATAATAATAATAATAATAATGATAATAATAAAGTCCAGATTATAAGATTTTATCAAAAAATGGCACAAATAATAATGAGAATAACATGTACAGTCGGTAACAAAAATGTCCGAACACTAGCAAAAATTCCTATGTAAAAAGAGCACACTTCATACGGTTCTGTTAAATAAATCCTTATCGAATCATGTTCTTAGACTGACTAAGAAGAGGATTCGACAAGGATTTATTTAACAAAACCGTATGAAATGTACTTTTTTTACATAGGAATTTTTGCTAGTGTTCGGACAATTTTGTTACCGACTGTACATAATGCCGTATTTTGTAATTCGATCGCTTCATTGATTCGAAAGATACTAAATAATAATTTAACTTTAAATATATTAAAAGTAAAAATAAATATGCCAAAAATAAATAAATAAGCAAGTAAATATATTTCTTAATTGTCGAAATGAAAATCAACATTTAAACAGTTTTTAAAAATAATTAAAATAAAACTGATAAAAGTTGTGCTAAAGAAATTATATAGCATAGTATATAACTCTTGGCAAAATTTGAAGTTTGACTCCGAAGTAACTCAAATGTTTCCCTCCAAGATGACTAATTACGCAATTGCGATAGCCATTTTAATTCGTCGCCGAAATCACAACAAAAATTTAAAAGCCTCCAACGATCTCCTACGCTAAGACTATACCAAAGATTTTTATGAAATGAATATGGTAACAGATCCTATTGAACGAAACACAATTACTGCATGAAGTTATATGAATGAACAAATCGAAATAAGTCCTGTTGTACTGAATTCATTTCTGTTTTAAGTAGAATTTTGAATCTACAGCTTAGAAAAGAGGGTTTTTATTTTTTATTTTATTTTTTATGCTTTATTTTATTTATTTTTATTTTTATTATTTATTTATTTATTTATTTATTTATTTTTGTACACAGGAAAAAAAATAAAGCTTATTTATTAGTCGTTTAATTGGAGAAACTTTTAATTTTTATTTTATTTATTTGTATATATATATATATATATTACCATTAACTGATAATTATTTAAAATTTTTTGTTCTTGATTTTAAACCACTTCATGTTCATGTAAGTAAACACGTACAGTAAGAGATAGCAATACTTATTTAAACATGAGAAATAATATAATTCTGCTATATCTAATCTTTTATTTTTTTAAAAAAAAGGATATTAATATATATATATATATATATATACATCTATATATATATATATATATATATATATATATATATATATATATATATATATATATATATATATATATATAACTTTATGAAAAAATCTTTATGAAAAATTAAAAAAATATCTCTTTAATTGATATGTATATGCTATCATGGAAAATACAGCACAATCTGATTTTTATGTCCCTAAATATCCCAATAATGCAATAATGTACAATAAAATTTTTGAATTAGCCATATATATATATATGCAGGGTAATTAGAAAAAAACTACCCCGATATATGTGACCATAGCTACCATACCGTTCCGAGAAATTGAATAAAAATTTGATGGAATGTATTTTGAGGTATGCGCTCAAGAATTATATAAAAAACAGCAGTTAAACTTTAACAATTATGGTTAAAGTAACAAAATTTCGAAAATTTCAAATGACAACACCATTTTTTTTATTGGAATGGGATCTCCATAGCAAAAAACCATAAATAGCTTTGGAACGGTACCTAGCATAAAAATCACCAACGCTACACTGTAAAAAAAAATAACTATTACCAGATGCAAGAAACTCACTGTGATTGGAGAAAATAATTATCTTCTCCAATCACAGAGAGTTTCTTACAGCTGGTAATAGTTATTCTTTTACAGTGTAGGCATACTAAGAAAAAAAGAGAAAAAAGCTGTGACGTGCCTACCAGAGCACGACTTTCATTTTCTTAATGACGTCACATTTCACACTGAGTGTTCGACTCTCACTAAAGTCTACTTATTCTGCTTCGAAAAGAAAAGAAGAGACCATAGTATCCTTAATTTCATGTATGTCTACTGAATAAGGGTTTTAATTTCGTTGTTAGTCGTAAGACACCGTCATGACTGCGTCAACACAGTAATTGAAATATAAGGCATTTTGAAATGCGTCATGTGTATCTTTCTTTCCTGCTCTATTAACAATATGCCGCTTACTGCGAAACATCATTATTATCATCAAAATCGATTTTGATTGTCATTTCACAATGCTTTGTTGTTTACGTAGTGCTACGACGTCAGTCATGACGGCGTCTTACGACTAACAAGGAAATTAAAGGCTTTAATCAGTAGCCTTACACGAAATTAAGGATACCGTTATCACTTTTCATGCTACAGGTACCGTTGCAACGCTATTTAGAGTTTTTTGCTATGGAGATTTCATTTAAAAAAAAAAAAAAAGGAAGTGTTGTCATTTAAGCTTTTGTCACTGTAACCGTAACTGTTAGAGTTTAACTGTCGTTTTTTTTTTTTTTGCTGTGAACGGTATGGTAGCTATGGTCTCATATATTAGGGTAGTTTTTTTCTAATCACCCTGAATATAAATTGTCATTATTGGATTTTTGAAATGGTAACACCAATTTTTAACACAATATATGAATTCCTTTAATCATGGTAATTCGAATACTCATGTTTTAACGGAACTGCTTATAAACTATTAAAATAAGAAAAATGTCTAAGAATTAAAATGATTTTTTTTAATTTCAAAATATATATACTTTAATTCTTGTATATATACATTGTTTTAAATAACAAAATTTAAATTATGATATTAGTACTTGTATACAGATTATATATATATATATATATATATATATATATATATATATATATATATATATATGTATATATATATATATATATTAGATACACTGCAATTTGCCGTTGATGTTTAAAAGAAGATATTATTTCTGTAGGCAATTAGTAAATCCACATAAAATTTTTCCTTTCAATGTTTTGCTAAAAAATAATCTTCAAGCCTATTAAAACGTGACTGAATAGCAAAATTTTGAGCAAATAATTTAGTTGGTTGGTTGGGTATTACGTCGCACTAGTGCTGCGCAGATGGGCAATTGGCGACGGTCTGGAACTCACCCCTAGAGGTGGTCCGGAGACATGCCATCGCAATTTTGATCCTTCATGAAAGGGATGGCTTTCCCGCTTTGGTGACCCCCAGAGGTATAATTTTTGATGGAAACATGGAGGCCATTTCGGAAACGACAAAATTTACGTGCACCAGTCACCATTAGTGTACACGACGGTCTTTGACCGGCTCGAGTACCGAACTCGCAATCTTCCAATTGCGAGGGCGGCGCTCTACCGACTGGGCCACCGTGGCCCAACACATAAATTTTGTTTTATTAGACATGGTCTGTTCAGAGCGTAATAAGACTAATTCAGTTTTTTTTTTTTAAAGATAATTTTACACTCTTAAAATTCGTCCAAATAACCCTCCCCTCCCCCTCCTGCATTAATACACCTTTGCTTAAGATTCTGTCACACACTGGTGCCAGTTTAGAAGTCTACAACTGGAATGCTGCACGGAACACGCATTACTTTTCTCCGCAAGTTTTTTCGATTGTTAAAACAATTAAAAGTAACATAAAAACAGAATTTTAACCAAGGAAATAGAAAAATGTTTGGAAATGACAGATAGAATTTGTACTGGGTTTGGGGCAGCGTTTCGACACTGTGTTTCTCCCCTGCTCGATACTCTGGTGTATTCTAAACTGCTGTTTGTAAAAAATGCAACACCATGAAGGAATGCGAATATCATAATGATATTTATTGGTCTCATACATTATAGTAAGAAGAAGAATTGATTAAAATTTCAGGAAATTTTGAGTAGTATGTACTGAGAAAACAGTACATAAAACAGCGACCTCTGTGAGCAATAACTCCACTTATATGCCTAGGCATTGAATCAAACGGCGATTAGATGACATGTACGGGTAAAGCACTTCATGAAGTTTCAGCACGATGCCATAGTTCATTGATCGTAGTTACTGGTGAATGGTGGGGCCCAGTCGCTTTTCAACGATTAAACAGTAATTTTCATTGGTGCAAGATCAGGAGAACGCACTGGCCAGAGCAACAATCGAACATATCCTGCATCAAGGATGATCCGGACAACATTTACAACTTGCGATTGTGCATTGTCTTGTTAAGTATTGCATTTCGTAGGCTTTGAATTTAGGGCACAGCGAAGGGCCTTAACTAGTCAGAAATGTAATGGCTGGTATTCGGAGTGGCGGGAATCAAAACAAGAGGTGATCGTGACGTGTATCCAATGGTACCGCATACCATCACTCCAGGTGGGGACCCTGTATGCAGCTACAAAAATTTTGATTACCCTCAAAACTGCATCATCACTGATACGGGCGCCCTTAATGTGTGATTAATGACGAACCTGGACGCAGGGATGGCGTGAAGTCGCCTTTCAAACAAATCACAATCCTGTTTACAGCATCAAGATTGCCTTACCCGTATTTAACGGCATTGTCAATAATGCACAATGTCAGCTGGGATTCGACATCGTCACACTGTCCACCACATGCAGTGATGGTATGGGGTCCCATTGGATACACGTCTCGATTACTTCTTGTTCGCATTCCCGGCACTCTGACATGCGGTCATTAAATTTTTGTGAGTTTACGCCCGCACCACCTCTCTATATTCAAGGCTTCCGCAGCGCCACATTTAAGCAGGATAATGCACGACCGCATATTGTCGTTATATTCCGGACCTTCATTAATACATAATGTGTTCAAATGTTGCTCTGTTCAGCGCATTCTCCTGATCTCGCACCAATGAAAATGATTGTTTAATCGTTGAAAAGCGACTGGCCCCCCAACACTCACCAGTAACTATGATCGATGAATTGTGGCATCGTGTTGAAGCTTCATGAAGTGCTTTACCCGTGCATGTCATCCAATCGTTGTTTGATTCAATGCCTAGTCAGATAAGTTCTGTTATTGCTCACAGAGGTCGCTGCTTTATGTACTGTTTTCTCAGTACATGTTACTCAAATTTTCTGAAATTTTAATCAATTGTTCTTCTTACTATAATGTATGCACCCAATAAATATCACTATGATATTCTCATTCCTTCTTGGTGTTGCATTTTTTACAAACAGCAGTGTAAAAACCTAACGCCACTATGAAACATGTGTCCGTTTCATAAGCGATATGTGTACTACAAAGGCTCGAGGCCAACTGACTTCCACCAAACTCAGTAGCTGACAGTTCCCTGTTCCCACAAACTATACCACCAGCTAACATTACCTCTTTGGCTTTCTTCTTGGCCCGAAAAATTCAGTCTCATTACTTCCTGGACAAACGTTAAAAGATATTTATCAAAAATAAATAAGGGCCGCGATAAGCCAGTCGGTAGAGCGCGGAACTCGTAATTGGAAGATTGCAGGTTCGGTACTCGAGCCGGCCAAAGACCGTCGTGTACACTAACGGTGGCTGGTGGTTGCAATGTCGTCCATGTTCCCATCAAAATTTTACGTCTGGGGGGTTACCGAAGCGGGAGAGCCATCCCTTCCGTAGAGGATCAAAATTGAGATGGCAGGTCTCCGGACCACCTCTAGGGGTGAGTCCCAGACCGTTGCCAATTGCCCATCGCGCAGCACTAGTGTGACGTAAAACACAACTAACCAACCAGCCAAAAAAAGAATAAATGTAAATATATATATATTGAGACTACTTTCAGTGCATTAATAATAAATGTTAAAATGTTTTTAAACTGTAACCTAGAATTATTGTACTAGCTATTTTATTATTATTTATTATATTTTTAATGAAAAAATTCCTAAAATTATATTTAAATATACTCTTTATATTATTGAATAGTTAAGATAATATTGAAGTACTTAATTATAATATTCGACAGTTTATTTTATGTTTTTGTCTTGTATTATATTGTTTTACTATTTTTTAGTTAATGTTTGGTTTAATATATATAACAAAAAGAAAAAGAAAAGAAACTAAATTAAATCATATAAAAAAGTCATTAGCGATATCAATTCAAAAAAAAAAATACTTTAATATTATCATCCAGAGAAAAATATCTATATTTCATACAGCAATTTACAACGCATGCTAAAATTACACTTTTATAAAATAATGCTTTTTATATCACTATTTTTCTATTTTTTTCCCTGATAAATGGGAGAAAAACATGCACAAAAAAAAAAAAAAAAAAAAAAAAAAAAAAAAAAAAATCCTTTTTTTGCGCTTGTTTTATTCTATAAATAAAACGTACAGGAAGTAATTTTATTTTAAAATATTTCCATTAAAGCTGATAAGAAATTTCGGAAAAATGTATATGAAGCGTAAAATATAAAAATTTACTATCTTTTTTTCTCCTTTTTTAATCACACACTTTGAAAGTTATTATCTAAATTTGACTAAAAAAATTCTCAGTGCCATATTTCATAGTCAAGCATTTCATGTGAAATCTAAAATTATTATATATATATATATATATATATATATATATATATACATATATTTATCGGTTTAAAAATAAATCTTTAAGCTAAACTAACTAAATAAATTATCCCGTTTTATGTCTTCGTTTGATAATTTTAGATTAATAAAATTTTCTTTGAAATTTATTTTCTTAATAATTGTAATTAAATAACCAACGTAAGATAGTAGATTATTTCCATTACTAAAAACCGAAAGCAAATACATATTTGGAGTTGTTTATTTATGAGTTGTTTATATACAGAATGGTTCCATTTAATATTCTACACTAAACATACTTTTACTTAATACTTTAGAAATTTTGTGTTAAAGAAAGATAGTTTTATGTACAAATTATAGTATTCTGGATGAAACAAATAAAACTGCCATGTTTGCATAATACCAAAGAGATAAAATGATACTTATGTACATTTTCGAATTAGTAATTCGTTATAAAAAATTCGTTGTTCTTTTTCGGAATTTTTAACATCATCCTGATTAATTTGTAAAAAATTCACGCTAGTTCGTAAATCAATAAAACTATATGGAAATCCATAAACTTTACCAACGATTCATAAAATTTGGAGAAAGTATGCTGCGTATAAGAAGTTTAGTACAACTACGATTTACAGGCGGAGGTTAAAAAAAAAAAAAAAAAAAAAAAAAAACAGAAAAAGTCATTAATGCACTTTTATGGGCGTTGCCTGATTATAGAATACCGGATTATGGATGCTTCACTGTATTTATTTAGTTATGAAGGTACTGTTAGTGAAATGGTATGAGCGCAACGGGAACATCTCGAAGTGCAATTTTCATTAGGTCGATCACATTTCCTTCGTCCTACTAGTTTTTTTATGAGCTTGAAAAAACTTAACTCATCAGAGAACTATTTCAGTCCAAAAATCAGCTGTTTTTTTTTTTTCTTACTTTTGTCAACTAAAGTCGTTTTGTTTTATTATTATTTTTATTATTTTTATTTTTAATTATTTTCTTTAATAATGACTTTTTATCCAGATTTCCTGTTTTTTCACACGCTTTGTTTAATTTTCAAGCACTGTTTTTGAAGAAAGTATTTTGCTATACACTTTTCTTTAATATTTATAGTCCTCAACATGAGATATAAATCGATTTTTAAACATTTACCTTTCAACTTGCGGCTAATTCGCTTGGATGAACAACATGGCCACCCAAAGCCAAATTTCCAGTTTAAACAACCAAAACTTTTATATCTTGCTACAATCCATCTCACTAATATTTCATTAACATTTAATTATGTCATTTCATCTAATAAAATATGTTTTTTATTTTAATTCTAAAATTAATACTTTTTGTGGTATTGTTAATTGCCTTATCCTTGCTATTTTTGAAATGCTTTCTACATCAACAATTTACTTGACAATTGCATTTTGTTTTTAACACTGCAAAAACTCAATTCTAAAGTGTGTGTTGAGGACAATGTAATAAACTCCGTTCGAAAATTTGCCTTTTAAACGATAAAATTCGCGGTTACAGAAACATTTTTTTTCCCTTTATATATATATATATACAGGGTGACTTATAAGTCCGTAAACATTTTAAAAATTCCTAAAAATTGAAGGAGTTTGTATAATTGAACATAGTTTCCGAAAAAGTTATTCTCGTAAAAGGGGATAATATACATGTGTGTGGGGGAGAGGAAAACAATTTTTCGTCGATAGAGGACGCTGTACGTGTGCGTAACACGAAATATGCAAATCAGAGTCTTATAAATTGCACGGCTTTAAGATTAACATAGTTTTTTTCTTGTTTTGCCACCTACTTGCGCTTACATGAATATTAATGTCGCTGCTGACTTATTGGATAAAGCATTATTGGTGAAGATATTTTCCCTCATGAAAGAACTGCCGGTGTTGTAACTCGTTTGCGAACTGTAATTTGTGGTGATGGTGGACACATAGAATATGATTTTCATGTGTGTATGCATTTGCATGCAAATAACTATATTTTTTCAGGGAAATGTCGGATTTGCTCACTTACAGCGCCCGCTGTCAACGAATATTTTAACCATTATTTTTTTTCTTTACCACCAAAGAAATCTCCTTTCACGAGAATTACTCTTTCGGTAATCACTTTCACAATTCTACCAAATCCTTCCATTTTTATGAATTTTTAAAATGTCAACAGACTTATGGAACACTCGATATATATATATATATATATATATATATATAGGAATATGTAAACAAATGAATGAAATAAATAAAGTTAAACACCAAAATACACTGCGGTCTTCCTCAGGGAGGCATCGAAAAACTTTCGCAAATTTATTTTTACATATTTTCGATTTTTTTTTTTTTTTTTTAAATATTACTTTATCAGATATATTGATGATTTAATTGTTTTTAACTGTAATTGTTTTGAAAATATTTTTGGAAAAATATATCCTAAATAATTAATTTTAAACGTACTGATACTGATAAAATTTAATTCCTAGATTTAAATATAAAGAGAAATAAAGAAAAAATGTTCATTGGATTATACTATAAAAAGAAGGATTTTAATTTTAAAGTAAATATTCTAACTGATATGTTTTCAAATATCAGTAGAAAAGTTTTAAAAAATATTATATTCGCACGTTTTAAAAGAACTCGTACTATTTATAATAATGAAAATGATTTAAAATATGCTCTTGAAGATCTAAAAAATACCTTTCAAATTAACTATTACCATTCCGAATTTTTAACTGTGCGCCTTCAGTGTTTTCCTATTTCGGTTTGTTCTATTTCCTCATTCAAGGGCGATATTTAAGTACCTACGCATAACCCTGTCGGCCAAAGTGGGTTTGTTTATCAGGTAAAGGGTTTTATTTTATTTTATTTATAATTTCTTGTTTACCTTCAGTAAATCCTTATATTATTGTATATTTTTAAAATGAATTGATGTAAATTTATAACGTTTGCAATTTTATAATTTTATAAATTTTTTAGTATTTGATTCATACATTTTTGATTTCTCTTCAGTTAATGATGTTTTTCTGTTTGGTGAGAAGTTGGGGGATAAGGATAGTTATTAGCTAACTCCTACTGTCCTTTCAGAAACTTATCTTTCATCTCTACACTGAGGGGACTCCCTCATAAGGCCTCAGTGATTTTGTGGTTTAATTTTATTTACTAGTTAATACCCGTCAAAATTTGACGAATGATGTGCAACTAAAATCTTTTCACGGCATAAAGTTAACACCCTTGTTTGAATATTTCGCATTGTTCTTCTTAACCGATTTAAAACCCCTTGCTTTAACCAATTATCTTTTGGTTGGAGGGAGAAGGGATAAATTTCATGAAATTTCAATATACAAAATTTAAGTATACTTCATATATTAAAAATAAAATCCCAAGGTTTGCCATGACAATAAGTGCATTTTAAGTGTAAAATAATAGTTTTGATTCTGATTTTTCCTTCTCATATTTGTAAAACCACTTGGATATAATCCAAAATATTAATTCATTGTATTCTAAAAATAACCTGCAAATCGGAATACAGTTAAAATTTGTTTTTACTGGAATAGTATTATAATACTTTATTCTATCAAAATAGTATATTTCAACCACGGATTAAAAGAGAAGGATGTAATACTTATGTTACGGAAAGGTAGTAATTTTCATCTTACAGATAGAGGGCGACCAAATCTCGAAAATACACCAATCAGCGCGTTTTTACATTTCTGGCTGTTCGTTCGTTGGATAACTGAAGCCGAAGGGGCGGGCTTTCCCTTTCTTCCGATAAGTTTCAAAGATACTACACCAGGCGGCGATCGAATCGCTTTCCTGGACTGTTCTGAATTAATGCGGAAAGAGAAGCTTATGTTCCCGTGCTCGCTGCCCTATCTAGTTTTAATTCTTATAGACTCTTCTTCCGTGATTTCAACAAAAGTATACTGTTAAAAATAAATATATAAATAAGAATGAATTTAATACTTTAGCAAATTAATTTACTCATTAAATTTTTAATAATAAACTATACAATATAAATTTTTACTCGTATAATATATCAATATTTCAACGTTATTCTTTTAAAATTATTTTTACTGTAATATGGTATCAAAATGAAATATCAGAGATTATAATAAATAAAGAGTAAAAATAAATAAATAAAATAAAATAAAAAACCTCCTTAGATTTTAAATATCTATCTCCATCTTTTCTAAACAAAGTTTTCAAATGATAAAATTTTACTTTTAAAGAAGAATAAACTCTGTTAATTTTAAAAGATTTTTTCTTTTAACAAATGGAAAAAAAATACAGATGGCGCCACATCCTGCGTAAATGAATTTTCGTCGTAAAAACTATTTCTCACGCTGTGAAGCATACGATGATAACCGATCATAAATAAATGTAACCAAAAACTATTCGCGAATTGCTTTGTTTTTAATATACTTCCTTGGGAAGTATGAATCAATGAATTAATCATGTGAATTATTTTTATGATTGAGTTTTAATTAGCGTCTGCCACAGACAAATGAAATACGTATTAATGTTGTCTGCTCAATCTTTATCATCGGTATTCGTAATGCACTGCGTAAAGAGAAAGGAATATTCCCGTCCGAATTGGTTCAAAATTTTCTTGCGCATGCTCATATCGTACGATTTAGGTCTTATAAAAAAGGCTTTGTGTTTTAATATAATATATTTTATTCATTTGTTTATATATTCCTACACTAGCAGGCTACACCCATTTCGCTGCTCCCTATTTTTAAATGAATCACAATAATTACTGAATTCTCAAAATTGCATTACTTTTTATCACGTGAAAAAAAAAAAAAAAAAAAAAAAAAAAAAAAAAAAAAGAATAAATTTCTGATTAGGAAAAATGTCGCACCGTGTTTTCACTGCCTTTGGAAAAAAATTCCAAAATGCTCTAAATCTTATTTCTATTATTTTCCCCCTTCGCCCCCCCGTCCCATCTATCCTAATAATTTTACAACTTCGGAAATATCCGCAATCGATTTGTAGGTATCAAAAACCTCTTTGCACCAGTTTTGAACGATCTATCTCTCTTTTTATTTTTTTGCCCCTCCGGCCCCCCTTCCCACCTTTCCCAATAATTTTACAAATTTGAAAATACCCGCAATCGATTTGAAGGTATCGAAAACCTATATGTACCAATTTTGTATGATCTAACTCTATTTTTTGCCCCCCCCCTCCCGGCTCTCCTAATAACTTTACACTTTCGAAAATATCCCCATTCGACTCTCAGGCCTTAACCTATCTGTACCAATTTTGAACGGCCTAACTGTAATTCTATTTGTTTTTCTCCCATAGCCCCCCCTCCCCCCCCCCTATCCGCCCCTCATAATAATTTTACAAATTCGAAAATATCCGAAATCGATTTGTAGGTATCGAAAATCTTTATGTACAGATTTTCAATGATCTAATTCTATTTTTTTTTGCCCCTCTGCCCCGCCCCTTTCCGGCCCTCTTAATAACTTTACACTATCGAAAATATCCCTATTCGACTTGCAGGTCTCTAAAACCTATCTGTACCAATTTTGAACGGCCTAAGTGTATTTCTATTTGTTTTTGCCCATAGCCCCCTTCCCGCCCCTTCTAATAAGTTTGCAAATTCGAAAATATCCGCAATCAATTTGTAAGTATCGAGAACCTCTATGTACCAATTTTGAACGATCTAACTCTATTTTAATTTTTTGCCCCCCCTCCTCTCTCCCCTTCCCCTTTCTCGCCTCTCCTAATAACTTTACACTTTTGAAAATATCCCAATTAGACTTACAGGCCTTTTACACCTATCTGTACCAATTTTGAACGGCCTAACTGTATTTCTATTTGTTTTTGCCCCATAGCTCCGCCCCTTGCTGCCCCACCTGGGGGCTGAATTTCTAAAATTCCAGAAATTGGTTTTTAGATATTTGCATTAGCTATATTTTAAAGCAAGAATTTCACGTATATCTGTTTTTTTGTTCGAGATATATATGATTATGTGAAATCACGTTTAATGCATGTGAAATCACGTTTCGCCCCCCTCCCCCCCTTGAGGACCGAATTTCTGAAATTCCAGAAATTGAATTTTAGACATTTGTGTTAGCTGTATTTTTAAGCAAAAATTTTACGGATATCTGTTTTTTTGTTTGAGATATGAAGGATTTTGTGAAATCACGTTTTGCCCCACTCCCCACCCCCTTGCAGGGCGAATTTTGTAAAATAGCTTCTTAGTGGATGCCTACGCCATAGAAAGAACATTGTCACAAAATTTCATGCTTCTAGGTCCAAGGGTTTGGTCTGGGCGATGATGAATCACCCCCTCACTCACTCAGTCAGGAAGAACGATTATATATACTATATATAGATTTATGTTTTGCATTTCCTTTTACTGCAATTTTTTGCATTGGCTTGTAATTCTCCTTTTTGTTTTTTTAATCTTTAAACTTACATATATGTATAAATTCATGTCATTTCAATAGTTTTCTATTATATATATATGTATGAGGGATTACGTAATTACGGAGCAAGTGTAAATTCGGCTTATATCTCAACTAATAAGCTACATTTGGACTGAATAGTCATATTTCATAGTTTGAACCTTCATTAAGTTAAACCAAAAGAGTTTGAAAAAATGATAGCTTCATAAATCAGCTTTATAAAATTGCTTACACTTACCTATTTGACAACGTGTCTCTCTCAAAATTCGAAGTTTTGCTACTGCTCTACTTATCAAGTAAACTCCAGAGTTTTTGTAACGAAACTAAGTATGTACATTTTGAATATAATTTCAGGTCTCTTCTATTTCTTAATTTGTTTTGTTTGTTACCGTCAGAGCTCCAATTCTCCACATTATTCTTCTGTGCGATTTCAAGAATGAGAAATTTTCTCTTTAATTGCTCCCACTATTTTTATAGAATAATTCCTATTTACAAATTCCTATAAAAGTATCGTAAAAATTTTTATATGAAGATAATACTAGGAAAATGGCGCGAAAATTTCTCATCTTTGAAATTATCCCGAAAAATGAGCAGAAACTTTAAGCTCTGGTTATCTGTAATTACACTCACTCAGGAATTCTGTACGTCGAATAAGTGTAATCATAGTTTTCACACTTGTCTTAAGAACCCTAGTTGTTTTAGTTTTGTCCTTTAATTTCCATCTAATCTTAATATTCTGATCTTTATTTAGTTTCGTTGTTCTTGTTAAATTGCTTAAAATATGAAGTGCTAGTATGAGGAGTACGGAAAATTTTATAACTCTGTAAGTGTTAATATTTATTTGGTAGGTAGTGTGAATTCCTTATTCGTATCAGCCGTGAAGATAATCAGAAGAAGCGTTATGTCGCAAAAATAACTCAGGCAAGCGAAATCTTTAATGCAATCATTTAATGGAGTTCCAAGTCATCATATGTCATGCAATTTCAATAACACATACATTTCTTTGAAGAAATTGGCAGTACAAATAGTCACCCGAAACATCGAAATTACAGTTTTTATGTATAATATATGGAAGGATGAAAGTGAATTAACATTACAGGGACGGAATGGACACGGGGAGAAAAGTAAATCAAGAGACGTCTTTACAGGAACAGCGAAGAGGCAGAAGTGATGAAATTGTTGGCTGGCTACATTACACAAAACCACATAAAAAATGAAGCCAAGACAACACCCAATTTTTTCAGTTACAGCTAATTTAGTGTAACTTTTTAAAAATATATTGGCGATTGATTTCTTAGCCAAAAAATCCGTTATCAGTTCGTGAGAATCTGGCAAACCAACCTTAACTCTTGACCACAAGAATTTTATCGTTAATTTTTTTATTCATAGACTTTAGACTAAGAAGAAACGCGATTTCTATTGTAACGTAGCAGATGTGAGATCTGTTCAATGTTCAAAAATGACATCAGGAAACATTTTATTCTGTTTTATTTAATTGAGATGAAACGAATTGTTCTCCACAGAATTAAGCGATTGAAAGCTCATCTCTTGCTTTTATATTTATTTTTATTTTTTATTAAAAAAATAGAGATATAATGTTTTGCTCTTTTGGAATAAAGGAATGAAACCGCAAATATTAACTCGCTTTTTATACAGATAGAAAATGAATTGGGAAAGAATTAAATTTATCAGAAATGTAATACATAATTTAGAATATGTGGTTTTCGATATCACATATTTCTCCCCTTCGTCTGAAAAAGAAAGAGGTGTTGCCCAGGGTTATCATATATAACATATATTCTACATATAGAACAGAAAAATTATATGTATAAGATATAAAAAAAATATATATGTAAACAGTTGTACAACTTTGTATGAAATATATAGAGTAGCTACCATTACATTTTTTTTTTAAATATGTGCACATTTTCACTCATGTCCATGAGAATATTCTCCAGTCATAATATTATTATTTTTTTTAAATATATGCTTCATAGTCCATTGCATATACGATTTGTTGATTTATCTATATGAATCACTGACAGTCACAATGAAAAAGCAGTAACATTGGATATCATGTATTTTTCTAACTATTTCTTCTGCTAGATTCATATAACAATAGTTTGCAAACATAATAGTACTTTGTGGAAATAGTATTCATATTACAATAGAAAATAATATATATAAATGCAAAAGTGAAATATAATGAAGCAAAATTATCTAAAACTAAATATACAATACACCAAATGATGTGTAATAAACATCAGAAAAAATATTGTCAAAATAAAAATATGAAAAAAATATGATGTGTGAATAACACCATAAAATATAAGCAAAAATGTGTTTTGGCCAATTCCAGCCAGGAAAGCTATTCAACTGTGTTAGGCATCCACCGTAACACGAACAACCCACCTTACTCTTGTGTGATATCACAGTAAGTTTCGATATCACAGTAATGGTTTGAGCTACTTTAAAAATTCTTACAAGCTAAGTTCCATGAAGGTTTCAGATATTTCTAATTTATACCTGCATTTATATTAATGTAATACACATGTGTATAGTAGGCGAAGGTTACACTTCCCTAACTAAGTGACATAAGAGGAACTCCGAAACACAATGTTTTATAATTTCTATTCTAAAAGTGCATATTGTTAAGTTATAAAAATCCGAAATTTTTTTAAAGTCAATTGCTGATTTGCATAAACATTTCTTAGAAGGGCAAATATAACATCAACTGAACAAAATGGTGTCAAATGCTAACTATGCCAAATCGTTGTTACTCTATTCCACGCCCCCTCTCCCCATATATATAATTCAAATCATAAAATATTTATACATTAGATATCGCGTTAACTAATAGGAAAATTATAAGGCACACCTAAAATAAATAGATAGAAAAAACACCATCTGTAAAAGTAATAACAAATATTAAATAATGATTAAATATTGTGACGCTTTCAGAAAAGCTTATATCTATTGAAATAATTATACAAATTCTTTTATAAGGTTAAACACAAATATGGCGGGAAAAAAAAAAAAAAAAAACGTAAAAAGCACATATATTTTTTTAATACACGACTATGGAATTATCAATTTAAATATTGATCATAGACATATGATATATATTGCATGCTTGAATAAAAACATGCAAAACAAGAAATCGGACAGTTTTGTAAAATAAAATAAAATTTTAAAAGTGTTCAATTTATAAAATTAAAAATAAAATAAAATAAAATATAAATTAAACTAAATTATTCATCATTTTAAAATAAAACAAGGTGAAAAATATTCTCAACAATGATAGAATGATGTGCAAAACTACACTTTTTGCCGATAAAAGTTTTCCTCGAATGACTCGACAACACATCAATTGGTGATAATGTGCATAGTGGTAAAAAAAATGATCAATTTTTACATAGTAGTAATATTTGACTATGGCTTTAAATACGAGGCGTATTTATTAGCTGATGTAGTTTTTAGAAATGTAGAGAAATTTAAAATTTTCAATTTTATTTCATGCTTATTATGGAAAAATTCGGCGCATATTTAAAAGGAAAAAAAGGTAAAGGTAATGTATATATTTTTATTTCAACTAATTCTATTATGAAAAAAAAAAAATACAAGAGCATAGAGAACTTTTTACTTAATCTTATACTTTGTTTGTGTTACAGAATGCAAAAACAACCTAAAGTTACAACTCTTTGAAATACATTTCGGCAAATATTTTCTTTATCAAAAAGATTAAAGCACTTTTAAGCTCAGAAGCAGCATTTCAAGCTAGAAAAAATAAACAAAACCCCCCTTTGAATAAGCGTTTCAAGTCAGAAGTAAAAAGGAGTATTTTTTTAACAGAAAAAAAAATATATATATAAAAAGACTGACAACGTAAAATTGTGAAAAGCAGAAATTCAAATAACATCTCTCGATACATTTTTAAGGATTAAAATATATCTTTTAGAAGGACTAGCGGAAAATATGAGATTTTATGCTGTTAATATTGTAAGTAATACATTGTTATCTGATATACGCATCTTATAAATGTAATATGTATATACTATATATATATATATATATATATATATATATATATATATATATATATATATATATATGTGTGTGTGTATATATTTACATAGTATATATATCAAATTTTGTAACATAATCAATTACTAGTTAGTGTAATTTAAATAAACAAATTTTAAATGTTATTTTCACTGAGGATTTTGTGAGCATTAAAAAAATTATTGAATAAAATATATTGCCAAGAAATTAATTTAAATAGTAGATGTACATAGAGATACTTTGTGCAATGAAATTTTGTGTAAATGAAGTATATAGTTTTGTGTAAATATATTAAATGTTTGTGTTAAATTTTAATTTAGCACTTAAATAAATTATTTTTAATATAGTAAATTTATCATTTAGTTAATAATTCATCTTTTTAAGTTTTATTTAAATATTCATAAAGATTTTAAGTTTAAAACTTTTTTGTTTGTAACTGATGATGTCAGTGAGATAAAAAAAAAGTCATAGATGTTCACTTACATGTAAGGTACACAGTAAAAAAAAATGAGGCTTTAAAATAGTTTACAACTATTATCAATAAATTTGAAATTGTGTAATATTTGTTTAATATTATTTCTATAAACGAAGTCTTTTCATCTCAAAAATTACTTTTATCATTTAAAACACGCTATACACATAAAAATGATAGGTTTAATGGCAGTTCATGAAATCAAAAGCAAAATAATATAAAAAAAAAAAAATAATAATAATTAATTTCAACGTCCCTTTAAGAAAAACTGTATTTATATGGATGCAAAAACTTTAGAATTCAATATAAAATACTGTAAAATGCACTTATAAATATATTTAAATTATTATACTCTTTCTTTTTTTTTTTGATTATTCGGATAAAACTGGTTTCTTTAGTTACTCAAATTAGAGGTTTGAAATTTAACTTGTGTAATTCTAAATGATAAGGAATAATCCAGATCCAGATATTTAAAAATCAACACAGGAATTCTACTTTTATATTCTGTATCTAAATAGATTGTTTTATTTAAGTCACTTTTTTTTTTTTTTTTTTTTTTTTTTTTAAGTAAGTTTGGAGGGAAAAAACAAATAGAAATGACTTTTTTTCCCTTTCCGAAGCAGCTTATAAAATATAATAAAAAGGGAAAAAAATGGAAAGCAGAATTTATTCTTCCATGAAAAATCCAATATCTTCTAATGAGGTTAATATCAGTCAGTCGATAATGGTTTACAATTACTGTTCTTTGGACAAAAAAAAAAAAAAAAAAATAGAGCATTTCTTACTCTTTTTTTCGTCACACATTCTTTCGGAACATCGATAATTTTCACTGTTTTCTTTTTTGTTTCTTTAGTCTTAGAAAGACTAATTTTTTTTAAAGACACAATTTTTGTAATTATAACATAAGATATTAACTAATAAGTGATTTCATAGCATATTTTTTCTTTCAAATCCTCCAGTTTATTCGGATGTTAAATTTTTATGAGTTTTTATTTTTAATGGCCGAGAAATAAGTCAGCTGACATAATAAGAAGTTTGAAGCCCCTGTTTATGTGTGAGTGTATGTGTGTGCCTATCAGTCTGCGGAGTTTTAACAACCAAACCAATAGATCTATCTCAATTCATTGTTACTTTATTTATTTTTTATAAATCTGCATTAATAGTTGTGGTTCTTAGCTATGTTTAATGAGAGTTTGTTTGACAGAATTTTTTTTAACTAATTTAAATGTAATATGTTAAGGTCACTTTGCATTGGTTTATAAAATTTCACAGATGTCAATATTATCCTAACTTTTACACCCAGATAATAAAACACGATATTGTTGTGTAATAAGCTTCGGGATTCTTTTAGTATTAATGATATATATATATATATTTTTTTTTCTTTTTTTTTAAATGTAAATTTTAATTAGTTTTGATTTTTTTTTTTTTTTTTTTAATTTTGCTAGAATTGTGATTAGGAGTTCCCAATCAAAAATTTTAATTTTGTTCCAAAATTAAAATTTTACAGATTTTTATTTAAATTAATTAAAATTTTATAGTTTAAAATGCACTTTGGTTTGACGTATTAAAATTTATAAACTTTCAAATTTCCAGATTTCAACCTATGCTAAATTATAATTCACGTGATTCTTAAATTAGAATTTATAACTTTTTTTTTCTTTTTGTGAATTTTTAACCGATTTTGACAAAACTTAAAAGTTTTCTATAGTTTATGAGCTTACAGTTCAAATAAGCTCTAAATTCAGTTGAAGGTAAGATATGTTAGAAAATAGTTGAAGTCAAGGTCAGCCATGGTTTGACCTTTCATATATTATGAGCTATTGTTCTTTTAATTAAAAATTTCTCATTTTAGAAAAACAAAAAAATTGAAATTATACAGTGGATTGTCATCACATTAATACCAGTGGTATATATATATATATATATATATATATATATACATATGCATATATTATTTTATTTTAAATATTTTTAAATTAAAATGTGAGGATTGAATAGCATTTCAAAGCTTGTTTCTTTCAATTTAATCAGTTATGAAACTAAAATAATTTAAAAACACATTAATATTTAGTATAATCACTTTTGTTAGCAATTTCAGACTCTACGCGTTAGTATGCTTGAGAATGCTTACTTTATTGTTCTTGGTTGCTCAGGATTAGGGTGCCAGATTTGAATGATGTTCACAATGAAATCTGGCATACGAAGCTCAGAACTGATGATTAACAATGATTGTTTCCACCTATATAAAATATACAATTATAATTTTCAAGCTATTAATCCACAGCCAGTGTTCTGACCTATCAAAAAGAATACTATACGATTTTGAAAAGATGTTAATCCACAGTCTGTGTTGTTAACTATCAATTAAATATAAATTTGAAGAAATATAATGAAAAATATGAGGATTTTAAATAAATGTCGGAAAAAACACTAACAATCTACACTAAAGTCAAAAACACTAATGTCATCCTAATGTGATTTACAACCACTCTAATAATTAAATTCAACGCAGGCGATTGTTAAAAAGCTAGCCTTAAACTTCTGTATTAATTTACAAGTTGCATCATCAAGAAAGAGAGCATTTATTATTGACTGAAGATGAAAAAAATCTTCATTATATTTAAGATTATATTTCAAACAGATCTTTCTATAAGTAAACACAGTTATAACCTTCAACGTTTTAAACACCAAAGAGTAATTTTTAGACAGTTATTTCGGTAGCATTTAACATTCCGTCTTCAGTGTATAAAGAAATGTGAGAATATTTTTTGTATATATAGTAAATTGTTCAAAGTCTGAAGAACCACTAGAATTATGTGGAATGTGTGGGGTGTAATGAACCCCAGCCCCCATTCTTTACTAAACTTTCGCATCAGGACTCCACAACTGAGGAGACGGCATGTCTGTAAGAAACAAAAAATGAGTACCCTTCCAGACACCGACAGCTATACATGAAATATCAGCTTGCGGGATTAAAATTTTCATGAGACCACACTAATATCGCGAGAAAGTCTGCTTGGCACCCGCACAGAAAAAGGCTATTGGTGGATAGGTTTTTAAATGCCTTATTCCGGAACGAACAGGTAATGCTGTGTCGACCCCTATCCCATGTCAAAATTGGCGAGAGAGGTGAACAGATGACTGAAGATCTTGTTATCTTTTCAGAGATTTTTTTACATAGTTTAAAGAGAGGCTTTCATCAGAACATCAGAAAAAGAGGGCATGGTGCCTATAATTTATTTCATTTCACTAAATCTAAGTTTGTAAATAGTAAATTTTGTAAATAATAAAGACATCAATTAAATATTGTGTTCCTAAAAATAAGCCCAATGTTTTCCTTTTATTTTAAGCCTCATTTTATGTAATTACCTCTTTCCGTGTAACAATGCCATGGGGGATTGTCCTACAGGAGATTCAGAAACGGTACTTGGGATAAACTTAGAAGGAATTAAGAAAATGTGGACTGAATGTAAAGTTCCCAGATATCAGACAACTGAGACACATTGAAATCAGAATTAAAAATATTTTAAATACACTTATAGATATAAAAACTTCAAACAATTCCAGTTCCTGAGTAGGTTTAGACTTGAAAATTATTTTAGCTTTCTCAAATTTAAAATTATAGTTTTGCTGAAAAAAAAAAAAAAAAAAATGTATATATATATATATATATATATATATATATATATATATATATATATATATATATATATACGTTGCATATGTATGTATTTGTATATAAATTTTATGACTATTTTTTATGTTCTCCATTCTTCAAAACTTAGTCATAAATTTATAACTATAAAATTTTGAGTTATAAAAGAATTGCAAAAACACTACAGATTTAGTGCACAAATATATCCGTCAATGTCTTTCCGTTTTATACTTTAAGTCTATGATAAATTGTAATATAAATATATCTTTTTTTTTTTTTTTTTTTTTTTTTTTTTTTTTTTTTTGAGCAATAAAGATTCTTTGTTTAATTTATTTGATTAAATTTTATATATTTAATTAACCATTAATTATTATTATTATTATTTGTTCTTTTCATACCAGTCAAAAAAAAAAAAAAAAAGTTTTAAATTCTAAGATTAAAACAAATACGTTCACATAAATATGTTCATTTATTTCTGTGAAAGAAATTGTGTCATGTGATTTTGCCATTTTTTTTTCCTTTTAATAGTTCGGGTAGATCAGAAAAATGATTCTTATTCGGAAATCGAAAAATCATTTAGGCATTCATTTAATTTCCTAGGATATGCGATTACGTTTGAAAAAAATAAGATTAAATGGGACTATTACTGATAAAAATAATTGATAACTATGTTTCTCTCCGGAAATTAATAAAGTTATATGTAATTTGAATTATGTGATAATTTTAGTTTGGGACTTTTTAGAAAAATAAATGTACCCCCGCTTACGTTTAAAAAAAATAATAAATATAATATTTATATATTTTTTTATTTATTTTTAAATGTTAAATAATACTATGTTAATGAAACTTTGATTTGAGAAATCTACTGATAATTTAAATAATAATTTAAATATATTTGCGTATAATACTTCTTGTATGTAAATAGATATATTTATAATGCTGTGATTCTGTAAAAAAAAAAAAAAAAGTTTGTATTACAATGGAGCTGGATAAAATGTTATATTTTAAATATGTAACATAGACATGATCCTTGAGATGTTCCACCCTATCCCATGTATCTTTGGAAGGCGTCATAGTTTTTGAAAACTGTAAATCACGTATTCAATCAATCTTAGGTGTGTTCAGCTTATTTTTATTATTGGAAAAAAAAAAAAAAGTGTGCACGTTCATTTTTCTATTTGCAGAAAAAGAGAAACGTTATTTATTTATTATTTATTAATATATGTTTGTCTGTTTTACGTTATATTATAATAATCTTTAATTTTATATCATTTTATATCGAACACATATTCGCTTTTAAAAAATTTCTTGTTTAAAAACATTGTAGCTTTTAGCGCCAGCTTTCTCTGTTTTACGTATTATTATAATAAATTTTAAATTTGCTTCCCCCCCTTTTTTTTAAATGGCTTTAAACCTTTTAGTTAACGACCTTGACTGTAGGATTTCTTTACAAATATTTTGTAACTTTCATATGTTCACACAGTTTAAAAGAATTTGCATTTTGTGCAATAATGATTGTGATTTAAAAATAGCTCTTAAAATCCTTGCAAATTAACTGCCATGTCTTAACTTATAACCGAATGTTTCAATGTTTTCCTCTTTCGATCTATTTCAGATCTGTTAGATTTCTATTCTGTTAAAAGTGCTTTTGTGTTTGGTGAGAAGTTGGGGGCTAAGGATGATTATTGGCTAATTGCTACTATCCTTTCAGAAACTTCTCTTTAACTCCTACACGGAAGGGCGTCCCTGAAGAAGACTTTTTTGTGTTTTGGGGTTTTATTTCATTTCATTTGTGAAATTATTCCTATATTCAAGTTTTACATTTCCTTTTCCAGCAATTTTGCGCATTGGTTTGTAAATCTGTTGGTTTTTCTAATCTTAAAATTTTTTATTTTAATTTCATATATATAAATACTTGTTTTAAAAGTTTCTTATATATATATATATATATATATATAATACAGCGTTAGCTAGATTTTGTCCTGATTAATAAGGGCACCAGATTTCGATAAAATCAAATCATCCAGACTAAATGTCCGGACAGATAAACTGACAAATTTCCATCTTCATACATTTTAAATAAAAACAAAAATGTTTTGCACGTTCATTCAAGGTGATAAATAAAAAATGGTGACACCGAACAGCCGCTTCCCGAAAAGAATATATAACTTATCATCCTAATAAATAAATCCACACGGTGGTTATAAAATTTTAAATAAAGGACAATAATATCACTATTAATTCCTTCGATTTGTTTCGATTTCAAAAAAAAAAATAAAAATAAATAAATAAATAAATAAATCATAACCTAAAAAATGAAGTTTTTGTTGTAAATATCATGCAACCAATGCTTAGTAATTTAAACTGACAAGTATACAAATTTTGAAGTGCATGTGCAGTGTAAGAATTGAACACTGGGCGGGCGCAGATCACGTAGTTTGTAATAACAGCGATAATGTTTATAGTTTATATTTCAGGCAAATTATTGAAAGGTTTATGGAATAAAAGAAAATAATTAAGAAAACCAGTATTTAAACAATTGTTTAACAGTTAAAATCAACAATCAAAGAAAAATTATTTGGAATATTTTGGAATGAAATATATAGAGTTTGACACAAAAATCACAGAAAAATAAAAAATATATTATTCAAAAAGTATTGACTGCAGCTCATCACGGTTTTCACTGAAATGTACAGAAAAACGGATTTTTTGAATATATATAAGAAAAAGTATTCATCCATTTTTTCATCAGCTTATCACGCTGTATCCGAAATATTATGTCACATTTTAAAGCCTAATCAAATAATGTCAGGAAAAATTTTAATACGCAGTTTCCGACAGTCATTCTAATGAATTAAGGCTGTCTTTTTGATCATTTGTAAATCTAGTTACGATGTTTAACGTGTGTTTAACGTGCTTAGACACGTAAAAAAGTAATTATACAATTAATGCACCATCTAATGAAGAAATTTTAAATTAATTTGCTAATAAACATTTCGTTACCTAAAAAAAAAAAAAAAAAAAAAAAAATCGCATGTCCACTGTAAAAAATATCTGTTAAAAGTACAGGAAAAATTTGGCAGCTGTGGTGCCAGTATTTCTCCGTCAAATATACGGAACAAAACTGTACTTTTAACAAAAAAACCTGTTCGATTTACAGGATTTATGCGTAAAATACATGTGAGTGATACAATTTTGCAGTTTTAAACTGTATATATTTGACGGAGAAATACTGGCACCCCAGCTGTCAGATTTTTCTTGTACTTTTACAGGTTTATTTTTTGCAGTGTATCTGTGCATTTCTATCATGTAACATTAAAATTAGCATAATGTACTGTCAATACTTTTGGAAGAATATATAATTTATTTTTTTCTGTGAATTTTGGATTATTCAGTATATATATATATATATATATATATATATATATATATATATATATATATGAGTATTTTTTTTCAAAAATAGAAAAAAGAATCTCATTTAGGTAAATAGCGCTAATTAAGACAACAACTTAATGAAATTTTAAATCTCAATTATCCACTTAAAACTTTTTTCCAAATGTTTAAATTAGACAAACATTAAATCATTTATTATTTACACTCTTAAAGCAAAATTTCGTAGTCTAATATTAAGACTTTAAAGATTAAAACATATACTTCTTAAAATGCGATATAATTAGTTTTATAAAAACAAGGGCTCCACTTCCAAAGAAACAACTTCAAATAATGTGGAAATCAAGATAATTAATTTAATTAAGTGTCTAGTTACAACAAATCTAGGGAAAAGGATATTACCGTTAATTGTTTTCTGGATAATGAGTATTTTAACAATTTTCTTAACTTAATGAACAAAAGTAGTATTAAAAAAAAAAAAAAAAAAAAAAAAAGTTAAAATTAAGATTTTTTTTTTTTTTTTTTTTTTTTAGAAGACCTTTTAAAACTTTTAAAAGATTGGTCTTTAAAATTTCTATTTCATAAAATGTTAATAGGAAATTTTATTTTATTTTTTCTTGCTTATAAAAGTAAAAATTCAAAGTGTTAAAATTTAAAAATAAAAACGATTTAATCATTTTATCGATTCAATTATCTATCAGGAAAATAAAAATATATAAATACCATAAACAGAAAAACAAATCTGGTAACGATTTTATTCATTGTAAATAATAGCACAATCATTGAAGCGAGCAATGTAGGCACAAGTATAGCAAAGAAAGCGACAACGCACAAAACCCTGGTCATGACGAGATTAAATGAATAAAATTGAAAATAAATAAAATTAGTATTGTGACAAGAAGTGATAAATGAAATAACACGTAGAAATGACTATTGAAAATAAAAAAAAAAATGAACATATAAACAAAAGATAAAATAATAAAGATAAAAATCAAGGGATTTCTACGTGATTAATTTCCATGCATAGAATTAAAACTATTTGGCATAGGTGAATTCTGTACATTTCCCATCATATATATGTTCTCTTAAATTTCGACTACAGAACGCCATTCATATTAAGCGAAATGAGTTTGACCGATCGCTCAACACACACACACACACACACACAAAAAAAAAAAAAAAAAAAACACCCAATAGTTTTATCCACCGTTCTTTTGAGTCAGTTTAGTAGTACTTTTAATGCGATTCAATACTATTTCAAATGTAACTATTGCCATAAAACAAATTCATATGAAATAGAATTATGTTCTGCTGCGTAGAAAAATATTAGCTTCAAATAACTTACGAAATTTTAAAGTTAGAATATTTATAGTCAATAGAACTCAACCTGATATCATAAATGATATTTTAAAAGTGATCTGACATGATTACAATGAAAATATTCCTAAAAAAGGACGTTTATTCGAACTTTTGCCCTACTCTGCCATGTTAAGAAAACGACAAAATTCTAATAACTTACGAAAAACAAAAATAAATTTTTAAAATAGAAAAATAAATTTTTAAAATAGAAAATTTATAGTCGCTGATGTACTACATGCCAGTATCTTAAATGATGTTTTAAAGTGGTCTAGTATCTTTATGGTGAAAATATCCTTCAAAATGCACGTTTATGCAAATTTTGCTCCATTTTGCCATTATAAGAAATCGATAAATTAAAATAATTTACAATGTTTTTAAAGTTAAATTTTCACTGTTAATTATGTTCACGCTAGTTTCATAACTGATATTGTAATGATGGTCTGATATCGCTACAGTAAATATATACTTTAATACATATTTAAGCGAAAATTTACCCTATTCTCAAACAATAAGAATGTTGCAAATGAAAGTGTTTTAGACAGGAATTGATTATGCCGGTCCTCTAATTCTTCGAGTAGGTCAAAAAATCTGGATAGTCATCTTCACTTTTGCCGTCTACCGAGCCTTGCATTTAGAGATAACTACATCTATGCCGACTGAAAATTTTCTACAGGCTCTCCGAAGATTCATAGCTCGAAGAGGAAGACCCACAATAATTTACTGTGATAATGGCTCGAATTTCGTTGGTGCGGAAAATTTACTTAAGAAAATCAATTGGTATACCATTTCTCGATACAGTGAAGCTCAGAAGATCATTTGGAAGTCAACCCTCCATCTGCACCGCGGTGGGGTGGGTGGTGGGAACGTTTGCTTGGTATAATCAAGGGAATTCTTCGAAAAGTCTTAGGAAGAAATTCGTTGAATTTAGAAGAAATGAATACTGTTATTTGTGATGCTGAAGGCATTATTAATCTACGTCCTTTAACTTACCTCTCCGAAGTTGTTAATGATGTAACTCCATTTACTCCTGCTATGTTCTTACGGGCTATTAAAGAATCAGGCATTCCAGATCTTGATGTCTAAGATTCATCATCTCTCAATAAAAGATATGCCTATAGACAGCGAATAAAAGAAGATTTCCAAAAAAGGTTTCGAATTGAATATTTGGGGCATTTAAGGCAATCTTCGAAATTTACTAAAAAACAACGACCCATCCAAATTGGTGATATCGTTATAGTATTCAGTTAAAACATCAAGAAAATTGACTGGCCTCTCGGTAAAGTTATTGAACTCTAAATAGAAAATAAGACTTCTTCACACACCATAAATTTTAAGCAAGCACAACCGGTTTCGAAAGGACGTAGTCTTCCTACATCAGGTGCAAAAAAACACGTGGAGGAAAAAGCAAGACTGAAAGCAGGGGAAAATACAGGAGGGGGAGGAGTAACACAAACAACCACTAGGAAGCATCATGCAGGACCAATCAGAGAGGAACACACATGCACACACAAAAACATAAGGAGGGAGGGAAGGAATAAACAATTCATTTTATTTTATTTTATTTTATTTATTTATTTTTATTTATCTATTTACTTATTTATTTTTATTTATTTATTTATTTATTTTTAATTAATATTATACTAATAAGTAAATTTAATAACATTTATTATTATTATTATTATTATTATTATTATTATTATTATTTATTTAATTATTTAGAATTATTTAATTATAACTCTTATAGTGTTATAAACATAATGTAGGAAACTATTTAATTGAATTAAACAAATTTTTCCAGGCTGTAGACAGCAAAGTGGAATCAGATTTTTCATTGACAATTTTATCACGATTAAGGTAAATAGCTAAATTTTCCAAAAAATCCCATTCGAAAACGTGTTTGGCTTAAAATTTATGGTGTGTGAAGAAGTCTCATTGTCTATTTATCGTTTGTACACCAGTTTTGCACTTAGTTTTGGTTATTGAACTCTGTCCATCTAAAGATCACCCTGTTAGACTAGTAAAAGGGTCATTCTCTGAAAAGTGGTCATTTCATGTCCCAGTAGTCTTGAGGGTATATTTTTAAAAGCACAAAAACAAAACGCTGTTTAAACTATCAATATTAGTTGGTTTTACATATAAACTGTTATTCTTTGGTTATTGGAATTCAAATATAATTTTTAAATAATTTTTAAAATGCAAAATATCATTCCCTCACTGTGTCCCCATTCCCACATGTAAGTAAATAAAATGGTTTCTATAGTATTAAAGCATGTATATTTGGATTATTTGAATTAAAAATTTATTAAACATACTTTAATAAATATTTATCCATTATACTACATTTATATATTATGCAATGAAAGAAATTAGAAGACACTTTATTGTTGTCCCTGGTATTAGATATCATTCCCTCATCAAACTATAATCACACCCCTACTTACTCCATTTATGGCAGCCCGTGCTTTATATAAGTCAAACTTAATTTGTATAGCAGCAAAGTAAAAAGCCATGTTGTGTTCTGTTCGAAACTTTTTACAATGAGTTGCATAAGGCTCTCAAACGTTAGATTGAAATCCAGTATTTTTATTATACGTCATTCCCTTACTCATTATAAAGTTAACTAAAATAAATCAAATTTGCTTTTTTATGATATTATATTAATAAAAATATGTTTTAATAAATATTTAGTGTTTGAAAATATAACTAAACTTAATAATATTTTTATAAAGTAGTTTTTAGAAGAAATTTGTCATTCCCTCACAGTCATTCCCTCATTTTTCTAATTAATAAAAGTAATTGCTCTATCAAAAATTATCAGATACAGTTTGGTTTATATTATTTTTTTTATTAATTGTAACATATGTATACATGTACAAAAATAATAAAAAAAATTGGAGCAATTTTATTTGGACTAAGGTTTTATCTTTTTTACTTTTTTTTTTTTTTTTTAAATGCCCACTTTTCAGAGAATGACCCAAAAATGAAAATGAAATGTGGTATTTTTTTCCATCCAGTGATTAGATTGATTCCTCTAGAAGTAACTCCTTAGAGTTGTGCTGATTTACCCTATTCGTCACGAATTTCTAAGTCGAATATCGAACCTCCTGAAAAGAATTCTGTTCCAGTGACTGTTCCAACTGAATCTGTTCCAGTGACTCCTCCAACCGAGTCTGTTCCAGTGACTGAACTTACTGAGCCAGTTGACAAAAGTTCTGTAAAGGACATTCCTATAGAGACTGTTCCACTTGAAAAACGATCCAAATATGGACGTTTGTTAAAGCCAAAAGGAAATTTTCAGTTTCTATAAATATCCTCGAAACTCAAAGGTGGGTGTGCGTTGTGAAAATCGCTACTTCCAGCTCTACTTTTTGTAATCCGATCGCACGTAAGGAATCGTGCGTTCGATAGCCAGAATAATGTTCTAACTTCAAAATGTAAATATTGTGTATTGTTAGCGCGCGTTAGATATTTATGTAATTTTATCAGTATTATGTCTTTAATAATTTGTGATTGTGTATTTCTCCAGATTCAATGTGTTTATTTAAAGAAAATGACTGCTTAATTAGTGAAAGTCTCCACTATTTACTGAATTAAGAACGAATGTTTCCCCCCTCGAACAATACAGATGAAGGAAGGTAAGTTTTTCTTACCTTTTTTATATTGAATTGAGACATAAATGATTCCATCTTTTTTTATTAAGAAATTTTTGATTAGATGGAGATTTGTAGAATCAATTTGTTGAATACTAATTTATTTAAAATTTAGTATATAGATATCGATTATAGTTATTTTTAAAGTTTGAATTCGATAGAAATTGCAGTTTTTATTTATTTAAGCTCGTTTCAGGAATGTTTGTGCATTGGAACATGCCTGTTTATTTACGAATCAGTTATATCACACTAAAGTTAATGTTTTCATAACAATATGTATATTTTGAAAGGTGTATAAGGAAATCATGTGATGTCCACATCAGATTTTTATGTGGTACAATTACACAATATTTAAAAAAAAAAAAAGAAGAAGAAGAAGCATAAGGTTTTTAAGAACAGATATTCATATGACATTTAGTTAAATTTTCGTATTTTGTATTCTATTGGATAATTCACCACGTGGGGTAAAGTGAATATAGTTAAAACTAAAATACTGCAGATTTTTTTATTATTACTTTCCTCTATATGCATAAATAGAAAGTATTGCTTTCGTAAAATTCTTCGACCTCCAATTTTTGATGAATTTAAATGTTTTAGATATTCTAAACGTGATTTGCCTCTTTTCAGTAAATGTCTATTACTCTACCTTTTAGCTCATCTTCAGCAGATATAATCTCAGAAGAAAATAAAGATTAAATAATAACTCCATTAGATATTTCCTCACCAGAGAAAAATTGAAACATGTGCCAAATTTGAATTCCCTGTACTTATTTTTTGAAATTTTGCTGATAACGGCTACACAAATAGATGAACTGCTAAAATCTTGATTTTCGTATTCAGGGCATCTCAAAACGCGATGTTATACATAAAGCCAAAATTCAAAATTAAACTTATGCAAAATAAATAAATAAGTAAATAAATAAATAAATAAAAAGGCTTTGTTTACTATATATATATATCTGCGAAATTAAATTTTTATTCCTGGGAAATTTTCTTCAACATGGCAAAATGTTAAAAAGCAATTCCATCAGTTACGTGTAGTAAGGAAGAATATTTTCACTTAATTTTAGGTAGTTTCATATATTGTCTGTAAATTATATACAC
The DNA here is from genome assembly GCA_963930645.1 of Salticus scenicus. Classification (NCBI taxonomy): domain Eukaryota; kingdom Metazoa; phylum Arthropoda; class Arachnida; order Araneae; family Salticidae; genus Salticus; species Salticus scenicus. The sequence goes on from OZ005650.1 coordinate 211,567,545, forward strand.
ACCGCGTTGTGTGCTTAAATTTAGCCTTATATGAGAGGGAAAAAAAAAAAAAAAAAAAAAAAAAAAAAAACATGCACTTTTAGCAGTTTCAAGTATAGTCGAAATATATCGAATTTCTTTTGGGAAGCACTGTAAAAACACTATCTTCCTGAATTTTAGCCTGAAATTTTCTTCGGTGTCATGATACAATAACCATTTGCCACATATCAACGAAAAATTTTATGTAGCGTTTCTGTATGATAAAGATTTAGAATACAGGGCGTGTATTTACTGCTACTATTTGTTTTGAGATGTGCTGGTAACAGACGCGCATACACACGCGCACAGACAAAACATTAAAAAAGTTATATATATATATATATATATATATATATATACACAGCTGATCTCAAAACGTGTAACTAAAACAAAAACTCATTTTCGAAAATTGACCCCAACGCAATATTTCTCTGCCTTATGTATGAGTATATATGGTTAATAGAAATTAAGAAACTGAATCTTCCAAATCGAAAGTATCCCACATGAAAAACTGTATGAATTTGAACTTTCGCTATTCCAATATTGCATAACCTGGTAATAGGGTCTTAGTAAAATAAATTGAAAAAACGTTGTAAGTTAAAAAATAAAATAAAAAATACTGTCTATGATTTGTTAATGGTAAAATTCTTAGTTAAGTCAAAATTAGCGTATTTTTAATCGTTTCCAGATCGAGATATTTTATATGATATAATCCAACAGAACATTAAAATTCCCTCCGTTCCCATACTTAGTAACCGTAGTTGCTATTTATTTAATTTCTGAGATACTCCCATCCAACGTTTACAAAGTTTATTTAACTTAAAAAACATAATATATTTTGCTCACTTTTCACAGATTACTCAATTTAACACTCAAACCATTAACTTTACCTCATGCCACGTAAATTGTATATAAAACGTAATATATTTCAAAATGCTACTATTTGTAATATTGAGTCAAAAATTCAAACTTAATGCACTCTCAATACTTGTGATGTATACCAAATAAAAACTTTTTGTATATTTCGAAATGACATATAAATTGTGTACCACCGTTTTTCAATAACGGTGTTTTATACCCATATTACCACACCTGAACCTAATTATTAAATATGGAAATTACAAAATATGAGGCTTATTATTATAAAATTGATTCTTTTAAATATAGTAATCAGAGAAGACACTAAAGCTACCTATTACGCAATGAAACATTTCATTTTTAACAAAATTATTAAAAAGTAAAATAAAATAAATAAATAAATAAAATAGAAAATATTGATTTGTATCACATGCATTATGAGACATTGAAGGAAATATATATATAATAATAATTTTCTTTTCTAATTATACTTAAATAAATAAATAAATAAATAAAAATTTATTTTCATAATTCATTAAATACATAATAAAGAAGGTATCGCACACAATCCAAAAACAATCAAATGAAAAATGTCTTTTCATTAACAAAAGAAATAAAATAAATGAAGTAAAAAAAAATTCGTATAAGGCAATTATCTATGAAATGGATTGAAAGCCATTTCTATCTTTTAAAAATAAAATAAAAGAAATTTTGTTTCATACATTATCAAAACACAAAGAGCTTTTAATATATTCATTCATTTTTTATGAGGTATTTGTTTGCTTGGAGCATTTAGTAATTGACTATGAAAAGCCTTAACTCGAATAAAACTCTATAGTTAGTCGGATTAGTTTCATTAATTAAATAGTTTTCATTGAAATATAATACAATGAAAAATTCGTACGAGATAATTAAATAATATGCTTTTTTTTATCATCTTTGTCAAAGAGCGCTTTTATTTATTTATTTATTTTTATTTTTTTAATTTAATTATTTATCTTTTTTTATGGTATTAAAATTTATTTATCAGAAATATATTAAAAATTAATGATGATAAATAGGTAATATATGGTTTTATTATACTACAGACATATCCTAATTTACATTTATTTATATATGTCTTTCTTTCTCTTCCTCTATGTAAGATCGACTCGTCTAAAGTTATAGTATATGCCTGACCGAGCTCAATTTAGATATAAGGAAAAAAATAAAAACAAAAAGATTGACTTTTTTTCGAAAATCAACATTTTTTTTTTTTTTTACACACTCAATTTTTAGCATTATCTTGTCATATATCACAGAATAATACTCATTCCAAATATTTAATTTTTATTTAAATAGGTTGACACTTAAGAAAGGATCATGAAATGGCGAGAACTCATGCGAACAAAAAATACTTTTTCTAAAATTAAAACAACAAATATTATTCTGCCCATAAATATCACAAAGAAATTATTTATAACACAATAATGTACATCATTTAAAATATCAATTCATTTATGATGGCTATATAATAACGTAATTCGATACATCTATTACAGATTCTATATTCAAATTTATTTCTCATAAAAAAAAAAAAATAGAATGAATTCGAGTGTTAAAATATAAAATGCCCCGTATTCCAACAAACATTGAGAAAGATTAAAATATGATTTGTGAGATTAATATGTATTCAAATATATATTGAAGTTATTTTTTTCTATAAATAAATGATTAGAAAAAAATGTTTTGTGATACTATATAGCAACCTCCTCGATTAACTTCTAAACGCAACAAAAATTCTAACATAGGTTGTACAGGTAAAAAAAATGGTAAACAACTGGTATACAAAAATAGGTTGTACTGGTAATTCACTTAATTTCCTGCAGTGAATTACCAGTACAACCTATTATCTTGAGTAGGACAATAAATCCTACCGTTTGAAAGATTAAGCGATCCTTTTTCCAATCATTTTAAACAAAATTTAATAGAGCTGTTTTCAAGGGCATTAGGTAATAGATTTCTGCTATATCTAATTCGATGAGCGCGGTTTATCAGTGAAGCATATTTATTTATTTACTTATTTATTTTTCTAAAAATAAGATTAATTCATACTGATTTCACATTCCCTCCCCCCCCCCCAAAAAAAAAGGAAAAAAAAAAAAAAATGTTGCAGTAGTTTATTAGAGAACTAAGTTTTTGTGACATTTTGACCCATGATTATCATGGGATACAAACGAAAATTTATGACCAACACAGGCGAGGACAAAGAAAATCATTTAGTTAAGATTAAAGTATGTGCATGTTCACGTACTAGTCTATTTTTTTTTCTGTTTCTGAATATATATGGTGTATTTTGTTGCCGAAACGTGAGTGGAAGTTTCTGCTTTGAGAGTGGGGATTTAGAATACTTTTATCTGTTTATCTGTCGCTTTGTAGGTATGTCTCGGATGGAGGTCGCAATTATCATCCGATTGACTTGCAATTTGGTACACGTATTCATGAGCCGCACAGATTTAGCTGTATAGTTTTGGTTGTGTGTGTGTTTGTACTATTTGTAGTTCGTGTACAGGGACACACCAATTTTTTTCTTATCATTACGGTCTATGGAAAAAATTTAAGTGTATTACAATAGCGGCTGCAAAAATCCCCAAAAGGACTGTTTAATTGGCGAGTCAATCTACAAATCTCGCCTTACATTATGTAATCATCCAAATGATTATAAATGTGGTTTAAATATTAATAAGTAACAATAAATTAGCCTTGTTTTTCATGGTGTAAATTATTATTGTGGCTAGTGCATAGGAATACATAAAATAATTTCGTACCACTACGGTCTGTAGACAGTATTTCTTTTAAATACATTTTAACATGGCTTCACTCCATAAAAAAATAATGAAATAAACCTATGTTATCAAAATTCTTAAATTATTACTTCTGTAAAAAATTGATACACAAAGAATTGATATTTGTTTCCAGGGCAACATAAAATAATTCCAATTTATTATACAATTACTTGTCACGAAATTTTGTAGAAGTATTTATGAGTCAGAAGAAAATATGCATATACGCAAATAGATATACACAAACAACTGTCTTCCCCTATAAACAGAAGTGTCCGGATCCTTCAGTACCTGTCTCCAAGGTCATCCTCCGTGCGGAGCGTATGAAAACGGCAAATTCAGACTCTTTTTCATTCTTATATAACATTCAGAAATTGAAGCTATATGTAAAAACTGCAAAAAATCTAAAGTTCCTGATCCATGTACATACTAATTAATAGGAAAATTAATGTCTCAGTATTCTTATCCACAGTAATGTATCATTTTTATTATAATAAATATTGTAATGAAAATAATTAAATGCGCCACAGGGGAAAAATTAAGTTTTTCGAACAAGGAGGAAAAAGTTGAGTGCTTTTAATTTATTTTCTATTAAATTTAAATTTAATTATAATTGAACGTTTCAGTTATTTATTTTCACGAGAAAGAGTGTAATTATCACGAATTTCATTAACAAATTAAATTCTAAAGATTTTTTTCGTATTTATGTTGTTTTATATGTTTGGCGTGCACTGACACCCCATGCCCGTCCTCATGTTACGTTCACGGGGCCCGTTCTGCCGGGTTAAGAAATATGGCATACTACATTTTCACAGCATACAGTAATCAGAATGCAAAAATGTAAAATTTCTTACGAAATACGAGTTCTTTTACTAAATAATTTTTAACTACGCATGAGCAAGCTTTATAAAAAATTCATTTGCATAAATTAATAGCTAAAGGTATTTAGTAACTTACATGAAAACTCCAAACAAATATCATGTAAATCCAAAACGTTACAAGACATAGAATGAACAGAACTTAAGTTCTCTCAAAATGAAAGCTAAACTATAAGGGTTTTTACTCACGTTTTTATCTTGGTTCAATGAATGCCCAATGGCAATACAGTGCTTTCGGGGATCCTAAATATATATTGATAAAACCTCCTACCATTTTACTTTTTTTCGAGAATAACTTAAATTTTGTTCATTCTACCTCTCGTAACGTTTTTAATTTACATGATATTTGTTTAGGGTTTTCATATAAGTTGCTTAATACCTTTGGCTACTAAATTTTCAAAATGAAAGTTTTATAAAGCTTGGGCATATGTAGTTAAAAATTATTTAGTAAAAGTGATCGTATATTGTGAGATATTTAGTATTTTTGCATTCTGATTGCTGTATGTTGTGTCTATTTTAGTAAACCATATTTCCTACAAATGCTTTTGCGCTGGTTCTTATACCTTACGTGTTATAATTTAAAAAGTATAAATTATTTTTGCAGTTTTTTAAAGAAACTGTTTTATCTCCATGAATATATATGGTAGCAACATAAAATTTTATAGAGATAATGAGAAACTCCGCCTAATCACATGCTACAGCCAAATCGCATTTAAAGCATTACTTTTTACAGGGTGAATGGAAAATTTAGTAATAGAATCGGAGAGGCGTGAAATAAAATTGATTGACAAGGTGTTCACTGAATTTGAAAAATCGAAAGTTCTAGAATATACCACATACGTATAGTGTATAATAAAACACTTATTTTTTTTCTGAAAACGGAATAATATATTAAAGTGAGAACACAATGGCTAATAATTAAATAATGATCTTACACTATAATAACCTCATAGAAACGACGCAATACGCTGAAAGAAAAAAAAAATGTTTTTTTTTTCTTATATTTATTCATTTTTATTCATTTTCTTTCTTTCTTTATTTATTTTTTCAAATATAAAATTTGGGTTTAGAACTAGTTGATTTTTTTTTTTTTTCAAAATAAGTAAAATATCAAGAACAATGATGTTTGAGAATAAAAGAGGTGAAGAAAAAAAAGTGTTACACCTATAACCAGACATTTAACCACATAATATGTATTGAGATATATAACCACGTATTGGGTGAGTTCAAAAGTTCTACCCGTTTTTATTACCCATAAAGAAGTGCAAATAAACGCTAAATGAACAGTACCTATTATTGTGCATATTCCCAATTGATATCTATGGCATCTTGTCATCTTTCTGGTGGGAGATGAATCCCATGGCAGTATAATTCCGGTGGTTTCGAGTCAAAAAAGTTTTGGATGGCAGTTTTCAAAACATCAAGATCATCAAAGATTTTCTGACTAAAGGAATTGTTCAATGCACGAAATAGGTGATAGTGTGGTGGTGCCAAGTCAGGAGAATAGGGAGGGTGGTGTAAAACCTCCCAACCAAAGCCCAGTAACTTTTGTCGAGTAATGACAGTAGCATGTGGCCTGGCGTTATCGTGATGAAGGATAACAGCGCGATGATTGGTGAGACAGAAAAAGGCAGCATTGATGTTTTGGTTGAGTGGCAGGACCTCCAATTGAATTACTCTATGCATATCCCATCTCACACTCACATCACATTCGAAGTTCAGCTTTCGAAGTCTATGCAGTTGGATCAAAAGGGAGACACACAGTCCTACGACGCTTTACTTTACGGTTTATAACCCACTTTTCATCAGTTGTCACATTTCGTGCCAAGAATGGGTCATTTTTGTACCGGGAAAGCAAGGAAACACAGGTGGCGATTCGGTCATCCCGTTGATTAGCTGTCATGTTATGTGGAACCCAACGATCCTACTTTCTCGTAAAACCCAACTTAACCAGCCGTCTCTGGACCATTGTCCGGTGTACGTCGAAGATCTACGATAATTCTTGCACAGTTGGGTTCGGGGTTTTCCTTATGGCTTGGCGAATATTGTCGTCTCCAACGTGTTATGGCCATCCACTGATAGCCTGAACTTGACAGCTTCTGTCTCCTTCCCTAAATTTACGAAACCATTAACAACATGTGTCTATTGCATTCTCACCAAAACTTGACAAACACTGCGACATGCTGCGGCTGCCGTACTTTTTTTTCCGAATTCGTATAACAAACAATGTCTTATATGCTCCTGCTTGCTGTCCATGTTACACCCTATGATATATATTTTTTAAATGATTAACTTTGTGAGACACGATGCATTTATATGTGAGACATCCGCACGTTTGGTTGACCGATGATTTGCCTCATTACAATGTGATGTGTGATGTCAATTCCATTAGATATTTGCACATCCAAAAACAGGTAGAACTTTCGCACTCATCCAATATATTAACATCCAGTTCGGTACAATATAATGAATAATAAAGATTTATAAATGTTTGTAGATTATATTATATTTACTTTATGTATTATAGTATATATACATTCATTTTTTTGTTATTGTTCTTGTTTTCAAGCTCTGGCAATAATATGTCACTTATCCATAATCATATACACAGCTATATTTTACTTTATGATAAGGTTATTTGCAATTGGTCACCCGTATTAACTAAATTACCGTTGAAACGATACTAAACTAAAACACACACACACGCACATGTATATATATATATATTTATTTATTTTATAGTAAAACAAGAATTATTGTGTATTTATAAATGGTTAAGAGTTTTATTACCATAATGCTATAAAATAGTAATACTGTTAAATATGCTTATGGATGATGTGAGGGTAATCAAGCATCACAATTTTAAATGCTTAAAAGTTAAATAATTAAAATTCATTAAGACATATATTATATTTCTTAACAAAAATTATTGTTCTAAACAGAGGAAATTGGGTGAAAAAATATAATGTGACTGCTGTAAATTTTATGGAACTGTCACTATTCTTTGCATCAGTTAGCAGCAGCATTTCCAAAAGAGCTAAAAAAAGAAAATAAATGATTATTTATACTATACAAATTTTATAATTGACAAGGTTTAAAACATAAACAATAATTTCACTTATTTTTCTTTGGATAATATTCAATGTACAAATGGTCTGCATAATGTAGGCATAGATTTTTTACAACATTTTAAGGAATTATTCATTGTCCCTTTGTCTGTTTCCAAGAGGATAACAGACAAATGGATTGTATTGCGAAAATTCTGGAAAATCAAGCACAGTATCTGACGTTTCAGAGCCATTATCTGATGAAGAAATGCGAACAGTTCAGTTATTGTTATGAGCTGAAATTTGAGAATGTGGAGAGTGCTTATTAAGTTCTTGATTGTTTTCTATATTGCATGAGTCAGAGATGGAGAAGTTTGCATCACCACTGTTCATGTAAACACTTTGAGATTCACATTCATTTTGATGTGCAAGATAATGAAATGTTTGAAGTATTTTGCTGCTGATAGTTATTAGCTTGTGAGGTTTCTGATGTAAGGTAATTTCGACAATGTAGCGAAATTCATAATCAGTCTGCATGAACAGTAAGTTGTAGTGCATTTATTTCACCTTCTCTTTGAATTTTAACTATTACAGGCGATATTATTTTCACAATCTTGAATGGATCAATGTAGGATTCATTCATGTAGTTTCGACCTTTAAAGTATGGAATATCATTCAACTGAATTATAAGTAACTTGATGTTGATTTTGTAAACGTTGAGCATTCAATAAGTTTTGATGTATTTTTGATTTACTTAATTCAAATCTATTGGCAAATGTAAATATGTGTGATTAGTATTAATTATCAGGTCTTAGTGATTAATGATATATGTATCGTATAGATTAGATAAATGACGTCCAAAATATGCGAAGTCGGGTGAATACTTGTTAGTATAATGAGTCGATGAGTTGTAGAACATTTGATGAATAAAAATGCTATTATGAATATCATATCCTTCTGCGATAAGGGTATTAATAGTCGATTTATTAGCTGTGCTTATCCTTTCACTTAAAGAGTTGCTCTGTGGATAAGCAATGCTAGAATAAGTCGATTTGTAGTAAACATACGGAAAATGTGTGATGTGAATGGACGACCAAGGTCTGCCATTATAAGTGACGGTCTTCCCTTCACTGTACTATACTTAAATAAAGCCTGGACAGCATTTTCTGTAGGTATAGTTTTTAAGAGGTACATTGCCAAATGTCTTGAGATTTCGTCGATAATCGTTAAAATATGATACGCATTCTGAAACAGTCGCTAGCCAAAACCATAAATAACTAATAATTTTTAAGTGTCCCTTTAAAGTTTATTTTTAACGACCGAAGTTTTTTTTTAACGTGATTTGCAATTCGTGCTGCAATGCTGTACATAAAATTTAAGACTGGAAATTCCTATAAGAGTAATTTTAATCCAATGAAAATCCGCGAAACCATAGACAAATAACAGAATAACATACAAACCAGAGCATTTTCCGTCCTGGAACATTTCCTAAATAAAATCACGATCCAGTGGGACTCCTCCGCTACGACGAAACGCCGGTCATCGGCACTGTCACGTTGTTCTTTCGAGGATTGAGACAGAAATCTCCACTCAGGTTGACTATATCCCCGGTGGAGACTGCATCTTTGAACTTAATAAAGGATTATTAGTTGCATGAAAAATTCCTTATCATTTCCAAGACAGCTACGCCAGTGGTACATACTGTTATATTTTCATTATAGAAGCTATCAAGTATTTGTAAGTTTCACGAGTGAAACCTGATAGACAAACAAAAAATCTGATATCCACCCTTACACATTTCATATGTATATATATATATATATATATATACAGGGTGATTCAACGATGATGGGACAAACTTTGAGGGGAGGTAGGATATATCATTAGGACTCTTAATTACATAGGAACCCATGTCCTCAAACGTCATTTTAATCCTTTACGGGCCATGTGTCTTCGGTGTTTTTTACCAAAAAGCTCCGTCTACTGCCGTTCCTTTTAAATGGTGTATTATTTAACAGAGATATTCTATTTATAATTGTTTATCATACAAAAGGCCATACATAATTAAAAAAAATCCGACTAATGCACTTTACTTGAATAAATATTAATATTGTGAAAATTTTCTAGATATACTGTAACACACAGAATATAAAAGTTAGAACGTAGGTGGAGTTTCAAATACGAATATTTCTACGGTCAAGGAACAAACATAAAGGGATTTAACAGTTTACTAAAACCATCATTTGTATAGGCATAACACAAGAAAAAAAATATGAAAAAAAATGTACAAAATACGAAAGTAAAAACCTATAAAAACAAATAGTAAAAACAAAGTGCTTCTTTGCATCAATATTTACAATAAGTGTTCAAAATTGCGACAACCAGCCGTAATAAATGTTTCATAGCTTCAAAATGTCGATTGGCGAACAGCTCCAAAATGCCAGGTGTTTCGCGCACTTGTGCAGACGCAATGGACATTCGAGCAACGAGGTCCTCGGTGAATGAACAGGGGTCTCGGAAATTATGGCCTTCAGATGCCCCATAAGAAGAAATCGATGCTCGATAAATCTGGGGATTGGGGTGGAATGGCACGCCTCGTTCAATCCATCGCCCTTCAAAACTGGCATCCTGGTAGTTACGCACTTCTATATCGAAATGTTCTGACGCATCATCATATTGAATTCACATTTGGTTGCATATGACAAATGGAACATCTTGCAGCAATTCTGCAAAATCTCTTTTAGAAAAATTGCATTGCGTGAGCCTTTGAGCCTCGTTGGTAAAAAATATGGGCCTATGAGATAATCGTTTATAATACTTGCCCAAACATTAACAGAGAAACGTTTTTGGACTGAATGTGGGCGTAATACCCGAAGTTTTTTTTTTAATGCGATTTGCAATTCGTGCTGCAATTCTGTACATAAAATTTAAGACCTGAAATTCCTATAAGAGTAATTGTAATCCAATGAAAATCCGCGAAACCATAGACAAATAACAGAATCACATACAAATCAGAGCATTTTCCGTCATGGAACATTTCCGAAATAAAATCACAATCCAGTCGGGCTCCTCCGCTACGACGAAACCCCGATCATCGGCACTGTCACGTTGTTCTTTCGAGGATTGAGACAGAAATCTCCACTCAGGTTGACTATATCCCCGGTGGAGACTGCATCTTTGTACTTAATAAAGGATTATTAGTTGCATGAAAAATTCCTTATCATTTCCAAGACAGCTACACCAGTGATACATACTGTTATATTTTCATTATAGAAGCTATCAAGTATTTGTAAGTTTCATGAGTGAAACCTGATAGACAAACAAAAAATCTGATATCCACCCTTACACATTTCAAATGTATATATATATATATATACAGAGTGATTCAACGATGATGGGAGAAACTTTGAGGGGAGGTAGGATATATCATTAGGACTCTTAATTACATAGGAACCCATGTCCTCAAACGTCATTTTAATCCTTTACGGACCATGTCTCTTCGGTGTTTTTTACCAAAAAGCTCCGTCTACTGCCGTTCCTTTTAAATGGTGTATTATTTAACAGAGAGATTCTCCTTTAATTGTTTATCATACAAAAGGCCATACATAATAAAAAAAAATTACCGACTAATGCACATTACTTGAATAAATATTAATATTGTGAACATTTTTTAGATATACTGTAACACACATAATTTAAAAATTAGAACGTAGGTGGAGTTTCAAATACGAATATTTCTACGGTCAAGGAACAAACATAAAGGGATTGAACAGTTTGCTAAAACCATCATTTGTATAGGCGTAACACAAAAAAATAAATATGAAAAAAAAAATGTCCAAAATACGAAAGTAAAAACCTATAAAAACAAATAGTAAAAATAAAGTGCTTCTTTGCATCAATATTTACAATAAGTGTTCAAAATTGCGACTACCAGCTGTAATAAATATTTCGTAGCGATGAAATATGGATTAGCGAACAGCTCCAAAAATGCCAGGTGTTTCGCGCACTTGTGCAGACGCAGTAGACAGTCGAGCAACGAGGTCCTTGGTGAGTGAACAGGGGTCTCGTAAATGATGGCCTTCAGATGCCCCATAAGAAGAAATCGATGCTCGATAAATCTGGGGATTGGGGTGGAATGGCACGCTTCGTCCAATCCATCGCCCTGCAATACTGGCATCCTGGTAGTTACGCACTTCTATATCGAAATGTTCTGACGCATCAACATATTGAATTCACATTTGGTTGCACATGACAAATGGAACATTTTGCAGCAAATCTACAAAACCTCTTTTAGAAAAATTGCATTACGTGAACCATTGAGCCTCGTTGGTAAAAAATATGGGTCTATGAGATAATCGTTTATAATACTTGCCCAAACATTAACAGAGAAACGTTTTTGGTATGAATGTGGGCGTATAGTGTGTGGACGTGGACTTTCTGTTGCCCACACATGAGTATTGTGCACATTGAAAACACCTTCCTGTGTAAAAATTGCCTCATCTGAGAACAGAACGAAAGTTGGAAAACCCTGCTACAATGCACACTGTTGCAAGAACCATTGGCAGAATTTTACGCGCAGAGTGTAATAACTTACTTGCAATGGTTGGACTTTCTGAATATGGAATGGGTGTAGAAGTGTCTTCGTGTAAGACTCTCCAAACAGTGGACTGACTCGCATGTTCACGACGTGCAATATCACTTGTGTTTGTGTCGGGTGTTTTTTCCAGCAGTTGTCGAGCAGTCCTTGCGTCAGGATTAGCGAGAAGTGTACCATTTTTACAAAGGTTCCGATGCAACCGTTCAAACATTTTGTGATTCGGCATTTTCTTTAAAAAAAATTCATTATTTTACATATAAGCCTGCATAATCATGAAATTTATACACAGGGCTTAACTTTTAGTTCAAAGCATAAAAACCAAAGCATAAAATACTGTAGAAAAATTTTCTCGAATTATCTTCAAAATTTTTGAAGTAATCAGATTTATCGTAAACATTAATCATCAAAAGTGTAATTTTTCAGAAAATTCCTTTAAAGGTTTTGCTTTAAACAAATACTATATTCTATTCATTTCCTACATTTAAAATTCTCCACATTTATATGTCACTCCTTCACTAATTTCATAATTAAGTAATTTTGTTTAGCTTTAGAATAAATTTTGTATAATTAAGAAATTTTGATTAAAATTTAAGTAATTAGATAACAGAAATAAAAAGAAAATCGAAATTATAGACAGAAATTAGAATTCTTCTTCAAAAATGGCAATTTCAACGTAGACAGATTTACCTTACCAAAACTTTACCAAAACTTTACAGAACCTTAACAAAATTGAAATTTTTCTCTTGTGGGAAGAGGTTCCCTTATTTTAAATAATAAAAAAAAAATAATGTACCTAAAATTTTTGTCATTTTTTTCGAACTTTTTTACATTTACAGATGTAATAATGTAAAGCCAGCAAATCGCTGGAAACAACATACCTGTCCTAATTATTTTTCTTTTTATTGTGAAATTTACAATTTAATTAGAATATGATGTAACAGAAAATAATTTACTCGGAAAATGTATTTTCTTTATCACTAAAAAAACTTAAAAAAATAAATAAATAAATTTGTAAAATAAATAAATAACTAAATAAATAATAATAATAATAATAATAAATAAAAATAATAATAAGTAAAAAAATAAATAAAAAATCCTGGATATATACATCTTATATATATATATAAGAAACAAGATTTATAATTTTCTGATACTACTGTCTTCAAAAAAATCAATTTTATGGAATAGTTAGAAACACATTTATTATTATTTTTTTCCCGCTTGTTAAAAAATGAATACTTAGAAACATATTACTAAGGTTGTTTGGCTGTTTGGTTGGTTTTTACGTCACACAAATGCTGCGCAGATGGGCAATCGGCGACGGTCTGTGATTCCCCCCTAGAGATGATCCGGAGGCATGCCATCGCAATTTTGATCCTCTGAGGAAGGGATGGCTCTCCCGCTTCGGTGACCTCCAGAGGTATAATTTTTGAAATTTATTACTAAGGAAAGATTGAATAAAAATTTCTAAATGTATTTTTTAATGACACACACAGAAAAAAAGTATTATGCATTAGTAGAAGAAATTTGCTAATCACGAAATTTAGTATCGCTAAAACTTCTATCATGTTTTTAATGTAAACTATTGTGGCAGGAATTTAATAAAAAATATGCAAAAAAGAGAGGAATAGCAAATCCTAATTAGTATTTAACATACATTCTATTTTAGTATTTCTTTAAAAAAGTCTCTAGAGATCATTAACTTCAAAATATTTCAACATGTAACGAGGCAAGGAAATCTATCGTATTAAAAAAAAAAAAAAAAAAAAAAAAAAAGAAAGAAAGAAAAAAAAAAGATCTGTATTATTATTATTTTTTTTAACTATATCTTTTTTTAACGATTGAGTAATAAATATGACTTTGAAATTAATGACTTGTCCTTTCATTTACGTTTTTGCAAAATGATATAGTTTCGTTTCATTTATACTGTATACTGTAAAGAAAATATTATTCTTAAATATAAAAGGGGTTGGAAGACTTTTCATTACAAACATTTACAACACATTAAATTTATAAAACTAACTGCATTTTAACATGCTAATTATTCTTAAATGTTAATGAATGAAATGTTTAATTTCAATTAAAAATTTGTTTCTTGACTATTATTATTTATCTGTATTAACTAATATGTGACATTTAACTAATTTCTATATATTTATATATGTACATAGATATTTTTGGGGGGTTGGGGGGATATTTGAAATTTGAAAATTATTCTGATGTATTTATACAACATTATAAGTATTTCAAAATGAATAATTAACTATTAAACAAACATATGATCGTAATTTATTTTACATCAAAAAAATATAGTAAATATAAACATGAATTTTTTATGAAGTTAAAACTGCTATTTAGTTACATGAATTGCCAAAAAATCCAAAAATAAGAAATTGTCATAATTCTAGATAACATTATATTCCAATTTTGTAAATAAATACTTCGACAAAATATGTGAATCACTTGTCATTGTAAAAACACTAATTCCTTCAAATTTATGATTTTTTAATAAATTTATTTTATTTTATTTTTATTTATTTATTTATTTATTTATTTATTTATTTATTTTTGCTTAAACTTTGTTGCTTTAAGATTATAGATAATTATTTGCTATATTTGGATAAAATTAGCTTCTAGTTTTCCACAACTGCAACTCCATTCTTCTTAATTTTTTTTTTTTCATATATATAAAAAAGCTGTACATATAATCTGTTAGAAAACGAATCCTTAAAAATAAAATAACATAAACATACAGCAATTATTCACAAAATTTTTGAGACCATAATTGTAAAATTGAAAAATTTTCCACACTTGTAAACGCATTTTTTGCTCATGTATATATATATTTATTTACGTATATTGTATTTTTCCTTGTTAGTAGAGCTTGGATTGTAGATTATTTTCAGGACAATTTAAACCGCCACGCCGTTTTAATTTATGTTTAATCCACGGAAAATTAGTCATATCTGACATCTCATTTTTGTTCAGTAAAGAATCATCCAAGGAGGTTACCAAAGCAGGTGAATCATATCCTACGCGAAGTACAAAAAATGGGATGGCATATCACCGGATAACAACTAAAGTCGAATCCCATACCAATGAGAATTATCAATTACGCAGCTCTAGTAAGACATAAATATCCGTCTACTTTTACCGCATTTTTTTCCAGTGCAACCATTGGTAGTATTCCTACAAGACCAAGTTTTATATTAAGTGGGAAGCTGCAATATATGTGAGACAAGTCTCATGCTTTAATCTGTCCCATTAGCTCAGATTTCTTTAACCTATACTAATTTCAAGGGATGTATTTTTAAACTCTACCCGAATTTCCATGCGAAAGGTACAGAAGAGTGTTGTCTTCATTTTTGCCCTTTTTTGATCAGTTTAAGCCTTTTTTCCCTTGCGTTTTTCCTTCTAAATCGCGTTGGTTATTCTAAATATACCGTATTTTAGGAATTCACCAAAAGGGGAAACTGTAAGCATGAGTGTAGAAGAAAATGATCAATTTAACATTATACGTTTTATACCTACATTTATAATCCATAGCCATTATAATTTATACCTATATTTTCAATCCGGCAAATAGTCGTGCTAAATATTTTCGACCCAAAAATTTCACGAATGCGGATTTTATATTATTTTAATTATTTTTTTATTAAATAATTAAAATAACTCTGCATGTAAAAATATTTTTTTCATTATATATATATATATATATATATATATATATATATATATATATATATATATATATATATATAAACATGAAGCATTGTGATAATTTTAACCCTGCCAATTATTTTAACATATGCGTTGAAAATTATTTTATTAAATTTGTAAAGGATAAAATTCAGTTTAGTTATGTTACGAATATTTAAGATATGTAAAGAATTTCTCAGTTGTTAGTTTATACAAACTGAATACATATTCAAATTTAATCGTTGTGAGGGAATTTCATAAATTTTTGTATGATATTCATTTCTGAAATCACCTAATAAAAATTAGTTTTAATACACGGATCTCATTAATATGTAATTTTCATTATACTTAAGACTTAATATTAAAATTTTCATACAGTATTCTGCAAGATTTATTATCTTTTTTTTTTTTTTTTATAAATAATAATGAATTTGTTAAGTTTACAATAATTTCCTTATCTCTTAAAAGAGATCAACATTAAAGTTTCATTCAAGATTCGACAGTTTCGACAAAAACTGTTATTTTCAGTAACATATGTCTTTGATTATCTGTTATAATAATCCTGAAATTAAATTTAAATTTAAATTAAACACTTTTTGACTATTAATATTTGTTGAAACATGAAATAAAATCAGCATATCTCTAATTATATTTATCTATCTATCAGTGAATACATATATATATATATATATATAATATTCCAAGATTAGAAAATAGAGGAGAACCATATTACCATATGCCATAGTATCTACAAGAAACAAATAGATTTATCCAGGAACAATTAAAAGATATGTCAAATAATCCACAATATCCACGATATACTGATGCAGAAATACTCAAAAAAAAAAAAAAAAAAACAAATCAAATTTGTTAGAATAAAGGATTGTCCATCCATTCCGAAAACACTGACACTTTTTTTTTTTTTTTGCTTTTCGGGCAAATATTTGTTGATTCGTATGGAGTATACCATGTTCTTTACATGGATAATTTGTCGACAGTATTTCTAGATGTTTGACAAATCGTCTGAAATCAACTGAAATCGCAATAGTCCGTTATAGCTAGGTAAATTATTTTGCTTTACAAAAATTGTATGTTGCATACATTTTCACATACGTTGAAAAATGGGGAAATTACGTAAAATTCTCATCAGGAAAAGTTATTTTAAAGCTTCATAAAAATTCAGCGAAATATGTAATATGTAATTTTTAGATAATTAGAAAATATAACATAAAATAATTGACTTGTAGAATTATTTCTTTTATTTAATTTACTAGTAGAATTATTTATCTTAAAAATATTTAGTTTGTTAAAAATTTCGAAAATTTTTCTAAACATTTAATTAAATTTCATAAAACTAAAATTAAATATTCCATAGATGGTTGTTGATATTTTTTCTACATTATACACATGTCATACATTTTAAACAAAGGAATACATATTTGTGTTTAATATTAACCTATTTTTGTATATTGTGTGTTTAAAGAAGAAATATCTTAGCAAGATATATGATTACATAATTTTTTTTACAAATATTTTTATATTAATTATACAATTTTTATGTTTACACATTTCATATAAATTTATTATTTATGTTATCCATAAGTATTTTAACACAAGTTTTGTATAAAATTATTTAAATACCTACTTTAGAATTACATACTGTATTTCCTCTATAAAAATATTTATGTAACAATAGTAAAATATTTTTAAAAAATTTTCCCAATATATTAAGCTTTCAATCTATGTAATAAAGCTTTTCTAACTTCAACACAGTAAAATAATACTAATATAAAATATAAATTTTCAAATCTTAGCGAATATTACACAGCAGAGTTTTATGTTTCGTTATAATGTTTTTCTAATGTTTTGTCAATTTTTCTGTAAATTTTGTAAAGTTTTATGAGAATCCGTTCCAGGTATAAGCAAAAAGCGTTAAAAGGAAAATTAATAATAATAATAATAATAATAATAATAATAAATGTATATATCTACCTAAATATATGAGCAATTTTCGCAAAATAAAAAAAAACATATAAATTTTATACATAGTATGTAGAACGATGTGTTAATGTTACAAGTCATTAATAGCTTTTTATGATACAGAGTGATCCAAAGTTTTTTCACTTTTCCTCAATTTGTGGTTGGTCCCCTAACTGCACCTTGTAGTGAAAAATGTGAGTTTTTAAACGTCCTTTGCATGTCTGAAGTCCCGGGCCATTTTGTCTAGCATTGTATTAGAAAATCGAAAATTGAAAATTGAAAGAAACGTTCTAATAATATGCTCAACTACTATATAGATATATATATACAAATTACTAAAAATAAATCTCGCTCAACAGAAAATAATGGAATTAAATTAAAAATATATTAATCGTTTAGAAGACACATGCATATATATACGAGGGGTTTACAGAAAGTAAGGCAACAAGCTCATTTAGAGTAAACGCTTATTCAGGGAATTATATATATACGATGTAGGAAGGCACAGGTACATAATACTTATCGGCATAATCACCAAACTCATTGAGGCATTTGTTCCATCGGTACACAAAACCATCGAATCCAGCATCGAAGAAATCAGCCACAATGTTTTGCAACCACATCAAGACGGCATACTGCAACTCAGCATCGGATCTGAAAAGCTGATTTGAAAAAGACCAGGTGTTGTCTAATTTAAAGTGGTGTACGGCATCAGCAGCAACATGTTATCACTATCCTGGAAATAAACTGAAAGTATAGAGGAATCTTTTCTACACTGTAAAAAATATGTCCTGCCAGAAATTCCATGTAATTGGAAAAAATACGTTCTGACAACGTGTTTTTTTGTAAATTACGCGTATTTTTTTTTAATTACAGAGAATTTTTGGCAACAAATAGGACATATTTTTTCACAATGTAGCGTTTCGGAGTCCGTGGTAAGAACAAGAATTATTACTGGTAACCAATATATTGCAGAAAGGACAAACTTTTATTTCGGAGCAATTTTAGTACTCGCTCTTTTTTCTCACCACTTTTCTTGAAGGCCATTCTTCTTCTTATTTATTCCTACTTACACATTAGATAAAATTTCATTACAAATAAAGCGGCATGAAGTAAGTGCTGGTATAGACAGTGCTCTAGATAACATAAATGTGTTGAAATGCCCGATACTGTTTTGCATTTTAAAAAGTGGATATAGCAACAGAAATTGCAAAATACGGGTAATAAATTATTGGATTTTTGGCACTGTATTTTATCTTAAATATGGATACGCAGAAACATTGTCTTAATTCACAAAATATGCTAGTTCACCTGATGTGCTTACGAATGAGATGCGTTAGACGGACGCAAGAACTGCACAAACTAATAGAAATGTTTTATTTAAAAAAATAGAGCTGAATTGGTTTAACGTGCTATCATATAAGAATACACACAAGGAGAGCGAAAGAATATACAACGAGCAATTAAGCATAATTAAAATATGTCGTTTATGAAGTATGGGAATACTTGTTATTCGTGAACGATATTTTACAATGTACAGTGATTTCAAAGAGGTAGATTTGCTGCTACTGTATTATTTTAAACATGTAATTTATAGGGCACCATGGAATTATCTGAGATAGATCATAGTTGAAATGTAAGAGAAGTGTAGATGCGTACAGTCGGCAACAAAATTATTCGAACGTTAGCAATAATTCCTTTGTAAAAAAGTACACTTAATACTGTTTTCACTGTAAACGTAAACGTCTTAAATTGTGCTAAAAAAGTGTCTTAAACGGATGTTTATTTTTAAGCGAAAAAAAGTCTTACTTTTTAAGACACCCTTTTCAACTGAAATTAAGACATTGCAAATGTCTTAAAACGTCGCCACTTTTTTCATGCTTAAAAATACCTCCATGTTAGGCTTAAATACACCGTTATTTATAACATTTTTTAATAAGTAAATAAATAAATAAAGGTGGCCTGCGCTTCTGTTTTTCTTGTTAAAAGTAGATTTTAGAATTTTTTAGAGCATTAAAAAAAAAAAAAAAAATGTGTTTGACCCAGCTGGGGAATAGAACTTGTATTAGCCGTGGACTACGACACCATGGCCCAGAGAGTGCAGCTAACGTTAGATACCTTACCAATTACGCCACCAAGTGAAACAACAGGGATCCTTTTTATAATTATATGTATGCCAGTATTAGCGGAACACAGGTAGTTTTATGTTATAATCCGTAATTTTTGCTCTAAAATTATTGGTAATATGGTATCTAGCAATTAATATACTTTATTATATTAAATTTAATATATAGAGGTTTAGAATTTTTAAACAATGTGTATCAAATACGCGAAAAACTATCCTTATCCAGCCTTGGATAATTTTGGATAACTATATCTTTCTTTAAAATGATATTTAAAAGAAAAGAAATTATGAGCACGAATACCAGAAAATTTCTTCTCTTACATTTAAATGCAAGTAAATATGTAAAAGAAAGCAGATTTTCAATCGAAATTAATAATAATAATAATAATAATAAATTAGTGATGTACAAATTATTCTGGATTTGTTTTCTTCGCTATAAGTTACTTTCTACTTTCATCCTAATACTTCTTCTTTAAATATGAAAAAAGCTTTAAATCCGAATAAATTTTGCCTTATAATGTGTTGCTTTATGAGTTATATGAAACATAATTCCATGCAAATATACTCATATCTAGAGTATTATCCCTTGAAATTTTAATTTCATAAACTAATATTATTTTTGTAATAGCTTACGCTTAACAATATAGGTGTATTACCTAAAATGATATTATATTTATTGAATGTGGAAAGAAGTTTAAATAAATAAGTATGTTGCTTAAAGTAGATTCCATATGAAAAATTTGCTGAGTAATGCAAGTGTCTCAATTTCCGAAATGTCTGAAAATTTAGGTACGTTTGCTGCCTGAAATTTTTCTTAGTTATGTGTTTCAGACATTTTTTGTGTCTGAGAATTTCAGACACATTTCAGTCACATTTCAGACACATTTCAGACACATTTTATTCAGGCACATTTCTGTTTTAAATTAAGATATCTATAATGTCTAAGATGTATATTAAGACATTTACGTATCTTAAGTGACTTTTCAGCTGTTTTTATATCTTGCATTCAGACTCCTTTATTTGCAGTGATGTTAAATAAACCCTTGTCGAATCATGTTCTTAGACTGATTAATAACATCACTCGGCGAGGATTTATATAACACAGCAGTATTAGTAAGTGCACCTTTTTACATAAAAAATATTGTTAGCGGTCGAATGATTTTGCTGCCGACTATAACTCGATCTTTCAAAGAGAAATCACGCACAAAGTCAAATCTTTTACCTGAGAGCATTACAAGCAGCATTATTATCTCGAAAAATAAATAATGGTACGAAAATTCATTACCCAATGTTTGTTCTTGTAGACAAATGGTATGTCATAATCAGTATATTAACCAACAAACAACCACCAAATGATAACAGAAGAAACAAGTAACATACAGAATAAGCTATCAGAAGTCCCATAAACACTTGACGTCCGAAATCATGTCTTACCATAGACAAATATGTACACGCGAGAATTGATACTAAGCAGTCATTGAATTGTATTCTTGCTTCAGAATATATAGGTAAATTGTTTAATATTTAAAGGATTTAATGTAGAAAATATTTACTAGTTTTCCCAAAAGAGTATAAGAAATGAATATATGCTAATTTAAAATTATTATCTTACTTACCTTTAAAAATTTCATCATTAATAATAGTTTTCTCTTTGATATTTAAAGCTTTCAGACGATAGATATTTTAACTTAATTTTAAACGGTTCGTAAAATTTATAGATTATTGTATAATATAGCGCAAAGGAAATTGATTTCAATAGCTAAAACAAATGATAAATTTATGTACTAATTCCTTTACAATTCCTTTAATTGTTTTCTTCAACGTTGCAAGTACTTTTTAAAAAGTATTTTTTGAAACATGCCTAATAATTCACCTGAGAAAACCATGGATATAAAAACCAAGAAAAAAAAATCATGCAGTACGTATTGATTAGTAACACTTTCCAACTGTACGTAACTGTTGTATCGAATAACTTTTAATATTCTTTGCCTACGTTATCACACAACAGACAGAAGGATTGAAAAATATACAGATAGACTAATTGATTTTAAAATAACTCTTAGGCAATTCGGAAAGTGTTAAAAAGGCTTAACACAAAATAAAATTCAGCCATTAGATTATAATTATAGCTTTTGATCTCTCTGAATATTTCAGTGTAGCCCTATAAATAAAAAGGTTAATCATATCATATTCTATACAAAACATTATTTTAGAATATTAACAATACATTTTAATATTTTTATGATTTTTACAGTAGAAAGACTTTTAAATAAAACTTTCAAATAATTCTGTCCTAAAACGTTATACTTTTTTTTTTTTTTGTCCCTGTAAACAAACTAGTTGTACAGGACCTATTAATGTTATTTTAAGTGGGGAACATTCTATAGGAAAAATATTTATAAAAATAACACTCATAGAACACCAATGCTTTCTAACGATTTTGGGTGCCCCTGTACACAAACCAGAAAAGATATTCACTTCATTTTTAATATGGAACATCCGATAGCGAACTTCAAAAAATTTTATCAGTTCCGAGAAATTTCATAAATATTTACAGGAGTTAGAGCGCGGGCAGACAGACAGACAGATGGAGAAATACACAAACTGAAATCATATACACACTTAAAAATGTTAGAGAGTGTTAAAACCGCTTAATGTAAACGGAAGTACAAGAGTTGCGTTTATTCAGCACTTTTTATTGTAAAATTCGTCCAATTTTCTGACTTTAGCGTTAGGAACGTGCTTTATAATAAAACTTATTTTACAGGGGATGCTTTAGAATTAATTTCAAATTAATAATTTTTAATGGGATTTTCTCCAAGTTATCAGTCAATATTAATTTAAAATAATAATTTAAAATCTTGCCTTTTATTTATTTATTTTTTTTTAACCATTCATATTTCCCTGATGTATATTTGTGTGTGTGTGTGTGTGCATGTTATTTTTTGTTTGTATTATAGGACTGTCAAATAATATATATATATATATATATATATATATGTATGAATGTTATTGACGGAATCTATTATACGGAAACATGTAAAAACGTAAACATGTAAAACTTATTCACATACAGAATTGATTTTTTAGTTGTCATTAAGTATAATATTTTCTATCTAGACAAAATTATTTTATTTTATATTACTGTTGAGTTATTTAAGTTATTTAAAACATAAGAAATAATAATATTTAAAATTATCGTGATTATAATATTTAATATCATTTGATATCAAAAATTGTTTTAACACACGAAATAAAACAGTATTATTCATGTATTATCGGAAAAAGTATTATCAGAAATGTTAAGAAGACCAGAGGGAAAATCTGGATACAAAGCATTTTAATGGAAAAAACTGTATATATATATGTGTGCGTGTGTGTGCTTATTTTTGTGTATTAGGATAACAATCATAATTAGAATAGGAAATTAACAGATGAACAATTTGTCCCAGCAACCCACAAAAACCTACTCGGTAACTAGTTAACTAAAATAAAATGATCATTTTTTTAATTTAGATAGTAAAATAAGAAGAACACCCATTAAAAAAAAAAAATAAATAAAAATAAAAAATCGATGAGAATGCAAAACATATAGAAACATTACAAGAAGGATGTTTTTAATGATTGTCATCAAAAAATTTCTTTTTTAACAAACAATAACAATATGAACTAAAAGAAAGATAAATAAAAATTTATTTTATGGAACAAAACACAGATAACTAATTCAAAAAATAAATAAGTTGTTCAGAATGTAAAGACGTCAAATAGTCATCATCCATACATTTGGCTAAAATATGCGAAGTTTCATTTTGCGGTAAGCGATATTACGATAAATACACACAAGGAGATCCAACATTGCAATTAAAATATTACTTTCATTGAAATAAAGAAAATAACATAGATTATAACCTGCAATTAGAATAAATGGAGCTTCACCACAAATAAAATCATAAATCAAAAGTTGGGAAACGTATTTAACGTAAGTAGGGTGATATATACAGGGTGATCAATTTAAAAGAGTTCCCGTTGGTTTTTCTTATTATCTTTAAATATGACGGATGTGGAAACTATTCTAAACCTGAACTATAATTGTTTGAACCTTGTTGTGTGGAAGACAATTTTCAACACTGACGGACTATTACAACTTTATTTGTGAGGTAAAACAGAAATAAAGACGCACAATTTTTTTTAATCCTGTAATAAATTTATCTAAGAAAAACGAAATTTAATTATTATTATTAGTATTATTATTTTTTTTTTGCATTATCATTCCTACATCACATTTACATTATCATTATCATTTTTACATTTTTATTTCTTAGGCTTTTTCAGAGAAGTCCTGCAAACATCGACGAATTAAAATAGATCACAAATGAAGAAATCTCGTCAATAACACCAACA
Source organism: Salticus scenicus (assembly GCA_963930645.1). Lineage (NCBI taxonomy): Eukaryota > Metazoa > Arthropoda > Arachnida > Araneae > Salticidae > Salticus > Salticus scenicus. The sequence goes on from OZ005650.1 coordinate 211,591,970, forward strand.
ATGCTACGAAGTGTGTCAAAAACCTGGTTCGAAGTGCTCATTTTTGCATTCAAAATGGTGGCGAACATTTTCAACATTTTTTGTGAGGAATGATAATGTAAAAAAACTGAATTAAATTATGTTTTTCAAAAATAAAATTGTCACAGGATAAAAATTAAAAAAAAGGGGGGCTCTATTTTAGTTTTACCTCACAAATAAAGTTGTAACAGTCCTATAGTATTAGAAATTGTCTCAGCAACTTAAACGAGGTTCAAACAATCATACTTTTATGTTAGAATAGTTGTCACATCCGTCAGATTTAAGGGTTACAAGAAAAACCCACGGGTACTCTTTTAAACTGATTACCCTGTATATATTTATTTACTCGTATTTATGTATAGTAACAAAGAAGTAGAATGAAAAAAAAAAATGCCACCATAATCTCGTAGAACGCAAATTAATTATAAATACCTAAAATAATAAATTTAACCTGTAATAATAATAATTTGAAATATTGCTTTTTAAATCCATAAGACTCTTATTCTGGTCTTGGCAGGCTGGGAGAGTGTTGCCGGCGTGAAGCTAGTTTAACCCCACAGGCAAGTCACAAGTCTTGCTGCCTGCCTCCTTCTTACCTTACTTAAGTTTCTTAAATTATTTTTTCATAAATTTTGATTTAGTTTAAGGATTTAAGTTTTGTGGTGGTTTATTTGTTGTTTATTGATTCGTTTGTTTTGCAGGTTGTTAATTAATAAATCTGGTTTCTTGAAATTTGTGTATTTCATCCACTGATAATAATAATTAAAAAAAAAATCATTTTACTGAACTTCTCAAAGACATTTTTGATCTTATTGGTCATTGGTGTTTCAGTGATCTTATATATGTTGCTTGGCTTCTACTATGCATAATAGATCATCATCATCAGTATTATATATATATATATAGTATATATATATATATATACGAGGTTTATCCGGAAAATACATATAAAAGTTGAATAATAACTTTATTTTAGAATTATTCAGGTATTAAAATATGGTCTCCTTCAAAGTACTCTCCCTGAGACAAGATACACTTCTGCCAACGCCGTTTCCACTGTTGATAACATTGCTGAAAGTCTTCAGTTGTGATGCTGTTCAGTTGCCGTGTCGTTTCTGCCTTGATGGCTTCCACATCTCCCAATTGCTGCCCCCGAAGCACCATTTTGCATTTCGGGAACAAGAAGAAGTCACAAGGGGCTAAATCGGGTGATTAAGGCGGGTGGTCTGTCACGGTGATTGAGCTTCCGGCCAAAAACTCACGCACAACGAGCGACGTGTGTGCGGGCGCATTGTTGTGATGAAGTATCCACCTGCCCCCTTGTGCCAAATCCGGTCGAACTCGGGCCACACGAGCTCTGAGACGTCTCAAAACTTCAACGTAAAAATTTCCGTTTACTCTCTGGCCGGGAGGGACAGATTCCTTATGAACAATGCCCCTAGAATCAAAGAAAACCATCAACATTGTCTTCACATTGGATCTTGATTTTCGCGACTTTTTTGTTTTCGGTTCCCCTGCTAGCTTCCAAACCTTGCTTTGAGATTTGAGCTCCACATCGAATTCGTAAAACCAGGACTCGTCTCTAGAGATGACTCGGTTAAGAAAGTCCCCTCTTTCCTCTGCATCCAACCAATCCTCACAGCACTCAACCCTCTTTGCTTTCTGCTCGGGAGTCAAGAGCTTCGGTGCGACTTTCGCACACAATTTCTTTATTTCAAGTTTTTGTGTCAGAATTTCGGGAACGATTGTTTTGGGAATTGACAGCTCGTCAGCAATCATTCTGACTGTCAATCTACGGTCTTTAAGAACACAAGCCCGAATTCGTTCAACAGTTTCTTCAGAACTCGATTAAGACTGGCGTCCTGGGCTAGGGTCCCCTTTCACTTCTTCTCGGCCTTCCCGGAACCTTTTTGAACCACTTGTTCACGGTTGGTTCCTTCAGAGAATTATCTCCATAAACTTGTTTCAAACACTCAAAAATCTCACGGACATTCTTGCCTAGCTTTGCAAGAAACTTGATGTTGATGCGCTGTTCCTCAATCAGAGAGAGCTCCATGCCGACGCCAGGTGAAAAAGGGTAATTTTCAACAAGCAGCCGCACACTCCTACTTACACGCTGAGCGCTCTGACTCGAACTGAGCGTTGATGGGATTGACTACAGCAGTAGTGCCACCTGGCGGTGACTGCAAACTGTATACAGTCGGTAACAAAAGTCTCCGAACACTAGCGAAAATTCCTATGTAAAAAAAGTACACTTAATAAAGTTTTGTTAAATAAATCCTTGTCGAATCCTATTCTTAGTCAGTCTAAAAACTGGATTCGACAAGGATTTATTTAACAATATTGTATTAAGTGTACTTTTTTTATATAGGAATTTTTGCTAGTGTTCGGAGACTTTTGTTACCGACTGTATATATATATATATATATGTGTGTGTGTGAAAAAATGCACCACTAATAAAAAGTAAGAATACAGAATAAGAAATAAGCATTATCTCATTTTTAAAACTATTTATAAGTGCTATTTGACTTATTTCTTAAAACTATCATAGAAGTATCTAATAACAACAGCTGATCGTGATCATGCTCTCTCATATGAATATTTTTGCACTAAAATTGTTTGCTTATATTATATGAACAAATTGGAATCAAGAGTTCTGTAGGATATGAAAACTAATTAATGATGATAACAATAATTTAGGATATTTTAAATTAGCTTAGAAGAAACGAACGTCTCAAAATGAACATTGTATGTACTATCAAAGCAAAATTTCTAAAACTATATCATATCTCCTATTTTTTCCTACAGATTGATAGGTCACACGATCGTCTAAGCCTTTTGACCAATACTTACCAACGCCTTATTTATCAGCCCGTCGTTTCGCACATTATGAGAATTAATACGTTTTTGCACATTTCGTAACGTTCCCCAAACATGCACATTAAAAATACTCAATTTAATTTTATTATACACGATTAGTGTGGAAAACTGCGGAACGCACTTGAGCAGAGTTAGTAAGATTTTTAATAGTGTCTACGTATTTAATCTGATCAGTGCTCGTGTTAAACTATTTTAAATCATAAACTTTATGCTTTTTTTTTTTTTTTTTTTTTAAGAAATTTGTTACCAATTGCTATTCTATATGATAAATTAACTTCTATGCACATTTGTACAGCAATATATAGTTCTTCTACATTAATATCATAATTTAAATGTATTCTATAAGCAATTTTATTTTTTTAATAGTACCAAATATCTTTAGTGGGCGATTTTAAAATCTAACATAAAGTTTGTAACTAATATAATTTACTTTTATAAATATGCAAGAACTTGAGAAATTCACACAAATCACCAAGTATTACGTATTGATAGATGTTAATTAAGGAACATTTCAATAGTTAGTATATAAAAGCTAAATGCATATTCAAATTTAGTAGTTGCGATGCAATTTCATGAACCTTTGATAAACATTAGTTTTAGCATAGAATTTGTTTAAGAAAGATGTGTAATAATGGAAGGATAAACTCAATATGCAAATCCTAATATATATTTAAAACTCAGTACTCAAATCATGATATAGAATACTGCATGATTTATTTTCTTGCAAATATAAATAGTAATACTTTTGTAAAACTTTCATCAATTTCGTTATGTTTCAATAGATATTAACGATAAAGTTTCTTTCAAGAAATGTTTCAAAATCTTAACAAAACTTTTATTCTGTAGTCGTGAATCTAATATAGAAGTGATTAAATTATAGTTTAAGTTGGAGGAGATAATTTTCGCTGGTGTTATTTGTTGAAATATGTTAACTTAAACATATCTAATGTAAAATGTAAATATATAATTGGAATTAATTTATATTCAGAAATAGCAGGGTGTGTCTGCAATGTTAGTCTCTGTATTCAAAGAAATTATCAAAATTCAATATTGCCTATTCCTAATCACAAAAAAAAAAAAAAAAAAAAAAAAAAAAAATCGTTGAAATTGGACGAAATCTACAGGCCAAATCCAGGTTTCTACTGTGTACGAACGCACTTTGTTGGAGTCCCCAATGTTTTCGGTTACGTTTTTCCCATCTGCACAGCTTTGGTTTCCGGACTCTAATGCGTGCGACACATACTTGCCATATACAGTAACCGCCGCTTAATAAAATCACTGGTTAATAAAATCAGCCGCTTAATCTGATCACATCGCCAGGACCGGTATCAAATCAATACAAACTACGTTTAAAGCCGCCGCTTAATAAAATCAGCATCGCCGGTTAATAAACTCAAAAATATCTTCTCGGCAGCCAAAAAATATCATTTATGCACACTAATAATTTTTTTAATTTATATTCTGATTTTTTTTTTTAATAGAAAAAGAAATTAAAGCACAACAAACCCTCCGTTATCGCTCATTGTTTAAGATTTTATACTTGCAGCAGAGTTACAAATTAAACACGCCCCGCAACTTATCTCCGCAACAATTTCAAGGAACGTATTTTTCAAAGCGCCGTAATAAAATACAAATTTGATTTGAAATTATTTTTTCTTCTAATTATTAGAAGGCAATTTCTAGTTCTTATTTTGAAATTACTATAATTCATGAGGTTTAAACGGAAAGATTTTAAATTTATAAGAGCAGAGTGAACTTTTGGTAAAGTAATGATGATTTTCCTCTAACGAAAGTGCATGGGAACTTACAATGCGTTTAATTTACTTATATCGAAGAACCAATTAGTTAATTATCTACCAAAAATTAACTAATATTGTTTACTAATTATATTATTCGTCACATTTTGAAGTTTCTTTCGAAATTCAGGGAAGTAATACCTTTTCCTTAAGGGAAGGAACGTTCGTCGGATATAAAAATCAGCCGCTTAATAAAATCACTTTGGCTCAGAACGAATGTGATTTTAATAAGCGGCGGGAACTGTACTCCCATCATACTCGCTGCACGTGCCCTTCATTATCTGCATATTTTAATTTTGCTCCCCTAAGAGCTTAATTTTACTGCTTGCAATCGAATATCAGACAAGTCAGTGGGTTACACTTGAAATTGTGCTTTCTGCCTCCGACACCACGCGTGAAGAGAGGAATTTATCAAAATCACATAATTGTGCATGATGCGTACACATAACAAATGTCCACACATCAAAACATCTCATCTTGCGGTAATATGGAACAGAGTTAAGCTTGAAAAATGTTTTTGTCTTCATTTCACCCTGAAGTAGGGAAAAGGAAAAAATTCGCAAGATGCCGCCACAGTGCATGTTGGAAACACATTACCAACATGCATACCAAGAAATTGTTATACTGAATTTATTTGGAGCAGAGTCATGCTTGAAAAATCCTTCCTTCCCAGCCTCTAAAAAAAAACAAGGAGACTTTTGAAAAAGACTTTTAGGTTCCGTAGAGGATACGCATACCAAACTTAATACCAGAAATCACATTCCTGACATTATTTAAAGTAGAGTTATGCTTAGAAATGTCCTTATTGTCACTTCATCTACCCCCAAAGGAAGTGAAAAAAAATTTCCCAAAATCCCGTGACAATATTTTTTGGATGCATATAGCCCTTTCACGCACCAAAATTCGTGACCGGAACTCACATTCTTAACCATGACAGATTTAACGCGGAAAGGGGAATCTCCAATTTCCCCCCTAGTAAACTCCTCCCCAATATCCACAATCCCAAAATATAGAAAATGGGTTTTGAAAATAAGAAAATATCCCTCAAAAGAAGAACAGCCGTTTTCAAAGTTTTGTTCACTTTTTGATAGAAATCTACTTGAAATTTCAGATTTTGAGAAATTTACCCCGTAAAATTTATTTTCATATCTCTTCCTTCAAAATTATCAACTCTAAAACACCGTTTTTTTTTTTTTTTTTTTTTTTTTTTTTACTATATCTAGACTTTCCTTGTAAAAGTTATTCACTGTGAAGTTATTGGGAACCGAGATATATTCAGAAATGCGTGTTTTTATATATATCTACTCCCTTCTACCTTAAAGGACAAATCTTCAAACGGTAACCTGTGACGCACTCAGACTCATCCTCCCCGGACGTGTTGTATGAGTAAATGCGTGGACGTAAGCTTTTAAATGTATAGGTATTTTATGCTAAACCTTTAAATAATACTTTACAATGATCATTAAAATATTTTTAAAAACTCCTTATTTACTGTCTTATAACATTATTTACTTTATGTTATGTATTAAGAATCGATATTATCTGTTATTGTTAATTCTCTAATGCGAGTAGTAAAATGACACGGACGATTCTACATGCAAAAGGAGCTACCGCTTGGATTAGACTAGCGTTCATGGTAAGTCTTCTAAATCTGCATTTTCTTCTATCATCCATACTTTGAAAAACTCCCAGTTCTTTAATTCGGTCAGTGTACAATCTATAAACTGCGTACATATTGTCGTACATATACGTATGTACATGTTGTCTTTTTACAAATAAATAAAAATAAAAAAATATATTTTGCCGCCTTGCTTCTGTCACCTACTGTCAAAGATTTCATGTAATCTTTGATTGGTTAGTTTCATTTTAATCATCTAAAAATAACAATGTCGCTAAATGGCAGAAGCAACGCATTAAATTTTGCTGAAAAATTGCGCCCTGCCTTCATACGTTTTTCAAGTTTTCATGTTCAACCGGGAGTTGAAGTTATTGGTGAAGTTATTAGTGAGTAGTATTATATCAATGGCATCGTTAAATTACCAACTCAAATTCAAATTTAATTATATTGCTTCTTCTTTTTTTTTTTTTTTTTTTCATTTTGCACGCGCGTTTTTTATTTCCTAATCCAAAATTATATATATATATATATATAGAATTTCGATAGTGTTTGTTTTGAAACTGATTATTATTAATTTTCTTTTATTTTCTTTTTCATTGAAAAAAAAAATATTTTAATGATGTTCACGTAAAAGCAGAATTTAGTTTAGGGCGGAAAACTATTAGCTTTTTTTTTTTTTTTTTTTTTTTTTTTTACAACATTGTTTTCAAATTATTTAATTATATTTTCGATAAATTTTAGATTTCGATAAATATCCAACTATCGTAAAACTGGTATCGTAAAAATCCGATAATAGTCCTCAGTCCTAATGAAATAAAATAAAACGCATAGGTTTAGTTAAGAATTCACGCACGCAGCTAATATTTTTTTTAACATATTATTATATATTTAAACAGACAAACTCTTTCAGAACACCATAAAAAAGTCCAAGCACCACATCCTTCAGGTGTAAAAAACGCGTGCTATTAACTGGGAGGCAAAAGCTAAGCAGTTTTGTCTCCAAGCAGTGATTGGATTTATTTTATAGCGTTCGAAGGAGTTTAAATCTTTATTGAACAATAGTTACTTAATTTGTATTTAGATTATTATTTGTATTCAGATTATTTGTTAATATTATCGGTTACCGTATTCTAATATCGATGTTTTTTCGGGGTTTATTTGATATAGCTTACTAAATAATCAACTAGTGAACTAGTTATTTTAAGAATAAAATGTTAATACAAGTTTCCATAAATTTATTTTTAAATAGCAGTAAACATTTGAAATTTTAAATGCTCGGATAAAATATCATTTATATGCGTATCCATTATTTATTTAAATGTGTAATTGCATTTTTTTTTCTATGTAGTAAAAATTAAGTTAAAAACCATGTAAGCTCGATAAAATAATTTATGAACGAGATAATCGATCCTCCATTTGTTAGTTTTTCTTCATAGTAATAATAATAATAATAAAAATCGTTTAAACGTATATAATTTTCAAAGATATAATTTTCAAATTATAAAACAGAAATTCAATAAGTAAACTTTTTAAAAGGAAGTTTCATAAATGCATTTTTTATTTCTTGTAAACATTAGAAATTTCAAAATTTATAGATTAGAATTCAATACTACTACAATACACCATTCAAATATAGTGTAATGTAATCAGAGGTAAGATCGCAGAAATAATTTTCTATATCACAAAAATTTGAAATATATCTTGTTTAAGTGTATATAGTTTAAATATGTCAGATTGAAATATAATACAAAAATAATTAATTTCAAATGTTTGGAAATACTTGGTATCAAAAGAGCTTTAAACTATCCTTTCTAAGTTTTGCAATGTTTTTCCCACTTCCTTTAAAATTTTTAATTTAATCCAATCTACTTAAATAACATTATTATTATTTTTTTAAAACAAGGATAAAGTATTTGTCTACAATGATACTATAATAAAATAGTCATAAAGAATTTAATCTATGAAGTTTCATTAAAAAATATTTTAATGAATTTCATTACAGGTTTTAATTCATTGCATGTATATGATTTGTATATATTTGCCAATAATTCTTGATATTTGTTCAAGATTTCAATAGATTTTATTCATAAGATTCATAAATATTTCATAAATAAGAATGTGTAGTGTTTTTAGTTATCAATGAGAAACAGCAAGTGCAGTTGATTAAAAAAGAAAAAAGTTTCAGTTATAAGTTTGCTTAGCTACACATACTACAGCTTTAAGCGTTTCCTAGATATCATTTAACGTAACATTGGCAAAACCTTTAACAACTTGGCATTTTCAAAGTGTAGCATAATATTCTTAAATTTATAAATGCGGTGGGACCTCTGTTTCCCACTTCAGCTTTTAGGTTGATTTCTTTAGAAATCGACCTATTGCAATCACTTCGTTTATCTATCTATCTATCTATATCTATATCTATATCTATATATATATATAATGAAAATTTTGTCATCACGATAACTCCCGAAATAATACTCGAAATCGAACCAAATTCGGACAGTGAACTAATCTTGATTCAGTGAATGATTTCGTTATATGAGTTCGTTAATACAGTGAATGATTTCGTTATATGAGTTCGTTAACCAAGTTGCTCCGACGTTTTGTTTTCAAGTGGCAGCCACTTGAAATTTTCAAACGGACATTGTAAAAAGCATATTTAAAGCAAGATTTGCTTAAATTTTTATGTAAATACAGGCGGGACCACTTGAAATCAGGCTACCACTTGAAATCACTATAACTTCTGAAATAATACTTCAAATCGAACCAAATTTGGACAGTGTCTTAACTTATCTTATAATGACTACTTCTACTTAGATGAATTTGTTAACCAAATTGCTCCGCCATCTTGTTTTCAAGTGGAGACCACTTGAAAATTTCATATTTAAATTGTAAAAAGCGTATTCCGAATTTTTTTAAATGTTGATGTATACATGATTACACAAGTGTCTCAAATAACCTTATTAATGAACTTTATCCGCCATTCTTAATAAAGTGGCGGATATCTTAATATTCGCGGGGCCACTTGAAATCAGGCTCCCTCTTGAAAATTTAAAATCACGATAACTTCTGAAATAATACTCCAAATGGAACCAAATTTGAACAGTGTCTTAATTTATCTTGTAAATATCTTAGATGAGTTTATTAACCAAGTTGCTCCGCCATTTTGTTTTCAGGTGGAGACCACTAGAAAATTTCAAATTTAAATTGTAAAAAACGTTATCCGACATTGTTTGAATTTTGATGTAAATACAGACCACATAAGCATCTCAATGAAGTTTATTAATAAACTATATCCGCCATTTTTAATAAAGTGGCAGATATCTTAATATTCGCGGGGCCACTTGAAATCAGGCTCCCTCTTGAAAATTTAAAATCACGATAACTTCTGAAATAATACTCGAAATCGAATCAAATTTTACAGTGATATTATCATATAAATATCTTGAATGTTTTCACTGGGCAACTTGTCCCGACATCTTGTATCTAAGTTCCAGCCACTTGAAATCTCACTGCCACTTAAAATATGCCATCACGATAACTTTAAAATACTAAACTGATTCAAATAAAAGTTGGATAGTGAACTTATGGTTCAAATATCTAGGATAAGTTCACTTCGTGACTTGCTCCGCCATTTTGTTTTCAAGTGGAGACCACTTGAAAATTTCAAATTTAAATTGTAAAGAGCGTATTCCGACATTGCTTGAATTTTGATGTAAATGCAGACCACATAAGGATCTCAATGAAGTTTATTAATAAACTATATCCGCCATTTTTAATAAATTGGCATATATCTTAATATTCGCGGGGCCACTTGAAATCAGGCTCTCTCTTGAAAATTTAAAATCACGATAACTTCTGAAATAATACTCGAAATCGAACCAAATTTTGACAGTGATATTATCATATAATTATCTTGAATGTTTTCACTGGGCAACTTGTCCCGACATATTGTGTCTAAGTTCCAGCCACTTGAAATTACACTGCCACTTGAAAATATGCCATCACGATAACTTTTAAAATACTAAACTGATTCAAATAGAAATTGGATAGTGAACTTATGGTTCAAATATCTAGGATAAGTTCACTTGGTGACTTGATCCGTAATTTTATTTCCAAGTGGCGGCCACTTGGAAATTGGTCATTTTGGTAACGTTAGTAATACAGAATCAATTCGCATCAAATTTGGGTAGTGGATTTATCATTCAAATATCTCAGATAAGTTCTCTGAGCATCTCACTCCACTTTTTTTTACAAGTGGTGCCACCTGAAAATTTCTTATGACGATAATTTTTGAAATACTGATTTATTTTAAACTAGAACTGGACAATGAAATTATCGTACAAATATACTGGATGATTTCGATGGGCAAGTTGTTTTGCCATTTTGTTTTCCATGTCGCAGCCACTTAGACTGCCACTTGAAAATTTGCCTTTATAATAACTTTTGAAACACGGCACTGATTTAAACCACAGTTGGACAGTAACCTATGCTTCAAATATCTTGGATATGTTTGCTGGAACTTTAGAAATACTTAATCAATTCAAATCAAAGTTGAAAGATGGATTTATTATTCAAACAACAAAAATTTATAAAATTCACGTAACTCGTGAACCAATCACGTTATTGCGTCCATCTTTGGTATATCGATAATAAGTATTTTCTCGCCAAAAGTCGCTAAAAAAGTCGCCATATGGGGGAAAGTCGCCAGATTTGGCGCCAAATCCATTACATGCGTTACTGGATCTTTTTAATGCGTTTTTAAGGAAAAAATTAGGCTATATTATGCTAAAATAAACTAGAAATGCAAAAAACTAACACTTTTTCAACTTACTAAGCCTCTTTGAAAGAATTTCTACAAAAAAAAAAAAAAAAAGATATTTTCAAATTTGCAACGATATCTTAGATGAGCCACTTTCTCTGCCATTTTGATCGAAGTGTTTGCTACTTAATTTTTCAACACGATGACTTTTGAGATCTTTAATTAATTCGAACTATACGTGTACAGTAGACTTATCTCACAAATACATTTCATATATTTGCCAACTTAGCCCTCCATTTTGTTTCAAAGCGCCGGCCACTTAAAAATTTTAAATTCACATTAAAATGTATTTATGAACCGATTTGCTTAAAACTCCATATGTGCATAGCCTACATCAATATTTCTACCAAGTGCATTAATAATTTGTAGCCGCCATTTTGAAACAAAATGACGACTACTTTATAAGGAAAAAGAAATCAACCTACCCTTGCGAATAAGCCGGAAGGACTTGTTTTATGTGCTGAGTAATAAAGAAAAAATAAAATGAATATGTAACGAACTTATAATAAGGAAATTTTACTATACGTCCAATCTCTTACGTAGAGCATTGCGTTAAGAAACAAATAACTGCAATTAAAAAAAATTAAAAAATGATACTGTACCATTCTAATAACCGTTGTATCTACGAAACCTCATATTTTGACTGAATACTTGATATGAAAATCCATATGTGACTGAATTTTTCATAATTTTCCCTCTGTATCTATTCATATAATTTGGAAGGTTCGTACTCATCTATACATCAAGTTGCCTTCCATGCTTCAGTTAATTTTAAAATATCTAATTGTTCGATCGATAAGCTGTTTAATCCGACGGATTCAGAAAAATTGTCCCTTTCATTTGGTCCCTTTCATATTTCGTTACTATATATGTAACGAAATTTTGATTAGATTTTTTAAAATTAATTAAAATATGAGAATAATAACCTGGTAATAAGTTAAAAATTGGAGATTTAAATTTATAATGGTTGCTCAAAAAAATTTACCAGTATTTTTTTTTTTTTTTTCATAAAATGAAATATGCTTTAACGCGAAATATATATATATATAATATTGAATTTGATCGTGCATCTGAACATATAAAAATGGAGCAAAAAAACCATAACCTTATTTAATATACTTCAAATTTATTTTTTTTATTTTTTTTTTTTTTGTTTAAATAGTATGTTTTTGGCACGGATGAATGACGCTTGTCATGAAAGCTAATTCATTGATAATCCTGGGTAATATTTTGAAATTTTAATGCTGAAATAGATCGGACATTTTTCGCCAAGTGCTCTAATTTTGTTAATGCCACATTAAGCCAAGTAGCGCAACAAAAATATAAATAAATTATAAAATATTGAAAAACAGAAAAGAAAGGAAAGGAAAGGAAAAAGATAAGAAAATAAAGAAATAGAAAAAAACAATCGCAAAAATTATGCATTTTTGTCCAAAATGGCGATAAAAATTCAAAAGTCGACAAGGGAAACTATATTAAGGCTGTACTATGATCAGATTTACATATTTAGATATTTATTTTTTATACCGACTATTATTAACTAACTCAACTACTACACTCCTTCTCATAATTATAAGGACACCCGTTTTTCTATATTAACTAAACACTGAACACTATTATTTCAACAAATAATTTTTAATTAATTTGAATTTCATTAATAGATTATATTTATAAAGTTTTATCGTTTATCTATCTTAAAAAAAGAAAAAGATGATTAAAAATCATCTTCATATCTTAAAAAGATGATTTTTCACGTGTTCACAATTATAAGGACAGCTCGAATTTTAGTATTTTTTTTTTTCAGTTATTCTTTAAATTAATATTTTATGGGGTCTCTGTTTAGTGTTAAACAGTCAGACTTTCTCTCTGGTATATATATATATACATTTTTTTTTTTTTTTTTAATATTCAGTTTCAATACCATTTCGTATAGCATATATGATATTCTTAATACATTTAAACTATTTAAAGTTGCTTTCCATTTGCATGCACTTTTCTAATATCATAAGTTAAGATTTTTTCAACTTTTAGGACATGGGAAAGCCAATAATACAGAAGTTTCTTTCTTCAAACTATTTCGTATTGCTCTAAAACTAGAGCAAAAATGTAAGTCTTGTAGAAAAAAATATTATTACCCCCCAAAATCTAAGAAAAATCTGATAATTCCACGTTTAAAATTTGCGGATATTCTCTTGATGTTCATAATAATAGAAAACAAATTACTAAATTAATTCTGCCTTCAGTAGAAGCAGCTCCCCAGAGCACCATAGATCCACCTTTAAAATGCCCGATTCATATCTGCCTTTGAAAAATCTGCTCTGTCTATTGCTATCTTCAGATCGTGCCAGTAACTGTTAAAACCATTTGGTTAATCAAGAATAAAATGCTTTTCATCCGAAAATGCAACATTTTACCATTTAATATTGTCTTTATTCAACTTTAACACAGACGTTTTCCCCCCATTAAATGCTGATTGATTATTACAGGTTTTTTATTCATTTTAACATATTATTAATTATTTTAAACATGCATAAATGTGGACCCTAACCTCTCGTTAAAAATTACGAGCAAATTTAGCAGCAGTCATTATGAGTAGAACAGTAAGAGGAATTATGAGTCTTCGATATCTGTACAACAGTTCTGATTTTGCATCAGATCTCTCTCCTATCGAACCAGCAGTTCAATGTTTGATCACATTTCCTTCAGCAATTTTAGACCTTCGAATTTCAGTAGAAATTCGGCGGATTGAAATTGTCCTCCCACTTAAAAAACATATTTATCATACTTCACTACTTGAACGTTCTTTTTTTCGAGGAATTATCAGTAATATCCGTCCAAGAAAAATTGAAGGCTTATATATAAATTAATCTAGCCCAGTAGTTAACAAATTCGCATGTAAACTGTAATTTATCCGCTAGTAAGTTAAATAAAACGAAAAAGTCTTGATTGTCTCTATAATTATGAACATCTAAAAACGTGGAGAAAAACACATTTTGCATTATTTTTTATTAATTTGTTTCATATTAAAAAAATTATAGCAATTTTGGTTTTTAGAATACTAGATATATTAAGTGCACTTAGTATAATCTTGTTCACAATTATTTTTACATTAGTTATTTCAAAATATAAAGTGTCGTTATAAATATGAGAAGGAGTGTATTATAACCACATAAAAATTAATTGTCTCACGCGATAGATGCAGCCGATCATAGCACATTGTAATATTATATTTAGCGTGACATTGTTATCATTGTTATCACTTATCTAATAAATAAAATAAATATAGAAAATAACGTGAAAGAAAATATTATGTACACCACGTATAGTGTTGTTCATACGTAACTGAGATTCAAATATAAAATTGTTACTTCTATTTTTTTCGATACTGTCCGTTTCGAAATTGTCATCTGATAAGCACCCAAATGGAAGCCCACTGGCAAGCTATTGTCACAGGCAATAGGAACAGACATCCGAGAGTCTGCAAATGAGTGGATCGCTGCTACAGGCAGCGGAAGCAGTAAGCGGGCTTTTGAGCAATTTCATGATTTTTTATTTATTTTGTTTATTTTGTTTATAAATCGATATAGAAAAGAGTTTTCTTTAAATGTAGTGACCAGCGATGCAGCCAAAGCCTTCGTTAATTCACTACCTTAATTGATTTCACATTCCGTCATTTTTAACTGGGTTATATAGTAGTATATATATATATATTGAAGAAAGTATAATTTTTTTAGATAATTTCCTAATAGATTATATAATTAGAAATTAATTTATAATTGTTCAATGCTTGAACGAATATCTTAATTGAGTAAGGAATTGTTTTAATGAATTAGAATAGCTGATTAGATTTTTTTATTACTTTTAATCACATTTCCGAAGAAAAAAAATATGCAATTGCTTTTAATTAAAAATAATTATATTAATTTCGTTTATTACTTTTAGTTCCACCTGAGGAATTATTTTTCTTTAAAAAAATAATTCCCTTTTAGACTTTTTTTTTTAATTATTTAATTACGCAAGACAAAATAAAAAGAAACGTTTATTCATATAAGAAATATAATTATATACCAATTTATGAGATGCTGAAGAATTTTAGAACATATGGAACAAAATGCGCAAGAAAGTATGATTGATGTGTTCAGATGATTACGAACACAAAATGTTATAGAATAGTTAACGATGTATATCAAATATTTGAGTCAGACTGTATTAAATAGGTGAAATTAACTGAATGACATGATAAAAAGTTTACAAATATACAAATCTCATGTTCATTTAGTGATGCTTTCTCAAATTTATCTCATTGTCAAAAAAAAAAAAAAAAAAAAAAAAAAAAAATCATAAATTATTTGCTACCATATTTCTCATAATATTAATAATAATTTAGTAATTATTATTTAAATCCCAGCTAAAAAAAAAAAAAAAAAAAAAAAAAAAGCCAAAAATGTAAAGAAAAGAAAAAAAAAAAAAAAAAAAGCCAAAATTGCAGATAATCTGAACCCTAACAACACACTTCTTCATAGTATATCTTAAAGATATCCATAGAAAGTCCATATATGAGAAGTCTTTTCATCCATAGGATATCGTGAGGATGCCATTTGCATAAGATGTGCTGTTAGCGAAGGTATTCGAAAGAATACAAAGTTTAAGGGGAAAAACTTATTTGTAAAAATTTTGATTCCAAACTGCAGTTATTCTGCAGATTTTTTTTAATACTTTTCCAAATACTTTTTTCAGATTATCGGCTTTTTTTTTTTTTTTTTTTTTTTTTTAACTGCATTTTTTTTTTTTTTTTTTTTTTTTTTTTTTTTAGCTGGGATGCGATGTATAGAGCTATGTTAAATTTGCTTTTTTCACTACCGTTGTTTAAAAAAAACACAAGAAAGTAAAATCATGCAGTACGCATTCATTAGTAACACTTTCCAACTGTACGCAATTGCTGTGTCGAATAACTTTTAATATTTAATAACAGGAGACTTGGCGTTGGAATATATAAAAACACGAATAAACTACTACGTCAGAAACGCCAAAAGAAAAATATTTCCGATGCATACAGCTGTTTCGGTAGCCTTAAGCGTACATTCTTCAGTGCATAAAGAAAGCGTACCTTCTTCAGTGCAAAGCATTCTTTATGCACTGAAGAAGGTACGCTTAAGTCTACCGAAACAGCTGTATGCATCGGAAATATTTTTGTTTTGGCGCTTCTGACGTAGTAGTTTATTCGTGTTTTTATATAACTTTTAATATTCCTTGCCTACGTTATCACACAACAGACAGAAGGACTGAAAAACATACAGATAGACTTATTGATTTTAAAATTACTCTTAGGCATTTTGGAAAGTGTTAAAAAGGCTTAACGCAAAAGAAAATGCAGCTGTTAGATTATAATTACATCTTTTAAACGCTCTGAATATTTTACTGTAACCCTGTAAATTTCAAAGTTAATCATATCATATTCTATACAAAACAATATTTTAGAATATTATTAATACAATTCAATGTTTTTTATGATTTTTATAGAAGAAAGTTTTTAAATATAACTTTTAAAAAAATTCTGTCCTAAAACGTAATACATTGTTTTTTTTATTGTTGTTGTTGTTGTCCCTGTAAACAAACTAGTTTTATTGGACCTATTAATGACATCTTAAATAGGGATCATTCTATCATTCTATACGGAACTTGAGTGTTATAATTTTTTTTAAAATTCTCAAAATATTCACGGATGATAGGAGCCGGAGACAAACAGATAGAAAGGTGCACAATCGGATAGACAGATGCAGAAATTGAAATCATATTCCCACTAAAATTATAAGAAAGTGTTAAAACGCTCATGTAAACAAAAGTGCAATTCCAGCAAATTTTTATTAATAGCTCTTAATGTAACTGATTATTTTTGTGTGACCCGGTAAATCTAACGCTAACCATACTATATTACATAGAAGGCTCCCTTTTATGCATACGAATAATATATTTAAATTGCATTAAGCTTTGTGAAAAATAAAATTATTAAAATTTGGTTTATAAAAACAACTCTCATACAACTTTGGAATACTTTCAAGTGCCCCTGTGCACAAACCAGTTAGAAATGTTCTCTATTTTACATAGGAAACCTCCTACAGGGAACTGAATAACATATTAAAATTTCATTAAAGTTTCTATACATTAAAGGTATTAAAATATGGTTTATAGAAACTCCTCTCATAGAAAACAATGCTTTCGAATAATTTTGAGTGTCCCTGTACACAAACCAGAAGAGGTATTCACTTCATTTTCAATAGGAAACATTCGATAGTAAACTTGAATAACATATATCAGTTTCAAAAAATTCCATAAATATTAACGGGAGTTAGAGCACGGGCAGACAGACAGACGAAGAGATACACAAACTGATATCATACTTACACTTTAAAAAAGTCAAAAAGTGTTAAAAACGCTTAATGATAACGAAAGTAGAATTCTAGCAAATTTTTATTAATAGCTCTTAATACAACAGAATATGTTTGTGTCACCATGTAAATCTAATGTTAATCATGCTATATTATATGCAAAGCATTTTTTTGTGCATATGAATAACATATTTCATTTTCCTAAAACTTCTTGGAAATTAAAGTTATTAAAAATGATTTATAGAAATATCTCTCATAGAACGCAATGCATTAGAACACTTTTGAGTGTCCCTGTATCTACAACTGTGATGGTATTTAATCCATTTTATACAGGAAACATCCAATAGTGAATTTGAAAAACATATTTCAATTTCATTAAGATATGTGTGTAGTAAAGGAATGAATATATGATTTATAGAAATACCTCTCATACAACGCAATGCTTTGAAACACTTTCGGGTGTCCCTGTATAGAAATCTGTAAAAGTATTAACTCCATTTTCAATAGGCAACATCCGATAGTGAACTTGAATAACATATATCACTTTCAATAAATTCCATAAATATTTATGGGAGTTAGAGCAAGGGCAGACGGACGGACAGATACACAAATTGATATCATATTCACACTTAAAAAAAAATTAGAAAGTGTTAAAACGCTTAATGTAAACGAAAGTAGAATTCTAGCAAATTTTTATTAATAACTCTTAATATAACAGAATATTTTTGTGTCACCCAGTAAATCTAATGCTAATCATGCTATATTCTATGCAAAGCATTCTTTTGTGCATATAAATAACATATTTCAATTTCCTAAAACTTCGTGAAAAAGAAATTATTAAAATTTTATTTATAGAAATATCTCTCATAGAACGCAATGCACTAAAATACTTTTGAGTGTCCTTGTATATAATACTGTGGTGGTATTTAATCCATTTTATACAGGAAAAAATCCAATAGTGAACTTGAATAACATATTTCAATTCCATTAAGATGTGTGTACAATAAAGGTATGAAAATATGATTTATAGAAATACCTCTCATACAACACATAGCTTTGAAACACTTTCGGGTGTCCCTGTATAGAAACCAGTAAAGGTATTAACTCCATTTTGAATAGGGAACTTTTGAGTGTCCTTGTATATAAAACTGTGGTGGTATTTAATCCATTTTATACAGGAAAAAATCCAATAGTGAACTGGAATAACATATTTCAATTTATTAAGATTTTTGTACAATAAGGGTATGATAATACGGTTTATAGAAATGCTTCTCATAGATCACAAAGCTTTGAAATAATTTGTGTGTCCTTGTACACAAATCAGTGGTGATATTTACTCCATTTTATACAGGAAACATCCGATAGTGAACTTTGTAAAATTTTGGAAATACAGTATGGCCTAATTAAACATGGCATATTCATAGTACCTGTAGTTAAAATGCAGATTGAGTCCAAAATTTGTATATAGACAATTAATAGGATGCGATTAAAGATTTTACCAAAATAAATAAATAAATAATAAACAAAATATTCTTTACACCACTAAACGATCTCTAAAAAAAAAAAAAAAAAATGTTTGTAATGATAAATAAAGATGTTTTTATGGAGATTTGTATCCTTTTTGTATTTTAATATTTAATTTAAATGCAGAGTGTTTACCTTTAACGCCCTGTGGTATAGATGTGAAACCACCTCCAGCTGCAAAAACTCATCCCAGAAATTTTTTAGCAAAATTTTACGTTTGTAACGTAGCTGAAAAAAACGTTTTTTTAAAACTTAAAATTTAAAATTTCTTTTAATTTAATTTTTTTCGTGAATTCCGGTGTCAGTATAATTAAAATGACCCGAATTATCTTGCGCCACAAAGGGTTAAGTGCAATTTTTGAAATGTCTACTTGCAAATTTTCGGCTGACTCCGCATTTTAATACACCTTCAGAGAGCGCTGAATAGACCAAGTTTAATTATGACAACCCTGTACTCTTATTACAGTCTTTTGCTGTCTTACATTGCTCGCAGCGTTCCTAAAAAATTTGCACTTATTTTATTATGTTGTCACTACTCCATTAAATAAATTCTTTATTAGATAATGTTTGCACATGATTTCGCATTAAAACATTCAAGAAAAACAATTCTTATTGACGACAGTGGCGTGAGTATAATAAAATGAGAGTAAAATTTTAGGAATGCTGCGTGACCTAGTCTAATTCTATTTGATTGTATACAGTGCGTTGCACGAATTTAAACGCACCTTTTCCAATAACCAGAATTTTTTTTTTTTAAGATTTTTAAAAGAAAGAATGTGATTTACAGTTATTACATATGACTAACAACTGAATAAGGTGCTTTGAGCATGTATGTTTAGGCTTATGCAAGCTTATGTAAACGAATGTTTAAGCAATTTCTTATTTTTCACTGTTTTTCGTTTGTTGCGCGAAATTAAACGCACTCTGTATTTTGCGCTTAAAATTTAACAGAGCCACCGGAATTAAATTAAAACAGATAGTCGTGTTGCTAAAGTTCTCTAAAAACAGTTTTAATGATTGAGTGCAAGATCTACAGATTTTGTTCAGGATGGCAAGAGGAAAACTTTTGACAGTAGACGAGAGAATAAAAATCGACTTTATGCGTGGTAAAAGCTTTAGCATTCGTGAAACTGGACGCCGAATTGGAAGAAGTAAGAGTGTTGTGCGAAATTATATAAAAAAGGAGTAAATTATGGGAAAAAGCGTCTAAGAAGCGAACAGTAAAGCTCACCAGTTACGACAAGCGTCGAATATACAACGCTGCAAAGTATAAAAATAATTCCTGTGCGAAGATAAAGGATCAATACAAGCTGGGTGTTCATCGGACAACCATATGAAGAACTATCAAAGCTGCAACATTCATTAAATTTAAGAAAATGAAGGCGGAACCACCCCTAACTCAAACGCACAAAGATATGCGGTTGGAATGGGCAGGAAAATGGATTCTAGATCGACTAAATTGAGAAAAAAAAAAAAAAAAAAAAAAACATCTTCTGAGATGAAAAAAAGTTTAATCTCGTTGGCCCGGATGGATTTCATAGCTACTGGCACGATTTGAGAGCCGAAGAAATGTAATTCAAATTAAAGTTCGTGGAGAACATTATGAACTCTGTAGATTATGTCCAGATGCTCACAAGGAACCTCCGCCGTGAACCAGTCAAGAAAGCTGGAAGAAATTATATTTTTCAACAAGATTGTGCATCTATACATACAACACATATCGTGAAAAAATAGTTCCGTGACAATAAAATTAAAGTTCTGAATTAGCCCTCAAAAAGCCATGATTTAAACATAATGGAGAACGTATGGGGTATTCTGGTTCACCATGTTTACGTAAACGGAAGGTAGTTTAACACGAAAGATGAACTATAATCGGCCATTCTATTAACTTGGAAGACAATCAGCTTAGATGACATCATGCCACTATATCAGTCCATGCCAAGGCGTTTACTGGCTGTTATAGAAGCCCATGGTGGCTTTACAAAGTATTAGAAACAGTATTTGTTACTCAGTTATTTATTTTTTAGATGTGCGTTTAAATTCATGCAACATGTATTTTTGTCATAAATTCAACAAAATTATTTTCTAAAAAATCATATTGGTCTTTCATTGTTTTGACACGTATTTTCACATTTCTTGAATCATACACATACAATTTGCATCAAGTGTCACACATTCATTTTTTTTTTTTTTTTTTTATTACACTTCTATATCATCCTAATTCTTTAAGCTAAGGTGCGTTTATACTCATACAACGCACTGTATATGCATTTCAAAGTATACTTAATCTCAAGAAGTTATTTAAAAATAAACATACAGACTGATATCGCCTTATTTTACCATTGACTCAAATATTTATACGCATTTCTTATAAAAATAAGGAAATGAATTAAATAATACCAATGAAAAATGGAGAATAAGCTTAAGTGTATTTAGATTTAAATAACAACTTCCCTTCATTAAAAATATAAATAATAATGTCTTCAATTAAATTAATGTATATAGGATAAGCTTTTACTATGAAAACAATATTCTTTTTTCTTTTTAAGTACCGCCATTCACATGTGGTATAGCATGTGATATTAATTTTAATCACAAAATTGTGTTTTTCATTAAAGTAGACATTTTTAAATTTTATTATAATTTCTTGATATTGTATTGCGATAGAATACTTTTCTTTTATTATTTTTTCGGGGTTAAAGTTGAGTTTTAGTTGGTTTAACTTCGCACTATAACTACACAGTAGTTAATTCGTGACGTTCTGGTAACCACTTGTAGGGTTAGTTCGGAGACATGTCATCCCGAATTACATCTTCCGCGAAGGAAATTGTTCGCCGCCTCGGAAACTCTTAAACATAATATTTATATGCTTTTGAATTAAAATTTTTAATAACTTCTAATTGTTTATAATTAGAATTTTTTTATTAGGAAATATTTTTTATAACATTGTTAATACATAAATAACATATATATTAACCATTTAGCTAGTTTTTACATTTAACAAAATATGTATCTGAGATATAAACATGCATCTGAATTTTATAGATTTGGTTTTATTACCATAGGTGTACGTTAAATCTTGATTTTATTGCACATTTACAGCTAGTAATGTAATAAAAAATCATGTAATTTAGTAAAAGAGTAATGTTTTGAAATTTTTTAACGCATTTTTTATTTTTATTTATATTTAGTATAATGTTCAATTAATTATATTTATTCTCGATTAAATTGTTTTCAAAATGAAGGTAATTCATAAAATAGTTTCCCTTTTAATCGAGATAGAATTTTTTAATATTCTGAGATTGCAATTTTTGTATTTCCTATGTTTTAAAAAGGAAGAAATAAAATGTTAAAATCGTTCCCTTTTTCTGTTTTTGATAGAAATCGAAATTGAATATAAAATTCAGATTTCGGAAAAGAAAAGGATTTGAAGTAGTCACGTTTAGCCGAAAATCAGATAAAGGCAAATCCTATGTATTATGGATGAGACTTCAAATTTGAAGATGAATGTTTTAGAAAACCATTTTATTGGAAAAAAGAGTAAAGAGAGCTAAAGAAAATAAAAATGAAGAAATGTGTTATAATGTCTAGTGCATAAACTAGTTACAAGGATTAAAAAATGTATTAGCATTTTTAGCAAAAATATAGATAAATTAGAAGGTATTTATGTAATTGCAATCATTGCACTCATTACAATCAGGTATATCATTGAATTTGTTTAAATGCATGCCTCGAAATGTCACGAAATGAAGTTTATTAAGCACCTAGTTAATTAATTTAAAACACCTATTAAATTTTCTGTTAGGTCCCCAACACCTTTTTTTATAGATGACCAAAACCTTTAATATATAAGAAAATAATTTAACTCAATCCGTTGTAATTTTTCTAAAATAACTTTTCTCAATATTTAAAAGATTCATAAGATTGAATCATAACAGTAATGTGCAAACGTTTATTTTAAGAATTATGTACAAGAAGGCTAAATTGTATAATAAAAATATATGTGAATTAAAATTTTCATGCTTTTCAATAAACAAAATATAATATAAAAACTTGAAGATCTGATTTAAGTTAGGAATAAATATAATGATTTAGGTTATAATTAAAATATAAACAACAGAGTGTATCTTCACGATTCAAATGATTTAACTAAATAGTTTTAAGTAAATTATGATGATATAAAAAAAATATACTAAAAAGGAAATAAATGAGAATATTTTATGGTATATTGATTATCATATAAAATAGTAATACCTAAAACAGTCGTCTAATAGATGATATAATTTTTTACCGACCAGAAAAAGGAATAGGTTCTCAATTCAAACTTTTATTTATTTATTTATTTTTAACAGATGTTGCGATTGTCATACATTTTTTGTTGTTTCAAAGGTCTTTGCCTGAAATAAGTCCCATTATGATGTTATTAAAATGTAATCACAATAAATACAAAATGCTCACTAAAGCCCGTTATCTCTCTTTTAATCGATAATCGCTGCAGCTGTAATCATAAATATTGTGTCTAGGTGTAATAAAGTGGCTATGCGCTACAAAATGCGACTATTTACAGAGAAATCTGGGGGAAATTAGAAGGGATAACGACTCTAAAAAACAGTATAACGCACGGGACAAAAGACAATTACAGTCGGCAGCAAAATTATTCAAACACTAATAATTATTCCTATTTAAAAAATGCACACTTAATACTGTTTTATTAAATAAATCCTTCTCTAATCATGTTCATAGACTGACAAAGAACATAACTGTTTATTATTGTGAGTTGCGATATGTGAATTCGCTATTACAGTTCTTCCCATGCTGTAGAATTTGAATATAATTTCATGGAAAAGAGAAACATAAAAAGATTTAAAAAACAAAGTTGATGATACTCAAATAATAATAATAATAATAATTATTATTATTATTTAAATATTGGAAGAAAACTGAAAATTGACACGAAATGAAATTGTAAATTGTGCCTAAATATATAAGATAAATTCCTTTTCCAGAAAACATAAAGATTATAATTAATGATAATCTTTGACGTCAGCGCAAGATTAAATATAAAATGAAGCTTTTTAAAAGACATGCTATAAATTGATTTATCATGAAAATTTTACATTTGATGGAGAAGATGGATTCCTGATAAAGTTTTTCCTCTGGGGGGTCACAATTTTGTTCGTTTTTAATTTTCAAGTACTCTTTAAACCACAATAATTTGCAAGCAAATTGTGTATATGACAGTTGGTTCGTCTTGAAACAAATTATGCAGTTGTGTACCAATTTTCTGCACAAATTACGACCATTCAATGGCCAAACTTTTTGTCTGAGCATAGATAAAAGGTGGTCAGAAAAACATGATAGAAAGTAAGCGATCATTGTGGAAAAAAGACAACATGCAAGAACATGAAACATATTTTATTGAATAAAGACATGAATGAAATTTAATATACAAGGTGCTTAAAATGTCTACCGTCCCCGACTGTAGTGTTATAAAGCCGGTTCCAAAACTCTGTCAAAATGCGCTGAAGTGTGTCATCAAGTGCATCAATCTCAATTCTGATAGCCAATTTTCGGTCCTTTAGTGAATCAGGGCTATTCCTATAGATTCTAACCTTGATGTTACCCCATAAGAATAACTCGCACGGATTTGGGTCAGGACTGTATGGGGTCCACTCTATCCCGTGCCCCGTGAGTTTCTCTGCATCCAATGCAATCAAACGCTCACTAAACGTCGTTTCAAACCACGAGAAGACGTTAGAAGTTTTTTGGGGACGAGCCCCATCTGGCTTGAACCAGTACCGGCGTGTCCTGTTGAGATGACCCGCATCAGGGCCAAAGTGATGCTCTAGCAACTCTGGACACTTCACTCCTGTGACCACACCATCAATAAATATCGGACCAATTATCTGCTTCGACGATATGGTACACCACACCATGACCCTTTGTGGATGGAGTGAAAAGATGGCGCTGAGATGAGGATTTTCCGTACCTCAGTGGCGCCAGTTTTTTTGTTCACGAAACCATTCAACTGAAAATGGGTCTCATCACTGAACCAGATCTTGTATTCACTGATGGAACCATTTTTAAGTTCCTCGATTATGTGGTTTGCGAAATCTCTCCACTTCACAGTATCCCCCCCCCTTTAGCGGCTGTCACATTTGGATCTTGTATGGACACAATCCTACTGCTTTCATTAGCCTTTGTAATGATGTTTTGGATATGCTTAATTGCTGGGCAGCCTGTCGAGTGGAAGTGGTTGGTTGATCCTCAAAGTATGCGCGCGCAGGCTCCCTGATGTCGTCAGTAACAACTGCTGATTTTCGTCCCGACGCCTTTCTTTTTGCATCCTAAACAATCCCTGTAGATTCATATCTGTCAATCAACCTGTAAACAATGAAAATCAGTGGGTGATTAGGACCATTACATCAGCCATCTGATGGCTTAAAAATCACTGCGACTTTAGAGCGCTATAACTTACTGCGCGATTATCTCTTCACTAAGCGTCCTTTTCATTTTGAACTCTGAACGACATGCCCGTCGAACGGGGACATTACATCGGTTATTCTCATAAAATTTTCCTACGATATATAACCGATCTTAAAAGGTTTGTGATTCTATATTGCTTATTCTTTATTTCCGGTAATTAAGCATTCAACTGAAATGTCACTATATGTGCTATTATAATATGAAAGAATTATATTTGCATCAATACATTTGAACTCAGAAACTTAAAATACTTTCTATCATGTTTTTCGGACCCCCCTGTAGTAACCCTTGAGGATCAATGTGTAAATATTTTTTTATGATAAGTTTCTCCAATTAAGTAAGTTAATTTGTGGTTTGGAGGAAATAGGGCTGGAAACTTTCTATTAAACTCCAGCTGACTATTTTTCAATCTTCCCCCTACTCTTAAAATTCTTTTATCATTTAAAAAAGGATACAATTTTTTTTAATTCTTTTTGGAGTTACCTGCCCCTTACTTTGTAAACTTTTAATTTTCTCGGAAAATTCCTCATTCAGTACTAGCCTTATTATCTTCAATTCGGCTTCTGCGAATTCCTTACCTGTTAATGGACCATTATTATTTTCTTTATTTCTGCTGTTTTCATAAAATCTGTAAATAAAAATAACAATACGTACAAGTTTAGTAAAATTATTCGTAAAATGCAATAAGTCATCAATAAAATAGTTTTTAAGAATATTCAAGGACAAGCAAATGTTCATGTTTTTAGTTCAACAGAATAGTCATTTTCTAATATGTTAGCAGGAACACGTGTAACAGGATAAGCACTAGATTGTAAGAAATTAGGTCCTTTGCTCCAAAAGGAATTTTGAAAGCTAACACTTGCAGAAAGATCCCTAGACACAAGATCAGCAGGATTCTCACTCGAAGGAACATGATGCCACTGCTTTACATCAGTCAGCTCGTGTATGGTTGCAACCCTGTTTCCAACAAATATCTTTAGATGACAAGGCTCTTTTTTAAAGCCAAGAGAGCACTATCATAGAATCACATCAGAAAAATGCGTTTTTGATATCAAGTTTCAGCGCCGTTAAAACACGGGTCATTAATTTGGCCAATAAAACTGCTGAGCACAATTATATACGAGGTATAGATAATCGCTTTATCGGAGAGACCTTTTATTTACTAGTGATCAAGTTAATCTTGGATTCACCATTTCTGTTTTGGGATTTGCAATAGATAACTGCTCCGTATGCTGCCTCTGAAACATCTGAAAACCCATGTAATTCAAATAAATTTGAATCATAAAGGATGATTTCAAATCCATTTAGTAGTTGTAATTCAGTAGTGAAGTGTTTCCAGTTTTCTGCTTCCTTTCTCGGCAACACATCATCCCAATTTAATTTTAGTAGCCATACTGTTTGAAGAAAAATTTTTGCTGTTGTAATTACTGGACACACTAGACCTAATGGATCAAATAATTTAGCTATAGTTGGCAATACAAGAAGTAGGCTAAAACAATCCTTTTTTGATTTCCACAGAACTCCAAGAGTAGTAGTGCCTTCTTTATTAACACTTTGATAATCATTGGCATCAATGTACAGATCTGAATTATTCCTACACCATTTTTGTAATGACATGCGCTCTTTAATATTTCCATTAATTCTTTTTGAAGCGGAATGCAAGGAGACCTCTCCAGGGAGTATGTCATCCATATAGATATCTTGACGCATCACAGATTCAACCATGGGATAATTTATACCCTCATCATTCGCAAGCTGTTGAAGCGTTCTTGTAACCAAATACGGAGCACATACCGTACCATAAGTTACTGTAGTTAACTCATAAATCTTGACTGGCTCACCGATATCACTCTTCTACAAAATACACGGAAGTGGTCTTAGGCTAGGACGTATTTTTATCATCCTATACATCTTTTGAACATCTGCAGTAAACACATATCGATGCTTCCGAAATCGTAATAATATATGAAACATCTTTGATCACCCCACCATTATATAAAATGGAATTTAGTGAATTACCCTTTGTTGTTAGCTTGGAAGCATTGAATACAGTTCTCAGCTTGGTTGTTAACTTGTGAGGCCGATATATGTCATGGTGTAGCATATAATATACAGGATTTGGCATTTCCTTTTATTTATTTCAATCATATGCCCCATTAGCTCATATTCCTTTAAGAAATTTTTGTACAGTTCCAAATAAGAATGATCTTTCTTCAATTTAAGCCATAATGAATTAAGACTCTACAGCAAAATAGTTTTTGAATTGCCTAATGATGCAGGATCTTCCTTAAATGGCATACTGACTATGTATCTACCAGTATGACCTCTCATGTGGGTTTGCTTAATGCTCCTCGCAAATTTTTGATTCTTTACCTTCAGAAATCTCAGACTCTCTCTCAATACTTTCAGTCTCCTAGAACTTTTTTATTGCACTTTCTAACTCATAATTGTCTGTTATAACCCCAGAATGTACACGACTTTCACCCTTAGTTGGAAGGCAACCACTAGCAATGTACCCAAACATAATATTTTGTAATATTAATATTTTCAGGATACATTTGACCTGGTCTCAAAAGTTCATAGAAGTTTTTGGTTCCTATAAGTAAATCTAAGTATCCAGGAACGTTAAAAGTTTATTCGGCTAGTTTTATATTTTCTAACGATGTATTATTCACTTTAAGTGACCGCGAAGGGGTTAAATCCGTAATTCGAGGAACAACTAAAAATTCTAACTTCATCTCAAAAATTTTATCCCTATTAACAACTACTGTATTTACTTTAGATCGAACATTTAACGATATCTCATTTACTCCCGAAACCGATATGTTTACTTTTTCTTTTCTCAAATTTTACTTATCTGCGAATTGTTTACTTACAAAATTAGAATTAGCCTCAGTGTCCAATATCCCACGTATTGGATACAAATTTCAAAAATTGGATACAAAAGGACACTTATATAAAGGATGATTTTCACTACATGCAAGAATACATTTTGTATCTTTTACATCCGTTAGAAAAACTCAAGACACTTTTTTTGAATGGCTTTTTTTATTCACTACAAAGTTATCCCCTAATGGTTTTCCACGATATGTAAAATACAAATCTATCTCTTTGGCTAATTCCGTAGATTTAAACCAAGAATCATATTGTGTGACATTTATAAAATACGCGACGTCTTTATCAAGTGTCTGGCAAATTTAATCAAAAACAATTAATTCCTTTAGCGCTTAAAAATCTGACACATTTCTCAATTGTATGAAATAATCCCAACTCGTAATTAATCTGGACGCGAAATGCATATATGTTTCATTAGGTTGTCTCTGTGTTTTTCTAAAGTTTTCCAAACAAGTCTGAGGTGTTGGCAGAAAATCTCTTATTACTATTGTTTTAATCTTTGAGTAATCACTTATCTCATCGTCTTTAATGTACGTAATATTATTAGTGGTTCTTTCCCCTAGTAAATTGAGAAGAATTTCTGCTTTATACTGTCAGGAACATTTTTTTTTAAATAAAGGCCCTCTCTAACGATGAGAAAAAATATCCCCACCCTTCTGGTGTACTAGGTATTTTTATCGTTAAGGTCCGTATACTCTTAATGAGAGAGTCTAAAGATTCAGAAGGTTCCCTTTTTTCTAAACATTCTACATTCTACATTTTCAGTTTTATTTTCTACACAAACACGAGCTAATTCTAGTTCTAATTTTGTTCTTTCTAATCGTAATTTCTCAATATTGATTAATTTTAACTCCTAATTTTTCCTTTCTTTTATGGTATTGTTAGCTATTTCTTCCACCGAATTTTGATTCGCTGTAAAATTCTCGTTTTCGCGAATTAATTTACTTGATTCAAAAATAGTTAATTTTCATCAATATTGATACCTAGTTCTATGGCAATTTTCTGATAATATTCTTTTTTCGCGCCTTTGAACTTTTTGTAATTTCTATTCTTATTTAATTATTCACAATTAGCATAATTTATTAAATATTTCATTAAAAATGTTACTTGTTCATTAAATGATAAACATTTCAAATTTACTATATTCATGTAAATTCAAATCACTTTTATTTTTTGTTCAAATGCACTATTTATCTATATTTACTTTATACACTATGTAACACAATATCTATAATATTTACTCAAAATATTTAATTTTTCATCACACAATATAATAAATTTCCATGTACCTCTTTTTTTTTTTTTTTTTTTTTTTTTTTTTTTATCACTAATATGAAGAAATAATTTTAACACCATAAATCCTCAGCACTTCTGTTTCGAAACCAAAAAAAACTAAGAATAAATGAAAACACTTTTGTACTTTTCTGGGCTTCTCAATTATTCGCTATTTCTAACTCAGTTTGACGGATACCAAAATATGTTCTCGATGATACTCAATTTTATCCATAGGTTTACCTTACTACTCAATAAAGATTTGTAACTACACAATACTCATATAACCACTTTAATAAATAATTCAAAATACAAACTCATAAATTACTAAAGCGGTAATAAAAATTATATTTTTAATTACTTCTCACACATTCTCAGACCTCCTCTCTTGGAGGCCGACAGATGTGGACTGACAACTGAACATGCGCTCTGTTACGCATATTACAATAGCCTCGCAAACACACGCAGGTGCTTGAACAGTTAAGATGAATATATCGTAGCACTGGGTTGGAGACAATTGGGGGGGGAGGGGGGAAGGGTGCCATTTTATATATAAACGATCATATATACGATCTTTTAACGTATATACATTATGAACTATAGTAGAAATTTATGAAAAATATTATGTGATGTGAGACTGAATTTCATATATTACAAATAGTTTTATAAGTACCAGAATTACTTGAAATGACCAGTAGTTCTTGTAATCAGAGACATTATAAATCATTAACTTAGTAAGTATTCTTAGATTAGTTGGTTAGGATAATTTTTTTTTTCAGTTTTTTTTTTTTTTTTTTTTTTTTTTTTTCACGTTTTTCTTGTACATGCCACTATTGCAGCGCCTTAAAAGTATTCTTGGGATATAGGCAAGAATTTTAATTTCGAAGTCGATAAAATAATCTCAATTGATAATGGTATTTTGAGTTTTTTTCATTAGTTTACCTTATAAATATAATGGCAAAAAAAATATTGTTTCAGGGTTAAATTTACGAAATGAATTTTTTGATATATTTTCGCGTTTTAAGGCTATCTTAATCCGAAAATTTGGTTTTTATTAGTTGGTCTATATGCATATCTGTGCGTTTTTCTGCGTATATGTCTGTTTGTCTTTATCAGCATAGCTCAAGAAAAAATTGTAGCAAGAATTCTAAACTCGCTATCCTAAATCTATATCAATTAGGTTTGCTATACGAAATCTTTTGTTGTTATCCAGTAAAAGCTTTGTGTACGATGTCTTCCAAAAGCATTCAAGTACATTGCGTCTCTAGGTGAAATTTTTGGTAGATGAAGTTTAAAATCTATAGGCTCCCCTAAAAGAATAAAAGGAACTATATGTATATACTATATGGTCTAAATGCTATTCACCATTCGTGTACAAGGCTACCCAAAAGAATTAAGATCATTTGAGGCTATAGTAAGATATTCATATAAGTGCATATTAGGTTGCAACATTGATTTTTCATACTATGTTAAACCTAAATACAAAATATGGTATGTATAAAACTGATAAACAATGTACAGGTCTACCCAAATTTAAGTGAAAATATTTTTAACATTGAATGTTATAGATGTGGTTTCATTACAACATTTTACCATATGAAAGATAAATTGTATAGAAATGAATATCAACTTTACACGTCTATACATCAGGCAAAGTTATTTTAACGTTCAATTTCTCACGCGTTTTTTTTTTTTTTTTTTTTTTTTTATTTATTTATTTTTTAATTATATGTTTTTGAATACTTGAAAAGTAAAGCCACGTTTTTTAGCAGAAAATGTGTCTGTGTTTGTTACCATCTTGACTTAAAAAACAAATAATTGCAAGAAATTCAATTTGGCATTTTTTTTTTTTAAATGTTGCCACTTAAAATGTTCGTTTATAATTGGTATGTTTCAAGGTATGGTGCGCTTGAAAATTGTTTTAATAATCGATTAAATTTGTCATTATTATTTATTATTATTATTACTTTTTTATATATATATATAAATGTATGCCCTATATTCGAACTAGGGATTGAAAAGGCACAAGCACTCTTCATAGAGAATTATATGTTAAATAAAATCCTGTACTAAAGATTTTTCGATGTGTTTTTGTAGTAGGTTCATATGCAGTACTGGTTTTGTTCCTTTAACCTGTATTGAAATGCTGAGTACGAAGAATTCATGTGACAGTCACACCAGATTATTTTATTTGGTTTCGGAAATCTTTCATATTTTTTGTTGTATTGAAAATTTCGATCCAGATTTGCTTAATGTCGTTCGGACACGTGTTACTTAATAAATTTTATAAATCATTATCTAAATATAAGAGATAAATTTAAAAATATTTTTAGTTCAATTTTTTTTCTCGAATAAAAGAAAAAAAAAAGTTCCTGCTTTTTTTTTTTTTTTTTTTTAATTATTATTATTATTATTATTATTATTATTTTTTTTTTTTTTTTTTTTTTTTGTATTTAAATTTTCTTTTTCTCGTTTTATGGTATTTGCAACATTTGTGCAATGTTCATTTTCTTTATCATGTACATACAGTCGGCAGTAAAATTATTGGAGCGCAAACAATAATTCCTAAATGAAAAAACTACACTTAATATTGTTTTGTTAAATACTAGATACTTCTCGAATAGTGTCCTTAGTCAGTCTAAGAACATATTTCGACAAGATTTTTTTTAACAAAACAGAATTAAGTGTACTTTTTATATATATAGGAATTATTGCTAGCGCTCGAATAAATTTGCTGCTTACTGTATATATATATATACACTGATGGAAAAAAAAATCCCAACACCAGGAAGGAGCTGTGCTAGATAAACGAAATTTGGTAGGCGTGGTTATACATCTGAAAGATGACGTCGATTCAAATTTCGAGCTACGCGCATAAGTGTGGCGCTAGTAGCGACACTATGAACATGCAAATGAGATTTGCTTTAAATAAGCGCTGTAAGGTTCGTGATCGTTATTTACAGTTGAGATTTGACGTAGTGGGTTAATGTTAGTCAAGGATGCCTCTAAGAAGACGAATAAGCCATTATCAACAGCTCACTGAGTTTGAACGAGGTCGTGTAGTAGGCTACGAGAAGGTGGATTTTCTTTCCGCGATATTGCAGAAAGACTTGGCAGGAATGTATCCACTGTGCATGAGTGTTGGCAGCAGTGGTCAAGGGGAGGTACTGCCTCAAGAAGACTGGGTTCCGGGCGGCCACGTGGCACTACTGAGAGGGAAGACCGCCGTGTTAGGCGTATGGCTGTAGCTAATCGTACTGCGTCTGCAGCTGAAATTTGAGTTGCAGTTGGCACCACAGTGACACAACGAACTGTTACAAATCGGTTACTTCGAGGACAACTCCGAGCCAGACGCCCTGTAGCGTGCATTCCACTGACTCCAAACCACTGCCGTTTGCGACGTGAGTGGTGTCAAGCTAGAGCTCATTGGAGGACGGAGTGGAGATCTGTTGTGTTTTCTGATGAAAGCCGGTTCTGCCTTGGTCGCAGTGATAGCCGTGTGTTGGTTAGAAGGAGGCCAGGTGAACGCCTGCTAGCGACCTGTCTGCGGCCTAGACACACAGGGCCTACTCCTGGAGTTATGGTTTGGGGAGCAATTTCGTATGACAGCAGGAGCATTCTCGTGGTTATCACACGCACCCTGACTGCAAATTTGTACGTCAGTCTAGTGATACAACCTGTTGTGTTGCCATTCATGCACAGCATTCAAGGGGGTGTTTTCCAACAGGATAACGCTCGCCCTCATACCGCTGTTGTAACCCAACATGCTTTACAGAGTGTCGACATGTTGCCTTGGCCTGCTAGATCACCAGATCTTTCTCCAATCGAGCACGTATGGGACATCATTGGACGACAACTCCAGCGTCATCCACAACCAGCATTAACCGTCCCTGCATTGACCGCCCAATTGCAACAGGCATGGAACTCCATCCCACAAACTGATATCCGACACCTGTACGGCACAATGCATGCACGTTTGCATGCTTGCATTAAAAATTCTGGCGGTTACACCGGTTAATAATGTACCAACATTTCACATTTGAAATGGCTCTTCTCGCCAATGGCTCTACCTGTGATCTTGAAACTTTCATCAATTAAATATGCTACCTAGACAAATGTATTGCTGAAATTTCATTACTGTACAATAATTCTTTCTTGGTGTTGGGATTTTTTTTTTCCCTAAGTGCATATATTTCGGACCAGCTTCTGTTTCAAATTGGTATGATAGACTAATTATCCTTCTTTAAAAGTAGTTTACACTGTTATTATTATACTTTAACTTCTCATTTTCCCCTTTTCTTGTCATTTTCCATTAATTGTTTCCTTTAATTTTCAATGTTTTTATACTCAAAAAGAAAAAAAAAAGAATGAGAAAAAAGTTAGAATTTGTATTCTCATGGAATTACACGTTTTCAAAGGTCTACAATACGATATGAACATTTTTAGTAAGTGTCTGTCTGTATGAGACAAAGACACATGGCAACTATATGTCAGAGAAACTATTGCACAGATATACAAATTTATATGAAGTTGCATATTCGCATTTATTAATGCCTTTAAATTATTGGTTCAAATAGATCAAAAGGTTTGTGCTGCTGTATTGCAATTTTTTATATTTAATGGTCAACTATATCGCAGGTTTTATTGTGTATAATCGTATAATATTTGATACATTATTCTGATTAAATTTAGGTGAATTTCGGACGACAGAGGACACTTTTATACTTTTCAGTTCCGTGTTTTCAACGGAATGTTACGTTGAAAGAGATAAAGTTACCAGCTGAATTTAATGTCAGCTGACGATTTTCTCGGAGAACGTGTAAGGTTCTACATGGATGAATTGGGTTAGTATAGGAGAAGGTTGTCAGTCTGTTTAGTTTAGCTTGATGTTTGGTTCCAAGGGAAAGGTGTGAAATGTTAGAGAAAATTGTGAGGTTTTTATGTTCAGTTGAATTTCAGTATTTCTAGGTTAAGTGTTTTAAGGTGATTTAATTAAAATTTTTCTCCAGTTTATTACTTAAAAATAGAAAAAGAAAAAAAGAAAATTTTCTAAAATAACCTAATCATATTTTTTGGATGGAGCCTTTGAACCATGATATATATTCCCGCTTCTTTGATTGTGAGTTCAATTACGATATACATATAACCTTAAACATTTAATTGTTGTTAAAACTGAAGGTATTGTAACTACTCTTCTCATCATAACTTAGAGTTTAATGTTCCAGGTCTTACATCAAGACATGGTAAGTGATAATTTCTTGATTCTTTAAATTTGAGATCTGTTTACGTTTTGTTAAGTGAGAGTTAAATTATAAGTACAATCCCTTCTGTTAAAAGTTGTAAATAAAGATGATAAATTTGTATCTGACATGTCTTCATTTCATCATTCAGACATTTTCTATTCATTATAATGAGAGATAATTAGAAGTTGTAAACTAGGCCTTACAATTTCTTTCGTGTAGATGCTGATTCTATTACATATAATCAGATACTTTTGCACATCATTGCATAAAACATGATATATGCGAGAGCCATTTTGAAGCAGTATCCTGATCCTGATTTAAAAAAGAAAAAAAATGTCCACACTCTGATGATTTATGAAGTGCTGCTGTACTGCAAATCACTCATTTAACAGGAGGGTGTAATCTCAACATATATGGCTTATAAATTAAACAAACATGATATGTGAGATAACCATTATGAAAACGAATGGTGGCTTAATTTAGGTTTTTATCGACCGATAGATGGTACTGCTACTACTCACCTTCTAGGACATTTCAAATGGCTTTATCGCAGCCCCTTTTTTATTAAAATTGCATCATACTCAATATGTAAAATCTTTATTATGTAAAGGAATGATTAATCATTTATGCATATTAAGTATTAAACAGCGCTTTAGGAAGTTTTGTGAGGGCTACGGCTCTCTAGTTTACTTTTCTTTCCTATTTAAATAATAATAAAATAAGATATATATATATATATATATATATATATATATACATTTTATCTTATGTATTATTAATGTTTATATAAATTTAAATAATTGTTTTCTACATAACTGATAAATTGTTTAACTAATGAAAGATTTACAAGAAATAAAAATATAGTGGTATAGCATAGTACATATATCCGAATGTATAAAAATGTTTAGCAAAAATAATCATCGAATTACATATAGATATCCTTTATACAGATTGATCTTAAAACTTAATTAAAATTATGCTTCAAAAATGATAAGTTAATTGACAGACACTTAAGTCATGAAAGCTCGACAAACATTTTATGTCTTTTATTTCGATAAATCAAATTATTTCTCTTTTAAAAGAGAATATTTGAAAGTGAAGGACGAAAGTTGGTAAATTCGGAATACTCTCAAATTATTATACTTGGAATCTACTTCAAAATATATGTATGTTTTTGAAGGACTCTCAATCATTTTATTGTAAAAGCATGATGTTAAAACTAAAGAGGTTGTATTTGTAGATAATAACGGATGGTATTAAATTTTAGTTCTTTTATAATTCACAAATTTCAGAGTTAACAAATAATAGTGAACTAAAGAAAATCTTAATTGGATATCAATTTCATCTTTTCCTGATTTTACTTATTATAAATTGAATTAAACTTCGTAGTGCATTTACGCATAAATAAAAAAAAAAAAAAAAAAAAAAAAAAAAAATCCAATAAAAATATTATATACATTAATATGCATTTTAAATTACATATATATGTATATATATATATATATATATATATATATATATATATATATATACGAAATAATACATGATAATCAAAACATAAATGTGATTTTGTAGATTATAAAGATAATAATCACAAACGAACTATAGGTGATGTTAAAAAACCCACTGGAGTAAATATAAACATATATAACGAAATATACAATGTTTATGTGGAATATGAAATCTATAGGGAAAAAAACGTGTCTATGAGACATATACTATTGTTTTTAATTATACTATTCAAACATAGATGAATTTTTCTGGACTTATCTTTTATGGAGAGCATAAATGTTTCACAATGACACCCAAATGTACCTTTTTGTTTATTACTGACTGTTTACAATAGATTGTAGAACAATGTATCACCACACTCTAAGGATTTTTTGTATAATTCGGAGCGTTGATTACACGTTGAGCTCCCTTCTTCAAAGAAAACGTCAAATACTCGTACGTAAAAAAAAAAAAAAATTGGTTTAATGTTCATACTTTAAAAAACAGTCAATTTTTTTTTAAAGCGTTACTTCCCTTCTTCGAGAAAATGTCCATAAATTTAACAGGCATAACTTCATTCGTATAGTCTGTAACAGAAATACTTTCTGCGAGTCACCGTCAGTAGTGGTGACGTAACTAGGGGTGAAATATGTACATGTCGTTAAAAGCCAACATAATGTCGTTTTAAATCAATTATCAGTACTGGTGATGCTTGAGTAATATTCCGCATTGATACGGAAAGTGTACATCAGTAACTGGGCGTTTGTTATTTTATGCAAATTTTGTGGCATTTCTTAGATTAGTTTTCATCAATAACTCATCTCTCTTTAGCTGGTAAATGATAAAATAATATAACTTGTATTTTTATTAGTTAGTTACGTAAACCTTAGTTTGCACAAAAATAATTCAGGTTATTATTATTATTATTATTATTATTATTTTATGTACAGCGTCTATTTTTTTTTTGTGTGAAATTTATAAAGGCAGGATGGTTCATCCTTTCATAAGTTAATAAACAGAATTAATCTTATTCATCGTATTAGGGTAAAATGGCAAATATTTTGGGGAGTGAGATTCCGGTAGTTTTACATTGGGAAAATATGCCTGTTTGTCATATTTATGCTTTTAAATTACATCTGGAAATTAATAAAGAAAAAAAGAAATAAATAAGTTAATAGATAATATTAATAAGATAATATTTTAATCGGCTTCATGTTAAAAAAAAAAAAAAAAAAAAGTTTAAAGTGTATTTTGTCGTTTTTACTAAAATGTGTAATTTACATTGAATTCCCACGAATTATCTTTTTCTAAACAGCCATTTATCTTACACCAAGATTAGGGTAAGGTGACGAAAGAAAAGAGTTAAGAAAAATTTATGTTCCAAAAATGTTATAGAATTATTAAAGTTCGATATTTTTTTAATACCTACTCAAAAATATAAATTTTCACAAGAGATCAATACATAACAAATATAACCAACAGAGAATTTAGAGAAATTTTAAACAAAAACTGCGGCACCTTGACCAATCTACTTTAATAAAAGTGACTTTAGAACCAGGTGTGCTGATTTATCTAAGTTTAAATTATAATATTTTTCTAGAAGGAAAAAAAATCAACTAATTGTGGTGATTTTTCTTTATTAAACAAATTGAAATTGCATATTAGAAATTAATTTCCAAATGAAATTAGCTTTCCTATAGCTAGCATTCTAACAGTACAACATGATTGTAAGTAAATTTAAAATATGTGAAATTAATGAATCTGTGAGCTTAACAAGTCATATTTGCAATTTATATCAGTTAGCTCAAAAGCTTTTAAAATATTTAAAAGAGCTTATTGGAATATTGCTATTAAAAACATCAATTCTAAAACATCTCTTTGACAAATCGTCCATTAAAGTGATGAATCCCCATGTAGAACTGTCATTGTTGAATTCATCATGAGCTCTTTTAAATAAATACTAAGCGAGACAAGTAGAAACCCGTTTCCTGCAAAATATTTGTTATTATTAGTTTCGTTTATCATGAATTATTTATAACTGAGTGTAAAATATATTGTTGTAAAATTGCAGATATATGTTTTAGATGCTTTGTTTAGGAAATTGTAATGTAGAAAAGTAAAGGATGAATTTTTATATTTTAGGAAATCACACATGAAAATTCATTAAATATAGAATTCCAGACATAATTAACATATAATAATTTGAAATTTTTTTTCATTAGGAAAAAAAAAAAAAAAAAAAAAAAAAAAAACATACTTTATTAATCCTTTCTTTTTCTTATAAAAAATTAAAAGTACAGAAAGTAATTTTTTTCTTATTAAAAGGTAAACAGTATTATTAACGTGAGCCAATGAATGGAATACGTAATTATGTAATTCATGAAATTAAAACTGCGAACACCTCTAGATTACATATCAACAATTATAATTTGCATTATAAAAGTAAATTGTATTAAAATGTCTTCCAAAATTTTTACATCACTTTCAAATAATAAAATATAAGTCATTTAGAAAAACATATCCGTATTTAAAAAATTACTTATTCCTTCATACGAGTATCGTTATAAAACCTAAATGAACGTTAATGAATTCAACTGTAAAAAGTTTTTTTTTTTTTTCTTTGAAAGCGGTTATACCCTAATCAAAAACACAAATAAATTAATATGGTTTAAGATACATTTATTTCCTATTTTGTGAATGTGAAAAACTGTGTTAATTGTCTACATAATTGAAACCCAAATTACATTTTAACATTTTGTTAATTATCAGAAAAATGTTAACAGTATACATAGCGAGTTATATAATAATATTTTTTTATATTTTACGTATAATATATATCACTAACGAAAAATTCCATACATTTATGATTGTATATAGTACAAAAAATTTCATTATTAGCAAGTTTTTCCTTGATAAGTGCTTTTAAAATATAAGATCAAAATTTTTCTTCTAAAATGCGAAGTTTTTTTTTTTTTTTTTTTTTTTTTTTTTTTTTTTTTTAACAAGTCTTTAATTTAGATGGTATTTAAAACAAAAAATTGCATGCGGTATTTATTATTTATATCTTCCTGTAAATAATAATGTATATTTTGCTATAATAAATGATAATATATAAATGATAATAATGATAATATATAAATGATAATATATAAATGATAATATATAAATGATAATATATAAATGATAATAATTATGATGTTTATATCTGCGATACATCCCATTGTAAAATTTCTTTCCTTTCTTTCTGAAAATTTAAAACACAAGAATCTTAATAAAAAACATGAAACTTAGTTTCATTAAACATGTATCAATTATATGTTTGATTGAATATGCATCAGAGGATTGACATTTGTAAGCAATATGTAAAAAAAAACTTTGAATAAATACCGTAAAATGCAAAACGCTCACAACAATTATTTGATATCTAGCAGAATTTATCTTCTGGCGCTCTTCTGAAAATGATTTGTGCTATTTTTGCCCTTTTGTCGCGTAGGGCTTTTACATGACATATTCTTTATTTTTATTCTTTTTTTCCTTTTTTATGTTTATCTAATAAACAGAGAGGACAGATAATAATTGATCTAAACCACTGAATAGCGATTAGCGGCCTCCCACCATCTTTTAAGCCTTTAAGAGCAGTGACATTCATATTTCAGTGTTGCAAAGCCGTCAGCAATAGATATCCATCTTCACTGGGAGTTGTTGCACATCTATGACCCTTGGCCATCGTTATGCATTTCCAGTCTCCAAAAAAACAGTTCCAGTTCCTGGAAATCACACTTTTTGAAATTCCAGTGGCTTCCGCTAGTTCGGCTGGTGTTTGCCCCTCTCCCCCCTCTAACAGACCAACAGCTGCCGGAGCTTTCGAATCGGTTAAATGACTTCGTTATACTATTCAGACATAGCACGCTTCAAAACAATGTATTTACTGAATGCCCATCATTATTTTCTTTTGTATTTCATTAAGTTGAAAGTCAAATTTTATTCACTGTAAACCAAGCGCAGTTTTGACTCCAATCTCAAAATTTGCATACACCAAAATTTGAAAATGAGAAAAAATTGCAGTTGTGACTCCCTTTTCCCATTTTCTGAAATTAAAAAAAAAAAATGAAAGCTTATACAGTTCTTTTATATAAGACTTAAATATTTTGAGCATTGTATTTTAGCAAGTATCAGACATCAAGAAACCCTGGATAAAAATTATGAACAAAGGAGAGAGTAAGGTGGTAGTGACACATGATAGGTATGGGTTGCTTTTACTTGGCATAGATTGGTTAATTATTCAAACTAAGTCAAACATTGACTGAAAATACTTATAAACCGTTACTTGTATACAATTTTCTGGTATCCAGAGACTTTGTGCACCGCTAAAATGATGAACGTATGCAGAATGACAAAGTGCCTGGACATCGGGCCAAAAATGTTCACGATTTGTTTCAGGAATTTCCAACAAATTATATGACCACTTTTTGTGCCAAACAAGAGCTCTCACAAATATATAACAAATTCGATATGTCAGCTCATGCACAAATACGTACTCCAGAAATCCTAAATAGAAATGCACAATTCAAAATCGAAGTGCCACAACAATAATAGGTTAGGTATTTTTACTTAAATATTATTATTATTATTATTATTATTATTATTTTTTTGAACTACTAAACTTTTGTTTCAATCTTATTATCCATATTTTTTTTTTTTTTTTTTTTTTTTTTTTGCATTTGAATATTGTAGGTTTTATGCGGTTGAAATAATTTAAAATTTAACGCTAAAGTAACGAAACAAACTACTTCATTTGCATAAAAAAAATTATAAACTGAATTTAATATTTAAAAAAAAAATCCTGTTTTATGGTTTGTGCACCTTATAGTTATCATAGAGTTATTGACAATTAATTATTACGTTATTCACAAATAAATAATAATTTATTTTTTTATGAACGAATCATGATTTATCTGGCAAAAATATGATATTTGTTCCCTGGAAGTTCTTGAGCAGGGCTGCCTGCCACATGCGACTTATATATATATATATATTCTTATCGCACGCCTATTTAAAAAATAATAATATTTATAATATATTTACGAGGGTAAATCTGCACTTTGCCATTCCTAATTTATTCTAAATTTTATTCTATGAAACTAGTGGTACGGAAATAATAATAATTTTAAAAATATTATAGGAAGAAAAGGTGTAGTAAAATTTATATCCAGTTATAGCTGAAAAAATCAAGCCATAATAAGCGCATTTATCACGAATAAATATTTTAAATTAAATTAGTATAGATTAAAAGTTTTGGTAACTATTTAACATTTTGAATGTACAGGAATTAAACTAGTTATTCATGTATTTTTAAATACAAATAGAATAACTTTATTTTATATCTACAATTTTCATACTAAAATTTTCGTTTTGTGTATGTATAAATATGACATTTTTTGTGCGAGATTTCAATTTAACATTTTAAAATTTATGTATTTACTTTTATCTAATACATTTTTACTTGCAGCTGCATCAAGAATTAATTAAAAGTATAAAAACGATTTTTTTTTTCAAGCTGTCTCAGAAAATTGAATATGAGGTATAAATGGGCGTTACAATTAAAGAAAAAATTAGGTTGATGCAAGTTTTATTAGTCAATGACTAGTGACTAACAAAGACGACTAGTGACAAATAATAGCAGGTGAGCAGTAGTTTGCTTAGTAATTATAATTTTGATCTTTATGAAGCCCCCATTTTTCAAAAGTGTTCATTTTTATACAATCATGGTATTCTGGAAGTTTTCCATATTTGCAAAATCTCATATTCGCATGCAAGTGGCCCATAAGCCACAGGAAACTTCACTAAAACGTGGCTAAAATTTATTTAAAAATACAACCCCATATTTTCGTTTTCCACCTTTCTCTGAAATGGTTTCTGGTCTACGCTTTCTATTGGTTTCTAATTCAACTCCGTAACTTTGAGTATCCTATTTATAACAGAGACATTTTACACAACTTGCCTTTCTGGTCCAAGTATTGGACACTGCCCGCTTGGCAAGGTCCCAGGATTTAACGTTTTAATTATCTTTTTCTTCATTCTTTCCTCTTTATAATGTTTTAAACTCACTGTTCACTAATACTAATGATGGGACTTCAAGAAATAACAAAACTGACGTATAATGGTTGACAACTATCCTTTATTTGTGTTTTTTAATTTTTTTTTTTTTAATATCGCAGCACAAAGTATCTCCTTTTATCATTAATTATATGTAGTATACTATAAAACTCTTAATCAACAATTTAAAGTACATAAAATTTCTTTTGTAATGAAAATTATCATTGTGAATGTACGCTATACTATTTTTTTTTTTTTTTTTTTTTTTTTTTTTTTTGCAGTTAATAAACCTTTTATAGAAAATTAAAACCATATTCAACTTCTTGAACACCAAACAGAAAAAAACTGAAAAGAAGACAGCTGTTTAGGTATCATTTTGCGT
The DNA here is from genome assembly GCA_963930645.1 of Salticus scenicus. NCBI lineage: Eukaryota > Metazoa > Arthropoda > Arachnida > Araneae > Salticidae > Salticus > Salticus scenicus. The sequence goes on from OZ005650.1 coordinate 211,634,879, forward strand.
GTGAACACCACTGTTTACCGTCTTTAATGCATAAAGACAGTATGCATTGAAGGCGGTAAACAATGGCGTTTAAGATGTTGAAGATGGTTTTACTTATCCAGCGCCAAGTCTCCTTTTAATATTGACGAAAATACTCTATCTAGGTGTAATACAGCGTATAAAAACACAACAGCTGATAGTAAGAAGCAATTTATGTTTAAAAGGAACTAACAAAATTATAATAAACTTAGTTTAATCTAAAATTTTCAGCGTAAATAATCAAATAGGATAAAATACTGAAAATAAAATAATATTATAGTCTCACCTGAGCATGTTTAAAAATTAAAAATAATAATAAGAAGAAGAATAGACAATATTTTGTACATTATTCGTAAAAAATTCTTCACTGACATACTTTATCAGATATATATTTTCCTTCACACACGTGATGTACAGTATAAAGTTTTATTTCGGTATTTTTATATGGAAAACCAATTTCGGTTCGGTGAATCGGAATTTATTTTTCTTAATGGAAAAAAGTTGTGAAAGTATTTCTCTGAACTAATGGATAAAAAGATATTGTTTAAAATGATTTAGGTTACAGACTTTTTTTTTTTTTTTTTTTTTTTTTTTACTTATTTATTTATTTGTCTTTTTGAGCAAATGTGACTTTGAATTAAACATGAAATAAAATTAAATCAAAGATAAAAATTAAAGCAATGAAAACGAACACATAAAAATAAAAAAATAACATAAAAATAAATAAAGTAGTTATTATATTTTTATATTATACTTGGATTTATGACACAGTTATTTATGCGATATTAATAAGAAATAGAACAGTCATTTATATCAGTAAAGTTTAACAAAATATTTTTCTTTAGTATGTTCATTATAAATTTTATGTTTTCCTCTTTTTAAATTTCAAAATATTTGTACATTTTTATTTATTTTAATGCAATTCGTTAAAGTCATTTTTTTATATAAATTGTTTTGCTAATTCGGAGATAAGTTGCAAGAGTGATTTTACAAATTAAAAAAAGTTTTCTCAGAGAGATAAAGTCTAAAAGTTAAATTTCTGAGCTTTTATACCATTAACACTGTCTGTTAACTATGTATTTCGAGTAAATTCAAATAACAGGCATAGAAAGAAAATTTTTTCATGCAATATTTAAGAAAGTTATCAAACAAAACCCCATAATTTTATAAAAATGTGAGCAAAGGTATCTGAAAATTAGAATTTGGAATTGGAAATGCGAAAAAATAGAAAGATTCTTCATCAGGGAACATGTCCTTCATAAAGATCAGCAAGATCTCAAGATTTTGGAAAACTGTACAGCGATACCAGGCAAAAATACAGTTCATATTCCTATCTTGCGACAAAACCGAAATTTTAAAAAGGAAACAACTATATTTATAGAATTCGTTTACAACAGAACTCACAATTTTATTGTATTTTTATTGTACTAATTCATAAATCTTTAAAACTTACCATGAATTGGATTTTATTTACTTCAATCAATTTCACTTTAAGGTCGGTTTGCCTAAATGCGATAACCCATAAATGCGACAAAGTTCTTCTACTGAAAATCTAAATGATTAAATCACAAACTTATAAATCATAATGGAACATCCACATTTCAAGAATGGTTCGCGAAACTTTTCATTAAATTTTAAAGGTTTTTGTATAGTAGAATTTTCTTTTGGTATAAACATTGTTCATTATGGCTTTCACCCATCTTTTCCTAATTGCGATGAAATATTTTCAAATAGTAACTGTAATTTTATCCTTTCATCTTTCAAGGTCAAATAACCACTGTTACGTCATGTGCTTGAATACCCTTTATACCTATCAGAAGAAATTAAAAAAAAAAAATACTATATTTTTTTTTAAAGAGGGGTTTAAAATTTTTATCGCATTTAAGGGTCTGTTTACACCATTTTCCTAAATGCGACAAATTTTATCCCTTAAATGCGGAGAGTTTTACAGTTGATATATTAAGGGAAGTTTAAGCATTTTTTTCCTTTTTAACACTTTCCAACAAGGTTTAAAAGTGACTTAGGCTTGTCTGTCCCTCTGTCCGTCTGCCTGTCCGCGCTCTAAATCCTGTAGGGACACCCGAAAGTATTCCAAAGCACTGTGTTCTATGAGAGGTATTGCTGTAAGCCATATTTAATACCTTAACTGTATACAAATCTTAGTGAAATTGAATCATGTTATTCAAGTTCACTATCGGATGTTTCATATATAAAATGGAATAAATACCACCACTAGTTTGTACACAGGGACACTCGAAAGTACTCCAAAGAATTCCGTTCTATGAGAGGTATTTCTATAAACCAAATTTTAATAACTTTACATTCCACAAAGTTTAATGAAATTGAAATATGTTATTCATATGCACAAAAGAATGCTTTGCATAGAATATAGCATGATTAGCATTGGATTTACAGGGCCACACAAAAATATTCAGTTACATTAAGAGATGTTAATAAAAATTTGCTAGAATTGCAATTTCGTTTACATTAAGCGTTTTTAACATTGTCTAACAATTTTCATCTGTGAATATGATTTCAATTTAAGTATCTGTCTGTTCGTCTGTCCGCGCTGTAACTCCAGTAAATATTTATGTAATTTCTTGAAACTGATATATGTTATTTAAGTTCACTGTCGGATGTTCCCTATTGAAAAAGGAGTTAATATCTCTACTGGTTTGTGTACAGAGGCATCGGAAACCAAAGCATTGTGTTCTATGAGAGATATTTCTATAAACCATATTTTAATACCTTTACTGTACACAAACCTTAATGAAATTGAGAAATGTCATTCAAGTTCACTATCGGATGTTTTATATATTAAATGGAGTAAATACCACCACTGGTTTGGGCACAGAGACACTTGAAAGCATACCAAAGAATTGCGTTATATGAGAAGTATTTCTATAAACCAAATTTTGATAACTTTACTTTCCACAAAGTTTAATGAAACTGAAATGTGTTATTCATATGCACAAAAGACTGCTTTCTATAGAATATAATATGTTTAGTATTAGTTTTACAGAGCAACAAAAAAATATTCAGATACATAAAGAGCTATTAAGAAAAGTTTGCTGGAATTGCACTTTCGTTTACATTAAGCGTTTTTAACATTTTCTAACAATTTTTAAGTGTGAATATAACTTCAATTTGTGTATCTGTGTATCTGTTTGTCTGCCCATCTGTCTGTCTTTCGGCGCTCTAACTCCGGTAAATATTTATGGAATATCTTGAAACTAATATATGCTTTTCAAGTTCACTATCGGATGTCCCCTATTTAAAATGGAGTGAATACCTCTAGTGGCTTGTGTACAGGGGCATCGGAAAGTACTGCAAACTATTTTTTTTTTCTCTATGAGAGGCATTTCTATAAACCATATTTAAATACCGTTACTTTACACAAATCTTAATGAAATTGAAATATGTTATTCAAGTTCGCTCTCGGATGTTTCCTATGTGAAATGGAGAAAATATTACCACTGGTTTGTGTACAAGGAGACTTGCAAGTATTGCGTTGTATGAGAGGTATTTCTGCGAACCAAATTTTAATAACTTTACTTTGCACAAATCTTAATGAAATTGAAATATGTTATTCATATGCAAAAAAGAATGCTTTTTATAAATACAGTATGATTAGTATTAATCTTACAGGGCCACATAAAAATATTAAGTTACATTATGAGCTATTAAAATAAATTTGCTGTAATTGCATTTCCTTTTACAATAAGCATTTTTAACACTTTCTAACAATTTTTAAGCGCGAATATGATTTTAATTTGGTTATCTTTCTGTCCGATTTTCTGTCTTTCTATCTGGCTCTCATCCCAAGAGTTCTTAAATATTTTCAGAATTTTGAAAAATTGATATATGCTATTAAAGTTCACTACGAAATGTTTCCTATTTGAAATGCCATTAATATGTCCTACACAACGTGTTTGTGTACAGGGAACTTCCAATGCTTTGCGTTTTAGGACAGACATTTTTATAAATCACATCTAAATAACTTTCTACTGTAAAAATCATAAATAAATTGAAATGTATTTTAATATTCTAAAATAATATTTTGTATAGAATATGATATGATCAACCTTCAGATTTACAGGACTACACTAAAACATTCAAACACATTAAGGGCAGCAGTTATAATCTAACGGCTCGATTTTCTTTTGCATTAAGCCTTTTTAACGTTCTTCAACGATGTCTGAGAGCGGTATTAATTGAATTAGTCAATCTGTATATTTTTCTGTGCTTCTCTCCTTTGTTTGATAATGCAGGCAAAGAATATTGAAAGTTATACGATACAACAAGCACGTACAATTGGAGAGTATTAATAACCAGTGCGTACTGCATGATTTTTCGTTCTTTTTTTAACACTTTCCAGCAATGTTGAAAAGTGTCAATGACTTCGGTTTGTCTGTCTGTCCGCAGTCGAACTCCTGTAAATTTTCATGGAATTTCTTGAAGCTGATATATCGTATTCAAGTTCACTATCGGATGTTCCCTATTGAAAATGGAGGGGATTCCTCTTCTGATTTGTCTACAGGGACACCCAAAATTTTTCAAAGCACTGTGTTCCATGATAGATATTTCTATAAACCGTATTTTGATACGTTTACTTTAAACAAATTTTAATGAAATTGAAATATATCATTTAAGTCCACTGCCGGATGTTCCCCATGTAAACTGAAGTAATTACCATCACTGGTTTGTATACAGGGACATCCGAAAGTATTTAAAAGCATTACGTTTTATGGAAGGTATTTCTAAGCACCAAATTTTAATGATTTTACTTTGCACAAGTCGTAAATATATATATATATTTTTTTTTTTTCATATGCACAAAAGAATGCCTTCCATAAAATACAATATTATTAGCATTATATTTACAGGACCACACAAAAATATTCAGATACGTTAAGAGGTATTGTTGGAAAATTGCTTGAATTGCATTTTCGTTTACAATAAGCGTTTTTATCACTTTCTAAAGGTTTTTAACACTTTCCAACAAAGTTGGAAAGTGTTAATGTCTTAGCTTTGTCTGTCTGTCTGTCCGTGCTTTATCTCCCACGTAAATATTCATGGAATCAGAGTTACACATACGCTGCTCTGAAAAGAAGAGTTAAACACGGAGTTACACACTCTGTTATAAAAAGGCAAAGTTACACACACAATTACACACAAACTGTTAATAAAAATGCAGAGTTACACACAGAGCTACATACATACTGTTAGCAAAAAATTAGCGGTACACACAGCGTTACACACATTGTCAAAAAAGAAAAAGAGATTTACATACAGATTTACATACACTGTAAATAAAAAGGCGGGCTTACACACACACACAGTTAAAAAGAAGGCATAGTTACACAGTAAGTTACACACGCACTGTTAATTATATACAGGGTTACACACACACTGTTAATTGCACATAGTTACACACACTTTTAGCAAAAAATCAGTGATACACACAAAGTTACACACATTGTTCAAAAAAAAAAAAAAAAAAAAAGAATTAAACATTGAATTACACACACTGCTAATAAAAAGGCAGAATTATACACAGAATTACATGCACTGTTAATAAAAAGGCACTGTTAATAAAGAGTTACACACAGAGTTACACACACAGAGTTAAGAAGAAGACAGAGTTGCACACACACTTTTAATTTGTACAGGGTTACACACACTGTTAGTTACACATAAGAAAAATTACACACGCTGTTTGCTAAAAATCAGCGATACTCACAGTGTTACACACACGATGTTAAAAAAAAAAAAACTGTTAATAAAAAACAAAATTACACATGGAATTACACACACTGTTAATAAGACACTGTTAATAAGAATGAAGAGCTACACACACACTGTTAATTGCATAGAGGGTTGCACACACAGTGTCAGCTTCACATAGCGTTACGTACACTGTTAGAAAAGTTCAGCAATACACACAGAATTACACACACACTGTTAAAAAAAAGAAGAGTTACACACTGTTAACAAACAGCAGAGTTACACACAAAGTTCCACACACTGTTAAAAAAAAGGAAGAGTTACATACACTGTTAAAGGCAGAGTTACACATAGAGTTACACAACATTTTATCTTGAAATAGTTATGTGGTATTAAGTATTTTTTAAACTATAAAAAAAGAACGAAAAATCATGCATTACGCAATGATTTTCAACACTTTCCAACTGCACGTAATTGTTGTATCTTATAACTTTGAAAGTTCTATACCTACGTTATCACACAACAAAGAGTAGTTCTTAAAGGCATACAGACAGACTAATTGAATTCCTAACCATTCTTAAACATTGTTTGAAAGTGTTAAAAATGCTTAACAAAAAGAAACCGTCGCCCTTCGATTGTAATTCCAGCCCTTAATCTATCTGAAAATTTCAGTGTAGCTCTGTAAATTTGAAGGTTAACAAACTCATATTTTATACAAAACATTATTTTAGCAAATTAACAATAAATGCCAATTTCTTTATTATTTTACAGTTGAAAGTACAGTATGAAAGTTCTTTAAATGTAAATTATAAAAATGTATGTCCTAAAATGAAACGCATTGGCATTTTTTGCGCGTTCCTGTACATAAACATGTTGTACAGTATCTATTAATGCCCTTTTAATTTGGGAACATTCAATAGTGAATATGAACAACATATATATATATATATATTTAAAAATTCAGAAAATATTTCTGGACGCTAAGTGCGGTACACGTACAGATAGACAAATGCAGATTTGGGCACATAGATACAGAAATTGAAAACACGTTAAGACTTAAACAAGAAAGAAAAATCATGCAGTACCCATTGATTAGTAACACTTTCCAACTGTACGTAATTGTTGTATCGAATATTTTTTAATATTCTTTGCCTACGTTATCACACAACAGACAGACGGACTGAAAAATATACAGATAGACTAATTGATTTTAAAATTACTCTTAGGCATTTTGGAAAGAGTTAAAAAGGCTTAACGCAAAATAAAATGCAATTATTAAATTATAATTACAGCTTTTGATCTCTCTGAATATTTTAGTGTAGTCCTTTAAATCAGAAAGTTAATCAGATCATATTCTATAAAATCATTATTTTAGAATATTAACAATACATTTCAATATTTTTATGATTTTTACAGTAGAAAGACTGTTAAATCTAACTTTCAAAAAATTCTGTCCAAAACCGTAATGCATTGGTATTTTTTGTTGTTGTTGTCCCTGTAAACAAACTAGTTGCACAGGACCTATTAATGTCATTTTAAATAGGGAACATTCTTTAGGGATAATGTTTATAAAAATAACATTCATAGAACACAATGCTTTCGAATGCTTTTGGGTGTCCCTGTACACAAACCAGAAGAGATATTCACTTCATTTTCAATATGGAACATCCGATAGTGAACATCAATAAAATATATCAATTTCGAGAAATTTCATAAATATTTACAGGAGTTAGAGCGCGGACAGACAGATGGATAGATACACAAACTGAAATCATATTCGTATTTTAATTTCAAGAAATTCCATAAATATTTACGGGACTTAGAGCGTGGACAAAGAGACAGACAGACAGACAAACCGTAGTCATTAACACTTTTCAACCTTGTTGGAAAGTGTTAAAAATGTTAAAAACTGTTATATCGCTCAATGTAAAGGAAAATACAATTCCAGCAAATTTCCAATAAAAGCATTTAATGTAGCTGGATATTTTTGTGTGTCCCTGTAAATCTAATGCTGATCATACTACATTCTGTAGATAGCACTCTTTTATGCATATGAAAAACATATTTCAATTTCATATCAAAATTTAGTTCATAGTAATACCTCTCATCAAACGCAATGCTTTGAGGTACTTTCGGGCGTCCCTTTATACAAACCTGTGAGGGTATTTACTCTACTTTCAATGGGAAACATCCGATAGTGAACTTGAATAACATTTCAATTTCATTAAGGTATGTGTATAAAGTAACGATAATAAAATATAGTTTACAAAAATACCTCTCACAGAACACAATGCTTTGGAATATTTTCGGGTGCCACTGTGTAGTAACTAGTAGAAGTACACACTTCATTTTCAGTAGGGAACATCCTATACTAAACTTTAATAATATGTATCAGTTTCAAGAAATTCCATAAATAATAACGGGAATTATAGCCCTGACAGACGAACGCACAGACAGCAGACAAACGGACAGACTGACAAACCGAAGATATTAAAAACTTTCAAACTTCTTGGAAAGTGTTAAAAACATTTAGAAAGTAATAAAAACGTTTAATGTAAACGAAACTGCAATTCCAACAAATTTTCAACAGCTCTTAGTATAACTGAATTTTTTTGTTTCGCCCTGTAAATCTAACGCTAATCATACTGTGTTCTATGGAAAGCATTCTTCAGTGCATATGACTAACATATTTTAATATCATTAAGATTTGATATCATTAAGTTTTTCAAGTTTGGTTTATAGAGATACCTCCATTAGAACGCAATGCTTTAGGGAATAATTTCGAGTTTCCCTGTATTCAGACTAGTGATGGTACTTACTTCATTTTCAATGGGGAACATTCGATAGTAATGTTGAATAACATATTTCAATTTTATCAAGATATGTGTAAAGGAACGGTAATAAAATATGGTTTATGAAAGTACCTTCCATAGAACACAATGCTTTGGAATACTTTCGAGTGTCCCTGTATACACGCCAGTAGAGGTACATACTCCATTTTCAATAGGGAACATGCTATAAAGAACTTGAATGATATATATCAGTTTCAAGAAGTTCCATGAATATTTTCGGGAGTTAGTGCATGGACACACAGACAGACAAACGGATGGACAGACCGACAGACCCAATCCGAAGTCAACAAGAAAGAAAAACCATGCAATACGCATTCATTAGTAACACTTTCCAACTGTACGTAATTGTTGTATCGAATAACTTTTAATATTCTTTGCCTACGTTATCACACAACAGACAGAAGGACTGAAAAATGTACAGATAGATTAATTGATTTTAAAATTACTCTTAGGCGTTTTGCAGAGAGATAAAAAGGCTTAACGCAAAAGAAAATGCAGCCATTAGATTATAATTGCAGCTTTTGATCTCTCTGAATATTTTAGTGTAGCCCTGTATATCAGCGAGTTAATCATATCATATCCTATACAAAACATTGTTTTAGAATATTAAAAATACATTTCAATATTTTTATGATTTTTACAGTAGAAAATTTTTTAAATATAACTTTCAAAAAAGTCTGTCCTAAAACGTAATGCAGTGGATTTTTTTTTTTTTAAACCCCTGTACACAAACTATTTATACATGACCTATTAATGTAACTTTAAATGGGGAATATTCTATAGGGAAAATATTTATAAAATTAACACTCATAGAACACAATGCTTTTGAATGTTTTGGGTGTCCTTGTACACAAACCTGAAGAGATATTCACTCCATTTTCAATATGAAACATCCGACAGTGAACATCAATAAAATATATCAGTTTCGAGAAATTCCATAAATATTTACGGGAGTTAGAGCGCGGGCAGACAGATGGACAGATACACAAACTGAAATCATATTCACACTTAAAAATGTTAGAAAGTGTTAAAAACGAATAATGTAAACGAAAGTGCAATTCTAGAATTGTTTTATCAATAGCTCTTAATATAAATGGGTATTTTTGTGTCACCCTGTAAACCTAACGCTAATCATGCTATATTCTATGCAAAGCATTTTTTTGTGCATATAAATAACATATTTCAATTTCCTAAAACTTCGTGGAAAGTAAAGTTATTAAAATTTGATTTATAGAAATATCTCTCATAGAACGCAATGCTTTGGAATACTTTTAAGTGTCCCTGTACATAAATCGGTGGTGGTATTTCCGCCATTTTATACAGGAAACATCCAGTAGTGAACTTGAATTACATATTTCAGTTTAATTGAGATATGTCTACAGTAAAACCAATAGAAATACCTCTCATAGAACACGATGCTTTGAAATGCTTCCGGGTGTCCCTGTACACAAACCAGTAGAGGTATAATCTCCATTTTAAATAGGGAACATCCGATAGTGAACTTGAATAACATATATCACTTTGAAGAAATTCCATAAATATTTATGAGATTTAGAGTTCGGACATATAGACAGGCAGACAAACAGACGGACAGGCAGATACACAAAACTGAAATCATATTCACCCTTAAAAATTTTTAGAATGTGTTAAAAACGCTTAACGTAAACGAAAGTACAGTTCTAGCTATTTTTTTTAATAGCTCTTAATGTAACTGGATATTTTTGTGCCACCCTGTAAATCTAATATTAATCATGCTATATTTTGTGCAAAGCATTCTTTTGTGCATATAAATACATTATTTCAATTCCCGAAAACTTCGTGGAAAGTAAAGTTATTAAAATTTGATTTATAGAAATATCTCTCATAGAACGCAATGCTTTGGAATACTTTTGAGTGTCCCTGTACATAAACGGATGGTGATATTTCCTCCATTTTATACAGGAAACATCCTATAGTAAACTTTAATAACCTATTTCAATTTCATTAAGATATGTCTACAGTAAAGGTAGGAAAATATGTTTTGTAAAAATACTTCTCATAGAACACAATGCTTTGAAATAATTTCGGGTGTCCCTGTACTCAAACTAGTAGAGGTATAAACTCCATTTTTAATAGGGAACGTCCGATTGTGATCTTGAATAACATATATCAGTTTCAAGAAATTCGATAAATATTTACGGGAGTTAGAGCGCGGACAGACAGACGGACGGACGGACAGACAGACAGAACCGAAGTCATAAACACTTTTCAACCTTGTTGGAAAGTCTTAATAACAGTTTTCAACCTTCTTTGGAAAGTGTTAATAACATTAAAGTAACTCCCATGCATTAAATTCATTATCGCATTTAGGGAGTTTGAACATCGCATTTAGGATATAGTACCTTAAATGCGACAAAATTTTCCTTAAAATTTTCATAAATTAAAGATATTTTTTTAATTTCTTGAAAAAAAAAAAAAAATGACACAGAAGACTAGTTTAGAACTGTGAGTATAATATTCAACCATTTTTTCTTTCTTTTCATCATTATTTGTTTACTAAAATGTCATAAGTTTCCTAAATGCGATAAACTTACCAAAAATCACGTCGGATTTAGGCACAATGACCTTATTTCTGTTTTACTTTTCTTTTGAATTATAACGTTTTTAATGTGAGCTTGCGCAATCTATCGGAAAAAAGGATAAACATTGTAAATTAAATCAAATGAATTTTTTAACCAAGTTTATTTACTTTTATTTTTATTTATTTATTTATTTATTTATTTACCTTTTTATTTGTTTATTTTACTTTATTTTATTTTGAAAGAGAGAAGAAAATACTTTAAATTATCATATTTAAAATTCCTATTATTAAATCCTGAATTTAATATAAATTTAATTTACTTTAGCTTTGGTTATATATATTTTTAATTTTTTAGTGTAACTATAATTTACACCTTTCAGAACTTTTTGTTAATCTTTTCAATTTAATTTTAATGCTTAGCAATCTTGATTTGATTTTTTATTTCATTTATATATATATATATATATATATATATTTCTAATTGCACTAAATTATTGGATTTTGAATTACTAAGTTTATTTGTACATCTTAAATTTCTCTCATGTTTTTTCCTTTATATATATATAGGATCAATTTGTGCAATTTAACCTTAGGAAACCACCAATAGATACTTTACATAGAATTTAATTATTTCTGTTAAGAGTTAAAATTTCATAAAATCAACCAGAAAAATGTAGTATGTTACGGAGTTACACACTCTGTTATAAAAAGGCAAGGTTACACACACAATTACACACAAACTGTTAATAAAAATGCAGAGTTACACACAGAGCTACATACACACTGTTAGCAAAAAATTAGCGGTACACACAGCGTAACACACATTGTCAAAAAAGAAAAAGAGATTTACATACAGATTTACATACACTGTTAAAAAAAGGCGGGCTTACACACACACACAGTTAAAAAGAAGGCATAGTTACAAAGTGAGTTACACACGCACTGTTAACGATATACAGGGTTACACACACACTGTTAATTGCACATAGTAACACACACTTTTAGCAAGAAATCAGTGATACACAGAGAGTTACACACATTGTTCAAAAAAAAAAAAAAAAAAAAAAAAAAAAAAGAATTTAACATTGAATTACACACACTGCTAATAAAAAGGCAGAATTATACACAGAGTTACATGCACTGTTAATAAAAAGGCACTGTTAATAAAGAGTTACACACAGATTTACACACACAGAGTTAATAAGAAGGCAGAGTTGCACACACACTTTTAATTACGTACAGAGTTACACACACTGTTAGTTACACATAAGTAAAATTACACACGCTGTTTGCTAAAAATCAGCGATACTCACAGTGTTACACACATGATGTTAAAAAAAAAAAAAAAAAACTGTTAATATAAAACAAAATTACACACACTGTTAATAAGAAAGAAGAGCTACACACACACTGTTAATTGCATACAGTGTTGCACACACAGTGTCAGTTTCACATAGCGTTACGTACACTGTTAGAAAAGTTCAGCAATTCACACAGAATTACACACACACTGTTAAGAAAAAGAAGAGTTACACACTGTTAACAAACAACAGAGTTACACACAAAGTTCCACACACTGTTAAAAAAAAGGAAGAGTTACATACACTATTAAAGGCAGAGTTACACATAGAGTTACACAACATTTTATCTTGAAATAGTTATGTGGTATTATGTATTTTATAAACTATAAAAAAAGAACGAAAAATCATGCATTACGCAATGATTTTAACACTTTCCAACTGCACGTAATTGTTGTATTTTATAACTTTGAAAGTTCTGTACCTACGTTATCACACAACAAACAAACAGTAGTTCTTAAAGGCATACAGACAGACTAATTGAATTCCTAACCATTCTTAAACATTGTTTGAAAGTGTTAAAATGCTTAACACAAAAGAAACCGTCGCCCTTCGATTGTAATTCCAGTCCTTAATCTATCTGAAAATTTCAGTGTAGCCCTGTAAATTTGAAGGTTAACAAACTCATATTTTATATAAAACATTATTTTAGCAAATTAACAATAAATGCCAATTTCTTTATGATTTTACAGTTGAAAGTACAGTATGAAAGTTGAAAGTTCTTTAAATGTAAATTATAAAAATGTATGTCCTAAAATGAAACGCATTGGCATTTTTTGCGCGTTCCTGTACATAAACATGTTGTACAGTATCTATTAATGCCCTTTTAATTTGGGAACATTCAATAGTGAATATGAATGACCCTGCTCGCTCCGCTCACCAACCCCCGAGGAAGGCTTCGCGTCCCCACGCCTCCCTTCACTTATTAACCCCTAGGGTGCTTTGCCCGTCTATTCGCTTCTTTACCTTTCACTGGATAGGAAAATTAATACTGCATTTAAAAAAAAAAATAAATACCCATATTTAATGTCAAATTGAAATACATAATATTTAATACCATTTTTTTTAATGAAATAATATGCTAAGAATCAGTAATATTTTTTTTTTCAGAAAAGAAAGAAATTCGTAATATCAAGACCATTTTGTGTAGTATATGAACCCCTTGGCGACAATTAAGACTTTGTCATTATTTGACGATGAATGTTTTGGTAGAATTGCTTGTTAAAAAATAAATAAATAAATAAAAATAATTTTCTTTTTCTTTCAAAAAAAAAAAAAAAAAAAAAATGATTTTGTTGAAATTTTGGCAAAAGCAGAATTTAGTTTGGTACAGAGGACTATTAGTTCTTTTCTTTCTTTCTTTCTTTTTTTTTTTTTTTTCAAATTATATCATCGCTTTCAAATTATTCAATTATATTTTTGGTAAATTTTCGATTTCGATGTATTTCCAACCATCGTAAAACTGGCGACAACGTTTTATCCGTAGACTGAGACTAATAGTCCTAAAAAAAAAAGAACATTTTAATTAAATTAAAATAACCTTTTCAAAAAATTAGAATTTCTTTTTTATAATGCCCGTACTTTTTACTGTTGAGTTTTTTTAGTTGATTTGTGACAGTATATAATCGGTACTTTTCCATTTTGCCGGCGAGGCGATAAAGTTGCCAAGAATGATATAACCGACACCAATCGTTAAGCACCTAAGAAAGAATAATTGTTTCAAAACACTTCGGGAACAACTATAGTATCTCCCCAGAACTGGATTTGGCGATATATTTTTGGCGATTATGGATTAATCATAAAAGATAAAATCATAAGCTAAATCATAAGTTATAAATCTAAAATCTAAAATAAACAGCATGCAGGCTGCCATATTATATTGCAAAGAATCCAGAACGACATAGTTATCATTCAAAACGGCCCCAAAGGAAAATCCAGTTGTGGGGAGATACTATAGTTGTACCAGACTTCGAATAATAATAAGAAAAAAATTAAAGAGACGTGACTGATTACTTATTTTATTTTATTTATTTGATATTTTTAAGAATTAAATTTTCTGAAGTTTTGCTTAAAGCTAGATTTTAAAAGTGTTGACCCATAAAAAATATAACATTTACTTTGTCAAATCCTTACTAACGTATATAAATAAACTTTAAATTCGAAAAAAAAAAATCTAACTTACAAATTCACTTTTAATCCATGAGATTTGCACTCGCGAAATGAAAAGTACCTTCTCTCCTACCTACTTCATGCATTAACGAAGAATAAAATCTGCTCCATTCATTAAAAGAATTTTAGGTGATGAATTTTTTTCTTGCTATAATTAGAAATATGAAATGTATCAGGGAAATGTCTAATTCTGTAATGTTAAAAAATTACCAATGCTAAATAAGAAGATTTTTTTCATTTATAATTCAGTTTGAATTTAAATCTAAGCATTTTTGTATGCCAAAATATATCCGAAGTATTTTAAAATAAGTTTTTTAATGAAAAAGACAAAGGAGATTCTTTGGAAAAAGATGCACATAGAAATATTTTTCTTATTAGCAGCATTGACATTGATTTTATTATTTTTTACTCAATGGCTCACATTTTAATTTTCCCGTGGAAAATGATGTCATGACAGAAAAACGTCATAAGAGAAACTTTTTCTACGGTGGCAAATAAAGTACCTTTATAAACTCGACGTTTTCAGTTAATAACTTCGTTAATTAAGATGATACATATTTCTAATTACCTGAAATGCCTTCCTTGAAGCATACGGAACATATTTATACCTCTCATGATGCAGAGCACTTTGCCCTCCGCGAGGAGATGCTGTCGCAGACAAAACAAGTTGACGCCAGCGACAGTTACTTTTTTTTTAATATATAGAGATAATAATAATTTAATTCAACCACCCTCCCCATTATCCAGTCAAAAAACTCCACCCATAGTCCTTAATAAAACATCTGCCACCCATCCTCAGACTTTTTTTATTGGTTTTACGAATTATACATATATATATATATATATATATATTAAGAATGTATTGAAAATGTATAGGATTTTTTTTAATATGTATATATATAAATATATATATATTATATACATATATTTGTTAGACAGAGACAATTATTGAAAAATGATCGAATAAATAAGAGTTTTTGGATAACTCATTTTCGTAGCAGCTATAATTATGCGGTTGATATTTTTGTATTTATATTTAGATGAACAAAGATTATGTATTCGAAAGCGGTGATTACCCCAGTAGCACATAACGTTGTTTTAACGTTGTTGTAACTAAATTTTCACTGTTCAGACTTATTTTCAACGCTATAACAACGTTATGTGCTACCTGGGTGAAGAATGGTATTTCTGTTGCCAGATAGATGAAGACAAGAATTAAATTGTTTAAAAAAATTGAATTTGTAAATAGATTGTAGTGTAAATAGATAGAAAAATGTAAATAGAATAGAGACTCAAAAGGATTTTGTGTGTTTGTCTGCATGTATCTCTCACAAAATACACCCTATTGATTTGCAATTTCGTAGAAATACTCATGAGGCACACAGAAATAGCTGTATAGCTTTTGGAGTATTATCTTTTTGTCGTTGATATACATAGACAAACCAAATTTCTATCATTAGAGCATATGGTCAGTTTTTCTATATGCCGAAATGGCGGCCGGAAAAAATCCCCCGATCGATATACAAATTCATACACATGTTTAAGCGCTAAACAGAAGTTACTGTAGAATTTCTGGTGTCTATTTCGTTTTTAAATCGCGTACAGGGAAATACCAAAGTATTTCTTAACACTACAGTCTATGGACAAAAATTTGTTTAAACTCATCGTATAATGGTTACACTGTATTCAACAAAATGAAAACAACATATATTGTTGAGATATTTAAAAGCAAATTTTTTGCTGAAAGATATGTGCTTAGACATGATAATTAATGTACAGGACCTTACACAATGTTTCGAAAATGTTAACTTATTCATCCAAATTATGTCAAATTTCGAACATTTTTTCATGAGCTACATAGATTAAGTTATATAGCTTTTATTGAGGTATAGATGCTTACGGATCATTTATGGGACACACAAAGTAATATCGGGACATTAGATCCTATGGAAATATTTCTGTTTAAGCAAATTTTAACGCGTATAAGCTGCATTCAACATTATAGAATTAAAGTACATTATTAAGATTCTTAAAAGCAAAATATCTCTACAAAAATGTGTGTATAAACTACATAATTTATTTACAGGACCAATAAAAGAATTCTAGTGACATTTTGTAATCATCTACGTATTGCCAAATACGTTTCAAATATTATTGTTAAAATGAATTAGTAGTATACTTTTTAATATTGCATATAATTATTGTGGCTTGTGTACAGTGATATACAAAAGAAAATAGTACCTATAAGTTCATATTAACCAGGTTATTCTCCATTAAACGGGATGAAATAAACATATGTTACTAAAAGGTTCAAAAACATGGGTTTTGTGAAAAATTGCTCTAATAAAATCAGTAATTAGTTTACAGAGCCACACAAAATAATTCCAAATCACTCTTCAACCATTTCGCATCAGATTTGGTACAAGTAATTATGAGGAATTAGCACAAGACTATGAGTTACAAGGAAATATACATATACTTACTTATACACACACACACAGAAAGGCAGATATAGACAGACAGATAAAACGGGCGGTTGAGGGGGTGTGCAGTTTCCTTCATAAACAAATACGGTTTTGTAGCGAGTTAATAATAATAATAAAAAGGCAAAAAAGAAATATAAATAAATAAATAAATGTAGATATACACACACATACACACACATATATATATGGGAATGTCTCCGGTTGTGGGCATAGTTTTGATTTTAGCTTATAACTTTTAACAATGCAAATATTATGCAAACATATGAATACCAATGGAAAGCTAGAACCCTTAGCTAACGTTTGATATAGTAATTGGATAGATTTCGTCACACAGAAAAATTTTATCACCAATTTTGTAAAGTGGTCATATTTAGTTTTAAAAAAAAGTGTGTACCCGGCTGCGAGCACACTTGAAAAATACGCTACAAATGGGACTATAATAAGAACAACCACCATAAATACAGAAAATAACAAAATTATTTCTCTTTGTATGTATTCAGCGGCCAAAATAACAACAATCACGTTTTTAAAATTTTATGCATCATCTTCTCCGTCCTTCAAATCAGAGGTCCAATGTTTGCAAGTAAAATAATTTGCATACATATTGACACACTTTAAAAGCACCAGACGATCACACTCGTTACATTTGATTGAGTTGGCTCTTGTTAGGTATGGCAGCAGGTGCTCCAAAGAGATGTTGCAGAAGTCAACATCAGTATCAGATTGTGGATCTTCCTATTTTTAGCGCGCTTGGCCGCCTGTTTGATAAGTGGAGTTTCCTTAATTTTTCCAGGCTTCTTCTAGAGACACATATGCTGCGAGGAAGTATATATTCATGGGCAATCAAGGGATTTCTGAACTACTAAGCAATGATTAATGGCATTAACCAACGTATTAGAATCCATTTCTTTTGGATCAGTTGACTTTGAGGGGCCTTTTAAATGCCTAAAAAATACATTTAAATGCATTTTTGGATCAGTTGACTTTTAAATGCCTAAAAAATACATAAAAACCTTAATAAAATAAGTTATGTTCAAATAAGTTATGTTCACATTTGGCAATCTGTAAGTCAAATACACGATTTAAATGAAAAAAAAATAGTGTGCTACAACTGGTTACATGAAGGTGCCCACAACCTGGTACGGCTGCCAATTTCATATTGACAGAAAAACCGATTTTCGGTCCACATTTAGCTGAATTCCAAATTGCATCAGAAACTATAATGAATATACTGCAGGAGTATACATTAAACGTACATTTTTTTAATTAATTTACTACGACTTATCGCCTTCTGAAAATATTTACAAATTACTTTTGTGTTGCTTTTTTTCGGATATATATATATATATATATATATATATTTTTTTTTTTTTTTTTTTTTTTTTTAAGATTGTACTTACTAAACAAATGCGTCCATTCACTTCGGTGTTATCACGAAAACAACATACTTTCACAGTACAAGTTTGACAGTACTGAAATCTACCATATTTGATTTCTGTTAAAAGTTTTTTTTTTTTTTTTTTTTTGGGGGGGGGTGCCTCTAAACACATAATGCCCATTACAGGAGATTTCCCCCTATATGTATATACACTGCATAAAAAAAGTAGACGGACACTTACTTGTAATACTTTAAAGTCGTTTATTTCTTTAATTAGAGATATGAGGTTCATTTCTCTACTATAATTATATTCTTGAGACATCATATATTATTATTATTTGGATATAGATTCAATCCGTTAGAATTATGTAGTGGAAAAATTCAGGAAACAAAAATGGTGCATATTTGCACTGTACTTTTTCTTTAAAAAAGTAGACGGACACATCGTGTATCTCTAAAATAAAACGTTTTTAGTAAGGGGCTCGTCTCCCATTTGCTTTAATAAGTTGATATACTCTGTTAGACATCGAATCAATGAGATTCTGAATCTTTTTTTGACAGAAAATTTCCCAAATGTTTGTGAAAGCTTCTTTGAGCTGTTGAATTGATTCATACTGGCGCCCATCCTCATAAATTTTATGAAAAGTATAGCCCAAATGTTTTCTACAGGATTCATATCCGGACTCTTGTCTGGCCAGGGTAAAACATTGAAGTTGTTCTCATGAAACCATTTTTTAACGTCGTTAGCGGTGTGTATTGGCGCTCCATCTTGTTGGAAAATACAGTTTTCTCCTCTAAGATAGCATGCAAATGGCAAAAGCTCACTGCTTAGTGTTTCAATATAATCTTTGTGAGTCTGCTTCTACTTAGGAACACTAAATTTGTCCTTCCACCATAGCCAACAGCTAGCCACACCCTCAGGCCACCACCACCAACTTGCCGAGTAGAGTACACTTCATCTTCTTTCTCCAAACCGTGATAATATTGATATCCATCTGGGCCGTCTAAACTAATTTTTTTTTCATCTGAAAAAACTACAGATGTCCATTCTGTAGTTCAAGACATATGGGTTGAGCCCACTGTAGGCGTTCTGTCACGTGGTGATCCTTCCAGCATGGATGATATTTTCTCTTCTTATATTGGAAGAGCTCCGAGTGCTTAATGTAGTTATAAATTCTCTGAGAAGTTACGTTAGTAATTCCTGTGCTTATTCGAACTCTGGGAATTGATGTTGCAGTTTTTTTCAGCTCAGTAAAAATTTTTCTTTGGTCTCTAAGCGAAAATTTCTTTGGCCTGCTACTCTTTTTCTTTACGCCATGGGCTTCAGGAACACGTAGAAAATCGCTGATGCTTCTTTTGCTTATTAGAAATAGCCTGCTAATTTCTCTGACTCCTTTATTAACATTTTTCAGCGCTATAATCTGTCCTTTCTGGTAATCAGTTAGAGGAATTCCTCGTGGCATGGCGCTTTCATCTCCAAGAAATTTAACCACGTAAAACCATCTTGTCAAGCACGTTAGCAATTGGCAAAATGCCAAATGTACATGTACATGCAAAACTGGTATTCCGCAAGAAACACCCACTTGCAATTTTTGACAATATATATATATATATATATTGTACAAATGTATATCTTTTCTCTTTTCTGCATTTCCCTACATTAAAATTATAAATAATTGAATATTTTTATTTGTCTGTCAAAAATATGAAGATTGATAAGTATAAACATGTTAAAAACTTTTAATTGACATTTCCTATTAAACAAAGGCGGGGTTTTAAAAAAATTGTAAAGAAGTGTCCGTCTACTTTTTTTATGCAGTGTATATATGCACATTTTAAATAGTATGGGAGAAATAAATAGTAATTAGTGTGTAATGAGTGATAAAAATAAGATGTTAAGGCACCTGATCTACAGATCCACTAGTATATTTTGCTTTTTTATTTTTTTTAATATTAGCACTAAATCCAAATTCGCGACTGCGATTTAATTATTGTGTAATGTAAAAAAAAAAAAAAAAAAAAAAGCTGAAAATTTGATTTTTATTTGTCTAACTGTGAATACTATTAATGTTATATATATATTTTTTACACAGTAAATAGCCTTGCAATAAACAAATATTCATTTAGTGCATACGTCATTTCTATCTTACTTGATTTAATGTCAAACATTCCGTGCGATTATTATATCAACTATCCTAATATAACAGACACGCACATTTTCACCACAAAAACGGGTATATACATTTCCCAGATAAATCTAGATAAAGATATTAGTTAAGAAGTTTATTATTATTATTATTATTACTATCATTAATCTTCCGAATGTTATAATGAAACAAATGACCGCCTAATTATTGGAAAAAAGAGTATTCTGTATGCCGTTCAATTTAGCGTTTGTAGTTTTAAATCTGCATAGTAATTTAAAATTTATAAATATTTTTGAAACCGATTTTTTAAATATTTTTTTTAATATGAGTGAATAAGAAAAATTTTAATAAAATAGTGTTTTATATTAAAAATATATAGGACCATAATCTTTATGATTAATAATTATTAAAGATAAAAATATAGTAAATTAAATAAATAAATAAATAAATAAATCTAAATAATAAACATGCGTAATAGACAAATTCTTTTACTTTTTTACTTTCTTCTATATGTAATATAGAGAAAGTATTGGATTCGCGAAAATTTTCGACCTCCGTATTTTGATGGATCTACACGTTTTGGGATGTCCTGAACACGAATTGATAGATTTTTAAAAATGTCTGTCTGTCTGTCTGTCTGTCTGTGTGTCTGTGGTTTCGTGTTTTCACCTATCTCACGAACCAATGAATGAAATTCAACCAAACTTGGTATATAGTTGGACCCTGGTGAGGCATTGTGCTGATTAGATTTATGGATCAATCGCCCAGCAGGTGGCGCTGTGACCGCATTTTATGTAAACTTTTAACATGGCAGTATAGGACAAAATTTCGTATTTTTCACCGTATCTCACGAACCAATGAATGGAATTGAACGAAACTTGGTATATAGTTGGACCCTGGCATGGAATGGTGCTGATTAGATTTTGGGATCAATAGCTCAACAGGTGGCGCTGTGATTGCATTTTTTCTAAATTTTTAACATGACAGTATAGGACAAAATTTCGTATAAATGTACATAATGAGAGTTATTTTTAACTTGTGATTGTAAAATTAATATGAGTTATTGATAATAGTAATAGTTAACTAGGAAAAAAATTCTGTGCATGTGGGGGCATCGGTTCCCCCCTGGGGTGGAAGTACCCCCCCCCGGGGAAGTAAATTTTCAAGATGGGTATCTTTCGAAAGGTATCGTTGATAATAGCAATAGTTAACTAGGGAAAAAATTTTGTGCATGTGTTGGCATCGGTCCCCCCCCCACTGGGGGGAAGTACCCCCCGAGGGGGCAAAGTTTAAAAATGGGTATCTTTCGAAAGGTCTCGTCAATACCTTTAAAACGAATGGTTGAACCATAAATCTGTGATAATTTAAAACAAAGTTATCGATTTTTTTTTACTTTTAACAAAAAAAAAACCTTGATTTTTTTTTTTTTTTTTTTTTTTTTTTTTTTTTTTTTTTAACGAAATTTAACGAAATTTGGTATTTAGATTGTCCCCGACATAAACTGGTGCTGATTACATTTGGGGATCAATAGCTCAACAGGTGGCGCTGTGATCGTATTTTTTTCTAAATTTTTAACATGACAGTATAGGACAAAATTTCGTATAAATGTACATAATGAGAGTTATTTTTAACTTGTGATTGTAAAATTAATATGAGTTATTGATAATAGTAATAGTTAACTAGGAAAAAATTTCTGTGCATGTGGGGGCATCGGTCAAATTTTCAAGATGTGTACCTTTCGAAAGATCTCGTCAATACCTTTAAAACGAATGGTTGAACCATAAATGTGTGATAATTGAAAACAAAGTTATCGATTTTTTTACATTTAACAAAAAAAAAAAAAAAAACGTAGAAAAAAAATCGTATTTTTTGTTAATATTGTTACTGATTGAATATGTATTACTTTTAACAAAAAAAAAAAATAAATAAATAAAAAAAATCGTAAATATATATATATATTTTGTTTTTTAATATTGTTACTGATTGACTATGTATATAGGAAAATATAGAAGAAAGTCTTGTGGTGGCCACAGCATACCAGTTTTTTAAAGGCACTCTTTCAAAAAATGGTGGCATTGAGAATTAGTGAATAAAACGAGAAATAAATAAAATTGCTACTTTAGTTAATATTTTATGAAATTTTCAGTGAAGTTATTAAATATTCAAGCGTAGAAAAATTATAATTGACAGAAAGTGGTCGTAAAATCTAATTTTGGAATTAGTTCGATTTAATTATGCATAGATATCTAGGAAGTAATAGCTGTCAGAATGTCTCTAAATTTTCCAATGTCACATGCTTGCTAACATTATAATTTATTTGAGAAAGTTTTAAAGGCATTATAACTTACTTCATTTAAATTTAGTATGTGTAATTTCTAGTTTTCTTTTTCTCTCTATCTTTTTCATGACACTACGAGGTTTGCTATTTATATTTCTGGCCTAATAATGAAAAAACAAATATGTAGGATCGAAATTGGTTTTATTGTTTTTCAAAATATTCTCCATGATGATCAATACACATTTGCAGGCGTTTGAACCAATTTTCAAAGCACTTTTTCCAGTCCGATTGAGGTAACTCCAAAACATGCGTTTTGAATGCATCAACTGCTTCTTCGGGGGTCGAAAATCGTTGTCCACGTAATTTATTTTTGATGTGTGGGAATAAGAAGAAGTCATTGGGTGCCAAATCAGGGCTGTACGGCGGATGACCCATCAGCTCGATCTTTCGCTCAGTCAGAAATGCATTTGTTTGAGTCGATGTGTGAGAGCTCGCATTGTCATGATGAAGAATGATTCGCCTGTTCTTCTGCTTTTTTCGAATTTCTCCGATGACTTCTGGCAAACAAATGGTCGTGTACCATTCAGAATTGACCATCCTGCATTGCTAAACGCCACTGTTGCCACATGACCGTTAATGCCGAAGAAACAGGCAATCATTTGTTTCGATGTGCTTCTTCCTCGAACAACTTTTGTTGGTTTTGCCTCGCCTTGGAAGACCCATACAGTTGATTGCTGTTTTGTTTCCGGCTCATATGCATAGATCCATGATTCGTCACCTGTGTAGATGTTATACACAGCCTTTGATGTACCTTGAACGTATTTTTCCAACATTTCCTTGCACCAATCGACACGAGCGTTTTTTTGCGCGTTTGTCAGATTATGCGGGATCCAACGCGAACAAATTTATTTTACGCTCAAATGTTCATGCAATATTTTATTGATGCTAGTCATACTAATGTCCAGAGACGCCTCAATCTCACGGTATGTCACATGACGATCTTGCTTTATCAGTTCACGCACAGCATCGATCTTTTCTGGCACAACAACGGATTTTGGACGACCTGCACGGGATTCGTCCTGGATCGAACATCGACCACGATTAAATTCGTTATACCAATTTTTTACAGTGCTGTAGGATGGCGCTTTATCGCTGTATAAAGAATTAAGTTCATCGAAGCACTCTTGTCTTGACAATCCACGTCGAAAGTTATGAAAAATAATCGCACGAAAATTTTCACGATTCAATTCCATTTTTTGAAAGAGAAGAACTTTTCAATTTACTGTCAACAACACAAATAAAGCTATAATGGTAAATCGTCTGCTGAATTTACGTTTAAAAATATCAAACTTTCGATTAAAATCGCCTGCGGTCGCCTAGCAACACTTACTGTTGCCAAGGCCAGAATTATAAATAGCAACCCTCGTATATTTGATGTGATATAATTTTAAAATTAATTTTGTAATTTTTTATTCGTAAAAATATACAGTTATATTACTGATGTTTATTCACCAAATAATAAAATTCGTTTGAACATATAGCGTTGAGATAGATGATGATTATTAAAATTTAAGCATACGAAATATAATTAACGTAAAGATGTGTCTTACTCCTGGAAATACTTTAAAACATGCTTTAAATAGTATACACACATGGAAAAAATACTAAAATAATTATGAAAGTATTTTTTCGTAGTTTTTTTTTTTTTTTTTTTTTTTTTTTTTATTAAACCTTCCCACAAACTTGAAAATTGTTTATAATTTCGATTTTTCTGTTTGCCGTTCGCTTATCTGATCAATCGTGCTCTACCTCCCCTAAACATTCGTAGTAATTTCTCCCATACAGTGGTTAGCGTCCTTGACTCACAAACGGCAGGGTCGGGTTCGAATCCCGGGCAAAGCTTGGATGATAGGTTGGTTGGGTTTTACGTCGCACGAGTGCTGCGCAGATGGGCAATTGGCGACGGTCTGGGACACACCCCTAGAGGTGGTCCGGAGACATGCCATCACAATTTTGATCCTCCACGGAAGGGATGGCCCTCCCGCTTCAGTGACCCCCAGAGGTATAATTTTTGATGGGAACATGGAGGACATTGTGGCCACGATAGATTTTTACGTGCACCAGCCACCATTAGTGTACACGACGGTCTTTGGCCGGCTCGAGTACCGAACCCGCAATCTCCCAATCTTCCGACTGGCTTTCCGAGCATCAATTTTTTCTCATGAACTCTCAACAATACCTTGCTACCAAATATCTTTAAGCCACTTGTCACTTTATCTATCAGCATAGAACATGCCGCTCTTGTCGCCTGGGAGACCTGTCTCTAGCGGCTTTTGTATTTTTTTTTTTTTTTTTAGAGTTTAAATAAACTCCGGAAGAGGGGCCTAGCATAGCTGGAATCGCTCGACACTGCTCCTAGAGCGGTGAGCGGCACCTCTTCCCTGTTAAATCTTCCGACTGGGCTACCCTAGTCCCAAGGCGTGGATGCTTCGTCCTGTGTTGTCTTTGGTATCTTAAATATGACTGCCCATTGGATGCTTGTTTACAAGTGACCATTCATTCGGCAATTTCTCAGCCAAATGCCTGTGGTAAAAAATAACTCGCCATTGGAAAATATATATATATTCATATATTTTTTTATGAAACTGGTTTATATTATTTCAGGACATAATGACATGCCCCTTGTTTAAAGTTATCTAAATAACACAACCAGTTTGTGTACAGGAAGAGCGAAAAATGCTGTAAAAATATTGGGTTGTAAGAAAAGTATATTATATGTAGCACATTTGCAGAAAACAAAAAGAAAATAGCAGTATTATTATAATGCTCAGTAGCATGCTTTCTCTATAGTATGGTATAATTATACAATATTGAGATTGGTTTTTGCCTCCAAAGCTGTAGCACGTACTTTGCACCAGAAAAAAAGGTCAACTCTTTCCGAAACCGGTAGTGCTTTCATTAATTTTACGGTGTGTACACTGAGAAAAAATTCTGTAACTTACATCTAGAATCTAAATTGTATCACTAGAAAAAATAGTTCCATGTCATTCTTACAAATTCTACTCCCTGTTGAGAGCGAGTTATAGAAACCCGTAATAGAATTCTAGAGCGTTTTACTATATCTTCGAGGGCAAAGTTATTAAAAATTCTCTGCAAATAAATGCGAATACAAGAGGCGGCTTTCAGAAACTATAATCTTTGTTTATTTTTCAATTTTAGAAAATCAAGTGAGATTTTCTCGTAATACAAAAGATTTAGAATATTCAGAACATATTTCACAATCTAGAAATGTGTAGACAAGAAATTCTTGACCATTTCGCCTATTCAATTTATTGGCGTGACTAATGCGCATAGCTCGAAAATCTATATTTCTAGTTACGGGATTTAGAAAATGACCTTTTATTCATTCTAGATGAAGGCGGTACTTATTTTTCTCTGTGTAAAGAAGCTTTTATGTTTACATATAGTATAAGTAGTAGTAATGTTTACAGATTCACACAGAATTATTTATATACTTTATTGTTAATAATTGGAAATTGCTAGAATTCCGATTTCAGTTGTGTTTAGCGTTTTAATATTTTACAGCGCTGTTGAAGAGTATTTATGACTTCTGCTCGCCAAATTGTATATCTGACTATTTATTTGCTTTACTTTTCACACTCTAACTTCCGTTAATATAAACAGAATTTCTTGAAAATGATTTCCCGTTTAATATGTGTTTTTTTCGTATTGGAAATGATATAAATACCATCGCTGTTTTGAGCGATTCCTTAAAGAATTCTAATGTTTAGTGTTTTGTAGCAAGTATATAAAAGGCATATTTTAATACCTGTGTACTGCAGAAAACGTAATACAATTATTATTGATCAGCACAAAACGCACAAACAAAATTTTTAAACTGATATATACAGAGTTATTATAATTAAAGTTACGATTTCAAAACGCTATAATTTTAAAACTATCCATTAGAGTGATTTGATATTTTACCAGAACAATTGTAATGCAATGAAATTTTGTATGTGGGAGGAAAAAAGTAGTTCACACGTGTTCCTTAAGATGGCGCTGTCAGAGAAAAATGACAGGGGAAACGCCTAAATGGACTCATTAAACACAGGAATGTTTTGGCAACACAATGGAATAGCAGGGATAATAGACTTCAAGAGTTTACTACATTTTTTTTTTTTTAGCAAAAAGACCAGAATACGTGTTTACAGCGGAAACAGTCATAGTGAAAAGAGAAAAGAGGAGCTTCACGAAACAAATACTTTACAGATAATTAACGGTTCATTCTTTTTTTCTTTTTTTTTTTTCTTTTTCTTTTGCCAAACAAATTTTCATTGCCTCACGATTGTTCTGGTAAAATATGAAATCGCTCGGATGGGTAGTTTTAAAATTATAGTGTTTTGAATTGGTAATTTTAATTATAATCACCCTGTATACATATTAGATGTACAAGTACATTACAATATGCTCCCTGTTGAAAGTGGTCTAAAATTTATAACTGGCTTACACACTGTACACGCATAATACAGATGTAAGTATTTCAAGGCATTTCGATCTACAAGAGGTAATTTATGAAATATATTTTAATATCTTTATGCATAATGAATTGCATACAACAATCAATAATGGAACTCTCATTTATTATTCGTATCCATACAAGCATATTTTTAATGGAATATGTTATGATTAGTATTAAGGTTTAAAAGAACATACTAAAATATTCAGACACATTAACGGCTCTAATTGGAAATAGCTAGAATTTTATTTTTAGTTGTATTAAGCACTTTTAGAAGTTGTTTATGATTATGACTTCGGACGATATACCTACATTTTTTTTACGTCTGTCCGCCTACACTCAAATTTGTATTAATAATTAAGAAACACTTTGATTTTAATATATGATTTTTAAGTTCACCGTGTCATATTCTCTTTACAAAATTAATATAACAGGCGCCGCTCGTTCGATTACAGGGATCACAAAATGTTTCCGACGCATTATGAATCACAAGATCTATTTGTTTAAAAGGAATTTATTTTTGGATACTACACAAAAAAGTGAATATTTTATACAAATACATAAAGCTTTTTTTTTCCCTGTAGAATAATGTATTTCACAAGTCTGCAACCAAAATAAACGCATAAGCTTTTTACAGTTCTTCCCAAATTCTTACGCAGGGAAACAAAAAACAATATTGAAAAAGTTCCATTCTGTCTAGTTTTTTTTTTTTTTTTTTTTTCCCAATTTTGCATAAATCTGGTATACCCTTTTTGATTAAAAATAAAATATACAATCAATTATTTCATAATTTACAACAATATTATAAGACTGATTCTAAATAAAATAACACAAAATGGAAATTTAAATGGGGCTAAGAGGCAGGTGAAGGTGCGATAGCGAAAGCGTATTCTTAGGGGCATCAAAATGAAGAAAAATATGGTTCTCTGGTAAAAAGACTAAAGAAAGGCACAGAATATAAAATATTTTATGTATGAACTATTTGTTATGAAGAAGAGCATGTTTAAGTCCATGTAAAAATGAAACACTAACTTTTTATTGTAAACACCTATCATTTCTGTAGGCTCACTTGCGGCTGAGCGGTTGTGCGCTGAAAGGTGGTAAACGTGAGAGGCCGGGATTGATC
This sequence comes from Salticus scenicus, assembly GCA_963930645.1. Taxonomy (NCBI): domain Eukaryota; kingdom Metazoa; phylum Arthropoda; class Arachnida; order Araneae; family Salticidae; genus Salticus; species Salticus scenicus. The sequence continues at coordinate 211,663,497 of OZ005650.1, forward strand.
CCTTGTTGCGCTCGTCGGCGAGGATCCTTTAGAAAGACCCCCCACGGAGAATACTCCCCCTCCGCCGTAGAAATCTAGTGCACTATAACCCTATAAATTCTAATATCAAAATCTTTCAATGTAATGTATGTAAAATATATTTATTCTTTTAATATTTGCAATAAATCGAAATTACACATCTTGATATAAATCGTCTTTTATTATTTAGGCTGCCTGCCGACTGTCGGAGTTTTTTTTTTTTTTTTTTTTTTTTTCAATAATTGAAAAGTTTTCTATTTATGTGCATTATATAATAGAATATAGTTAAAAACAGCAAACAACATGAAAAAATATAGAAATTTAAATATATATATATATATATTTAGGCTCAAAATATACATACAATTTGAAAAAAAAAAAAAAAAAAAAAACACTTTTTCAAAACATCATAAGTCAAATTTAAATAAAGTTATTTTTATTCTGTAAATTTGATTTCTATTATTGAAATGTCTTTAAGGGAGTGAACTATTCTCAAAACTATAACCGTATTATTTAATATTTTAGAGACGATAATATTTTACATGCTGAAAAAATGATGAATATTTATGACAGTTCATAACTTCTATCGACAAATAATAATAATAATAATAATAATTTATGTAGATTAATTGTTGCTGTTTAATCCCTAAATTATATATATATATATATATATATATATATATATATATATATATATATATATATATATATATGTTTTGCGATAAAGCAAAATGTTAAAAAGCTCATTTTGAGAAAAAGCAGAAAACGTAGTTAAAAACCAGATTTCACCAATTAAATAAATAAATAAATAAATAATCTATATAAATAAAGAGAAGTGTCTGTGTGTCTGCGTGTGAGTCTGCGCTCGGGCGCTCACAATACTGATCGCAGAGCTTCCAGATTTGGCATATAGGTACTTGGGAGCCTGCAGGTGTGCACCTCTTCGAGATTTTTTCGAATTTCCAATTTGAAATTTTTAAAGTAATGTTTTTTCTATTTTAAATATTGGCTTTAATGCGTCATTTTCATAGATTGATTCTTTTGCTTCAATCGTCTTCGTATCTTAGCAGCGACTATTACGCAACTTATTTTTATTTAATACATTCATTGGAAGGCGATTATATACATATATATATATATATATTTATTTATTGAAAATAAAATTGTAATGCAGCAGAAAAAATTAAGTATGATTAGTTTTAAATTAAAAAACGTATTTATAACAGTTATGTTTAATTTTTTATAGTATAAAAACTTATTATTTTTTTTTTTTTCATTTTTTAATTAATTCCTTTAAAAGAAAAAAAAAACTTTTATAATAATACTTTTATAAAACTTTAATATATATATATATATATATATATATATATATATATATATATATATATATATATATATATGTATATGTATATTATTTTGTTTTATTTTATTTCATTGGTCGGAATCAAATCGTAATATAGTGTAAATAGCATGGGCTATACAATACATGGTTAAAAACTAAAATATTTAGTAGATACTGAGATACAGTCATCTTTAAAATAGTATTTCTTAAATTGTAGCAGATCCCCAATGTCGTCGATAAATATCCAGATTGAAGTGCCCGGAAAAGATCTTTCTGCAGGCATGGGAAACCTAGACCTGATGCAGTGCGGACGGGAAAAGAGATGACGCAGATTGCGGGTACCCGAAGCGAGGTTTGGAGAAATTTCAGTTTCTTTCTTTCTTTCTTTTTTTCTTTTTTTTTTTTTTTTTTTAATTTTTTTCTATAATGTGGTGTAGAAAAATAAATATTAATTCAATTCTTTCGAAAATTCATTTAAATATAGTGACCAGCGAAGCGGGCATAGCCTGCTAGTAATAATAATAAGTTACTGATTTATTTCAAAGTTTTTTATTTTATTTATTTATTTATTTATTTTATTTCGTTTTATAAGCAGCAACACATTTTCATGCCTATATTGAGTAAAACATTTATGTATACAAACATTTACGGTCACTTCCGGTTTCAAAAACTTGTGAGTGACTAATATTAAAATGCCTGTAACTCAAGTTCGATGCAAGATAGAAACAAAATTCAAACTGATTTGGAAAACTAAAATATCATACTAAACCAAAAATAGAAAATCGGACTTTTGACCGAAAATTGTAGGCACCTTAAGAATATTTTAGAGGATATTTTTAAATATTTCCAATAAATTATTATTATTATTATTATTTATAATTTTAATGCACGTTTACATTTCTGTAAATACGTTTAGAATTCTGTAAATTTAACCTAAAATATGTTCTATTAAATTTTGTACATTCAGCGTAATTGATGTCCATACATGGACTACCAATAACAGTGGATGCATTACTGTCAAAGAGAAATAGTTTGAGGCATATTTCAAAATCAACATACTGTGCTAATCATACGAAATCGTCATACATTTCACAGATGTAATAATGAAAATTTCCTACAGGAAATGATATAAATAACAATTATGATTAATCAACGGGTTTATACAAAAGTATTGAGAAGTATTATGGTCATTGCTGCAGGTGAATTTTTAGTTGCGTTATACGTTTTCAATTTTGAAACGATTCAATGATAATATTGATAAAGATTTGCGTTTTAGTAGTTCCCTGTGACGGGTCCTTAACGTAATTATATTTTTAAAAATTGGGTTCTGTATTTCTAAAACTATTTACCGAAATGAAAACATAAACATACTGAGGAACTGAAATCATAATTTTATATATTGTTGTGAAAAATTTAAATCCTTTCAAGCTATTTTAATGAAGGAAATATAATATATATACATATATATACAAATACCACTTTTTTTTTCTCTCTTTAATTATATCATGTATTAAACAAACAAAAAAATTCAAAAAGTTTTCACATAATAACTTTGATACATCTGTTTAACAGTATGCACACGTTTACAATTACTTACAAATAAAATATATATGAAAAGAATTTTTAATTTGTGGTGTTTTATCTCATGTACAATACATAAATTTAGTTTCTTTGTATTTTGCATACATTTGCATATAAATTTTCAGTAATATCGTACAATTATAATGTTATGAATATTGTGCATAATATGTAATGTTGTATACTATCGTTAAGATATAAAAACTACATTTTAACGTGTACTATGATTATTAAATTGTATTGGAATATAATATCGTTTTTATAATAAGGCAGAAATTTTGTATAGCTTTTAATAAGGTTTTTAGGCAGAAATTTTAATATAATTAAAAATAGAAGTAATAAATAAATATAATATTTTAAATATTATAGCATATATAATTTTATTGTTTTTTCATATCGTCTATAACTAGTTTTTGATAAATTTTTGTACGCTTAAAAACAGACACTCCTTAATTTTGTTATAAAGGACTTGGATATATAAGAACAGAACCGTTCTAATATTAATATTGTATGGACGGCTTATATTAAGTCTTGTATTATTCGATTAATTTTTCTCTCATTTAATTATTCTATTATTCAAGATTTTAATAAGGTTTTATAAGGAATAACTGCATGTATTTCTTACCACAAAAGGAATTTCTTTCTCAAAACAATTCACCCTTGCCATATTAATTTGAAGCTTATTTCTGTTTATGGTAGTCTAATCTGAAAAAAAAAACAAGAAAGAAAAATCATGCAGTACGCATCGATTAGTAACACTTTCCAACTGTACGCAATTGTATCGAATAACTTTTAATATTCTTTGCCTACTTTATCACACAACAGACAGAACAACTGAAAAACATGCAGATAGACTAATTGATTTTAAAATTACTCGTAAGTATTTTGGAAAGGGTTAAAAAGGCTTAACGCAAAAGAAAACGCAGCCATAAGATTATAATTACAGCTTTTAATCTCTCTGAATATTTTAGTGTAGCCCTGTAAATCTGAAAATTAATCAGATCATGTTCTATACACAACATCATTTTAGAATATTAATAATGCATGTCAATCTTTCTATGGTTTTTATAGCAGAAAGAGTTTTAAATATAACTTTTAAAAAATTCTGTCCTAAAACGTAATACATTGTTTTTTTTTATTGTTGTTATTGTTGTCCCTGTAAACAAACTAGTTGTACAGGACCAATTAATGGCATTTTAAATAGGGAACATTCCATAGGGAACTTGGGTGTATCATTTTTTAAAAATTCTCAAAATATTCACGGATGATAGGAGCCGGAGACAAACAGATAGAAAGGTAGACAATCGGACAGACAGATGCACAAATTGAAATCATATTCCCACTAAAATTATAAGAAAGTTTTAAAACGCTCATGTAAACAAATGTGCAATTACAGCAAATTTTTATTTATATCTCTTAATGTAACTGATTATTTTTGTGTGGCCCTGTAAATCTAATGCTAACCATACTATATTACATAGAAGGCACTCTTTTGTGCATACGAATAATATATTTCAATTGCATTAAGCTTTATGGAGAATAAAATTATTGAAATTTGGTTTATAAAAATAACTTTCATATAACACCATGCTTTGGAATACTTTCAAGTGCCCCTGTACACAAACCAGTTAGAAATGTACTCTACTTTACATAGGAAACATCCGATAGGGAATTGAATAACATGTTAAAATTTCATTGAAGTTTCTATACATTAAAGGTATTAAAATATGGTTTATAGAAACTCCTCCCATAGAACACAATGCCTTTGAATACTTTTGGGTGTCCCTGTATACAAACCAGAATAGGTATTCACTCCATTTTCAATAGGGAACATCCGATAGTCAACTTGAATAAGATATATCGGTTTAAAGAAGTTCCATGAATATTTACGGGAATTAGAGCGCAGTAAAACAGACCGAGGGACAGACAGACGGAAAGAAGAACAGTCAGACAGACACACATATATTGAAATAATATTCACACTAAAAAAATGATAGAAAGTTTCAAAAACGCGTAAAGTAAACGAGAGTACAATTCAAGCAATTTTTTATTAATAGCTCTTAATATAACTGAATATTTTTGTGTCACCCTGTAAATCTAATGATAACCATGCTATATTCTATGCAAAGCATTCTTTTGTGCATATAAATAACATATTTCAATTTCCTAAAACTTCGTAGAAAGTAAAGATATTAAAATTTGATTTATAGAAATAACTCTCATAGAACGCAATGCTTTGGAATACTTTTAAGTGTCCCTGTACATAAATCAGTAGCGGTATTTCCTCCATTTTATACAGGAAACATCCAATAGAGAGTCTGAATAACATATTTCAATTTAATTGAGATATGTCTGCAGTAAAGGTAAGAAAATATGGTTTATGGAAATACCTCACATAGGACATAATGCTTTGAAATACTTTCGGGTGTACCTGTACACAAACCAGTAGAGGTACAAACTGCATTTTCAATAGGGAACATCAGATCGTAAACTTGAATAACATATATCAGTTTCAAGAAATTCCATAAATATTTATGGGAGTTAGAGCTCGGACAGACAGACAGGCAGACAGACAGACGGACAGGCAGATACACAAAACTGAAATCATATTCACACTTAAAAAATGTTAGAAAGTGTTAAAAACACTTAACGTAAACGAAAGTACTATTTTAGCAATTGTGTATTAATAGGTCTTAATGTAACTGGATATTTTTTTGCCACCCTGTAAATCTAATGCTAATCATGCTATATTCTGTGCAAAGCATTCTTTTGTGCATATAAATAACATACTTCAATTTCCAAAAACTTCGTGGAAAGTAAAGTTATTAAAATTTGATTTATAGAAATATCTGTCACAGAACGCATTGCTTTGGAATAATTTTGAGTATCCCTGTTCATAAACCGATGGTGGTAATTCTTCCATTTTAAACAGGAAACATCCAATAGTGAACTTGAATAACATATTTCAATTTCATTTAGATATGTCTACACTAAATATGAAAATATGGTTTATAGAAATACCTCTCATAGAACACAATGGTTTGAAATACTTTCGGGTGTCCCTGTACACAAACTAGTAGAGGCATAAACTCCATTTTCAATAGGGAATGTCCGATAGTGAACTTGAGTAACATATATCAGTTTCAAGAAATTCCATAAATATTTACGGGAGTTAGAGCGCGGACAGGCAGACGGACAGACAGAGAGACAGACAGACAGACAAACCGAAGTCATAAATACTTTTCAACCTTGTTGGAAAGTGATAAAAATATTAGAAAGTGTTAAAAACGCTTAACGTAAACGAAAGTACATATCTAGCAATTTTTTTATTAATAGCTCTTAATTTATCTGGATATTTTTGTGCACCCTGTAAATATAATCCTAAACATGCTATATTGTATGCAAAGCATTCTTTTGTGCATATAAATAACGTATTTCAACTAGTGGATCTGCAGATCAGGAGCCTCAACGTCCTATTTACATCAGACATTATTCAATAGGTCATTTTTATTTATTCCTTATTATATAATCGTATATATTGATTCAATCGACTTGTTACCATAATCAGATACATTCCTGAGGGAGGCTGCCGCCCCCCACAACCCCCCGCTGTGTCTCTATTTGCATATCTTATAAAGTGTTACGGAATTGTAAATAATTGCATTCATTTATCTATCAATTCTTTCAAAGAGGTTTAATAAAGTTTAAAAAATGCTAACTTTGTGCATTTCTAGTCGTTTTAGCGTTAAATAACCTAATTTTCTCTTAAAAACACTTAAAAAAGCTCCAATAAGGGAAGAAATGGATTTGGCGCCAAATTTGGCGACTGTTTCCCTCCTTGGAGTTTTTTTTTGGCGACCTTGGCGAGAAAATCCTTATTAGGGATATACCAAATATGGAAGCACTAATCTCATTATGAGACACGAGAATTTTCCAGAACAGTCTGTGTTCGATAAAAAAGTATAAAAGGAGCATTTTTTCGCCAAGGCGGTCAGTCTCAGATCTGTGTCAGTTTCGTCAAATGCTTGCTTTGCTTTGAGTCTCTTTAGATGAGACTTTCTTTATGTGTTATTGCTAAACAGTTTGTACTGTTGTTTTGCTGTTAACGGTTGTTGTTTAAGCTGTGTTTACTGGTTGAATTGAAGCTGATACTTGGTTTATAGACCTTTATTTTTCTGGAACTTTCTGTGAATACATGACTGAATTTTTGCAAGTTTTGCCTTTCATTCTCGGACAACTCACGGACACCCAAGTACGCAACAATATGTATTCTTAATAAACGACGGTCTTGTATTATTTCCCTGAAATTCATAAATACCAAATTTTATAACTACCAAATTTCATACAAAAAAAAAAAAAAAAAAAAAAAAAAAAAAAAATTGCATAGCATTTCGGAAATATTTCGCGTAACCTTTAAATTGATTTCCAATTACTATGCCCACAATTATAAACAAGAAAACATGATTTTAAAATTCTAATAAAATTTCATTATATTAGATGGGGTGTAACCATGTTAAAATAAACTTTTAAGAAATATTGACTATAGACCGTAATAGTCCGAAATTATTTATGTATCCCGGAAAAGTAGCCACAGTCATTAAAAACGGCAATAATAAGAATAAACCTAATTAATTATGACTCATTCATTTTCAAACTAATTTGACATCATTTGGATGATTACAGGACACACTCGGAAATATTTTGTGTGGTCCCATAAATTATTTAGTCTGTACATAACCTTTTTTAAGAGTAAACATAATTTTAAGCATCTTTATAATGTCTATTAATTTTATTAAGTTCAATTCAGCATAAACGCATTAAAGTGCGCGTTTAAATAAAGGTTTGTTCATAGGCTCTAATGCTACGAAATTCTTTTGCGTGTCTCTGTAAACAAACCATAAACATTGTATACACCAGTAAAAACTATTCAGCTTACTTTGCGTTTAAAATTAATAATTGTTTCAAATTTAACATCGTTTGGATGACTACGTGACATTGTCAGAACACTTTTGTAAGGTCCTGTACATTAATTAGAAAGCATAAGAGCACATATTTTCTTCAAACAACATAAGTTTAAACATCTTACTCACGTACGCTAGTTTAATTTCCTTGATTGCAAAGGAAAGATGTTAAAATGCGTTTAAACGCAATTCACCTCATACGCCGTAATGTGAAGTATTTTGGCGTGTCCCTGTATACAATCCATAAAAGTATAGACCTAAAAAAATAAATAGCTATTTCTATACCGAGCCTGAATATATTTGTCAATTTGCAAGTCCATCGGAGAATTTTTGCGGCCGCTATTGCGGTACATACAAATTCTTCCCATAGGCCGTAATGATAAAAAAAACTTTGTCGTGTCCCTGTACACGAACTGCAAATGGAATGCACACCGAAAACTATACAGCTAATTTCGTGGGGATCATGAACATGTGTACCAAATTTCAAGTCAATAGCGTGATATTTGCGACCGCTATCGCACGACAGACAGACAGACAGACGGACAGACGGAACACAAAATCCTTTTGAGTATCAACAGAGGGCCTCCACTGACGTTTCGGCAAAAATTGGAAGTCAATAGCTTGATTTTTGCGGTGACTATCGCGGTACATACAGATTCTTCCCATAGGCCGTAATGATACAATGACTTTGGCGTGTCCCTGTACACGAACTACAAATGGAATACACACCTAAAACTATACAGCTAATTCTGTTGGGCTCATGAATATGTGTACCACATTGCAAGTCAATAGCGTGATTTTTGTGGCCGCTATCGCAATACATAGAAATTCCTCCCTTAGGCCGTAATGATAATAAAAACTTTGGCGTGTCCCTGTATACGAACTATAAATAGAATACATACCAAAAACTATACAGCTGATTTCGTGGGGCTCGTGAACATGTGTACCAAATTTCAAGGCAATAGTGCTATTTTTGCGGCCGCTACCGCGAGACATACAAATTCATCCCATATGCCGTAATGATAAGAAAAACTTTGGCGTGTCCCTGTATACGAACTACAAATGGGATACATACCAAAAACTATACAGCTGATTTCGCGGGGCTTATGAACATGTGCACCAAATTTCAAGTCAATAGCGCTATTTTTGCGGCCGCTATCGCGATACATACAAATTCCTCCCTTAGGCCGTAATGATAAGAAAAACTTTGGCATGTCCCTGTATACGAAATGCAAATGGAATACATACCAAAAACTATGCAGCTGATTTCGTGGGGCTCCTGAACATGTGTACCAAATTTCAAGTCAATAGCGCTATTTTTGCGGCCGCTATCGCGCGACAGACAGACAGACAGACAGACACACAGACAAACAGATAGACAGACAGACAGACAGACAAACAGATAGACAGACAGACACACAGACACAGCCCAAAACCGTTTTGAGTCTCAAAAGAGGGCCTCCACTGACGTTTCGGCAATTACTTAAAATTTGTCGAAACAAAAGTTATTAAAATTTGATTTATAGAAATATCTCTCATAGAACGCAATGCTTTGGAATACTTTTAAGTGTCCCTGTGTATAACCCGATGGTGGTATTCTCTCCATTTTATACAGGAAACATCCAATAGTGAACTTGAATAACATATTTCAATTTCATTAGGATATGTCTGCAGTGAAGGTATTAAAATATGATTTATAGAAATACCTCTCATAGAACACAATGCTTTGAAATAATTTCGGGTATCCCTGTTCACAAACCAGTAGAGATACAAACTCCATTTTCAATAGGAAACGTGCGATAGTGAACTTGAATAACATGTTTCAATTTCATTAAGATATGTCTAGAGTAAAGGTATGAAAATATGGTTTATAGAAATACCTCTCATAGAACACAATGCTTTGAAATACTTTCGGGTGTCCCTGTACACAAACCAGTAGAGGTACAAACTCTATTTTCAATAGGGAACGTTCGATAGTGAACTTGAATAACATATTTCAATTTCATTAAGATATGTCTAGAGTAAAGGTATGAAAATATGGTTTATAGAAATACCTCTCATAGAACACAATGCTTTGAAATACTTTCGGGTGTCCCTGTACACAAACCAGTAGAGGTACAAACTCCATTTTCAATAGGGAACGTCCGATAGTGAACTTGAACAACATATTTCAATTTCACTAAGATGTGTCTAAAGTAAAGGTATGAAAATTTGGTTTATAGAAATACATCTCATAGAACACAACGCTTTGAAATATTTTCTGGTGTCCCTGTACACAAACCAGTAGAGGTATAAACTCCAGTTTCAATAGGTCCGATAGTGAACTTGAATAACTTATATCAGTTTCAAGAAATTCCATAAATATTTACGGGAGTTAGAGCGCGGACAGACAGACAGACAGACAGACAGACAGACAAACCGAAGTCATAAACACTTTTCAACCTCGTTGGAAAGTGTTAAAAAGACATGTTTTTAAATTGGGTGTGTCTCATAAGGATATAGACATATTAGAAATTCATAAAAAATTGACTCAACGCAGTTGCTAAAAAAATATTCTCGTAAACGGAGTTTTTTTTTTTTTTTTTTTTTTTTTTTTTTTTGGGGGGGGGTGGAGATAAAAATATAGTTATTTTTTTTTGTCTCCGATGGAGGGTGTAAACTGACGTGTAACAAGAAATATGCATATTAGAGTTCAATGGATTTTAAGGTGTTATGATTAACGCATATTAATTCTTATTTTGCCGCCAACTTGCACATACATGAAGTTTTAATTGTGATGCTGAATTGATGGAGAAACCATTATTGGCAAACATGGTTTGCCTCAGCTAAGAACCATCGACTGAAGTTTCAGTTCACGCTATTGTAACTCGTTTGCAAGCTGTAATTTTGTAATGATGGCGGACACATAGAATAGGATTCATATGTTAATAGCAAACATTTGCATGCGAATAAAAATAGTTTTGCATGGAAATGTGTGATTCGCTTACGTATAGCGTCCTTTATCGACGAAAAATTTAACTATATTCTCATTTTTTTTTCTTTAAAAAAAAAAAAAAAAAACATTTACAAGAAAAACTTTTTTTTAAACAACGTTCAACTCCACAGATTTTCTCAATTTTTATGATATTTTAAAATGTCTACAGACTTACGGGATACCTGCTATATATTCTATTAATTTTACAATTAAGGCATTAGCCAGATCAACAGAAGAGCCTTGCTATTATAACGTACATCTCTGCTGATGTACAGGTAAAATTTGTATATATATTAAGAAAAAATTGTAAGTATAATTTAAACAATGATAATACATTTCGTAAAAGAAAACAAAACATGCAGTAAATTCCAGTAGTGGGCAGTTCCGCAAATTTGTCTCTTTATGATTTGGATAAATCACGTTCGTAAATCCATTTGTAAATAAATATTTTCAATCGTTTAGGAAGAACAACTTCAAATTTTCTCTGTTTATGAAAAGAAAATTATAATTTTATACTGGTAGTTACTTTAAATAGTTCTAAAATTTCGAATATTTTGCTTCTATTATGTTCATTTCATTAGTTAAATGAACAAAACAATTAAGTGTTTTCAACTATAATATGTCCTGAACGATAAAAATATTTTATTATTTTTATCAGTAATATAGAATATTTTCTTTAAAAGTATCTATTTCAAATTATATTTCTATTATATACTTTGTCAAAAATGCAATGTAAACAATTTAGTGATTCAAAAACAATATTTATTTATGCATTTACGTTTATCATAAAGCCGTAGAAAAGCTCAAAAAATAGTCATTATCAACTTTTGCACAATTTCAATTATATTTACAGAATACAAGCAAAAAAAAAAGTTTTTCGATGTTAATGAAAGAGAGTTTAAGAGTAGTAACTGTCTTAAATTCTTCCATTTTTCTAAATATTTTGCTTTTTATCTTCTTAAGTAGGAAAATGTCAAATGGAGATAAATCGTTTGAATATGGAAATTAATGCATACATATTCTAATTTTTTTTTTCAAATAAATAAATAAAATAAATAAATAAAAACGATGTCGCTGCGAGCATTATCAAAAAACAAAATAAATTATGAGCAACAAACATTTTGTCAATTCTTAAGCATTTAGTCAACTAAAAACAAACATTAATTATTCGTTCTTCACAAATTTTAGTAGTATAGTCGACCATCTTGTTCTTTTTTCATCTAGAAAACCCCACAAAAAATTATCTTTAACGATAAATATTTTATTACGAAGTTGGTATTATTTTGTCGATTAATGTCAGACTAGCAGGCTTCGTCCGCTTCGCTGGGCATTATATTTAAAGGATTTATTTTTAATTGAATAATTGAAACGTTTCAATAAATATCTTTCGATTGGCGACTATTTTCTTCACAGTTTTAGTGTGGGATCTCCTAGACAATATCAAACATTTTTTGAACTTTTCGAATCTGCGCAACAAAACCATTACTGAAACGAATATTCTCGAAAACAGTCAAATAGAAATGTTAATTTTTCGAATATTCTGGAAACAGTTGTAGCTGTTTCTCGTACAGTATAAGTCACTATTCGATGAATGTTCGAATCAGAGAACGCACGTAAGTAATTTTCGTAGCAATTACTATAACAGCACGTATATAAACTTCACGCACATGAAAAAAAAAAAAAAAAAAAATCACTGAACAGCCCTGCATCGCTGTGCCTGAATCTCAGAACACACAAAACTCGGTTCCGCGGAAAAAAGTACCACACATGTTAAAACCAAAAAGCATCACAGGACACCCCTACCTTGCTCTGCATGAATCTGAAAACACATGAAACTTGGTTCTACGGCAATGACTATCACGCATGTTAAAACCAAAAAACATCACTGGACACCCCTACCCGCTGTTCATTAATATGAAAATGCTCGAAACTCCTTTTCGCAGCAATCACTGTCAAGCACGTTAAAACAACACACACACAAAAAAAAAAAAAAATCACTGAACACCCTACCCCAAATCAATGAAAATAAAATAAACCAATTAAAGCTCCTCATAACGTAGCTGTAGTTCAATGCAAAATACACTCAAATCAATGAAAATCACATGAATCAATAAAATCTCTTTTAATTATTCAAAACGTAGCTCTAGTTCAATGTAAAATACACTCAAATAAATGCAAATCACATAAACCTATAATATCTCTTGTAATTCCTCAAAAGGTAGCTCTAGATCAACGAAAATACACTCAAATCAATGAAAATCAAATAAACCAATGAAATCTTTCGTAATTCCTCATAACGTAGCTCTAGTTCAACGTAATATACACTCAAAGCAATGACAATCAAATAAACCAATCAAATCTCTTGTAAATCATCATAACGTAGCTGTAGTTCAATGCAAAATACACTCAAATCAATGAAAATCAAATAAACCAATCAAATATCTCCTAAAATTTTCCATCTGAGTCATTATAGAAATGGGAAGTTTTATTTTCATATTTTTATTAATTAAAAGAAAACTAATCAAAAATTCGAAAATCTGACTTCGGTGTGCACAATGACCCTTCAGAGGGCACCTATTTGCTAAATCACGTGACTGTGTGATCTACTGTTTTCGAGAACAGTGAAATACACACGTATATATGCATACAAATATTGCTCACTTAATAGTATAAGATTTAAATGATGACAAAAATATTTTTTATAAGTTATCTTTAATTTGTGACTCAAAGTCATTGAGGTCACATTTTAGAACAGTCTTTGAATATTTATATAAGATACCAATTTTTTTCGGAAACTCTATATATATATTAAAAAAAAAAAAAAAAAAAAAAAAAAAAAAACGTAAAATTTTATATTTAGATAACAAAAAATCATAATTATACTTTTAAATACAGAGCCTTATACTATTAATTCGTATTCTTACACAGAAAAGAACAATAAATATCATATGCCGTAAATAACATATTCTTTCAGAAGTGTCATTTACGAAATATTGGCAATAAAGGATAATATTAGATAAACAGAATAAGAAAAAAAAATATATTTAATAAATCGAAACGATGCTTTTCTAGAAGGAACAGATGGTGTGAGGTATTTCGAAGCACGATATTTCTTTTTGAGATTATAAGAAATAAATTATATATATATCTCTCTTTCATATGTAAATATAACATGGAGTGGTGATATTATATAAAATGTTACGTAATTATTTTTAAGTTCTTATGATTATATATGTATTAGCATTTGTAGGTTAAAAAAAAAAAGTTAAAGATGTAAACGAAAATATAAGACTGGTAAATGTATTAAAAAAAGAAAAATAAATAGTAAGTACGTAAATAATAATATTAATAATATAATGTTAAATATATTAAAGACATAAATAAATAAATATATATATATATATATATATATATATATATATATAACATGTTAAATTAAAAATAAATAAATAAATATGTTAAAATGTATTACTGTTAAATATAAATTTAATCTGTATAATAATTCTTCTATTCTTTCTTTTTTTTTATTAGTGAGACAGTGTAAGAACAAATTGCAAACTACCTTTTCGTTCCTACAAAATAAATATTTTTTATTCTGAATTTGATTAACTTTTCCTTTTTTTAAGCATATGATTTTAAAGACTACTGAAGCATTTTATGTTTCATAATATATATATATATATATATATATATATATATATATATATATATATATATATATATATATATATATATATATATATATATATATATACATATGTATTATAATTTATTTCCAATTTTTTTTAATAGTTTTTTTAATAGTTTAAACATATGTTTAATTTAAATAAATTAAAACGCTTCTAAAAATACTTTATTAAAATTTAATGTCATGCTAAGCTTTTTTTTTTTTTTTTTCCTTCAATTGTAAGTATGTTGATGAAATTTTTATTATTCTTAAGCAGAACAATCTTGCCATAATTTTAAACCTGTCTGTATATATTTGCTCTGTGATTTCATCTAAGATTGATTATAAGATTGGTCGCACTACTCATTGCCTAGAACCCACATGCAGTCAACCGGCATTAACTCATGCATATGCAAGAATTAATAACACATACTATTTTCCTATACCATATCTGCCAATTAATTATTCCATAGAATTGTTAGTACTCTTTTTTTTTTTACCAGTCATTTTTTAGAGTATTTTTCTTTTTTATTTATACGTAATTACACTTGGTGAAATTTACTCTAAATACGTGTTGGGGAAAAAGGGGTGGGTACAAACAGTTTAACGGTATATTAATTAGAATGTTGGCAGGCATGCTATATGTATTAATTTATCGCAAGGTTATATCAAATTTTTAGTTTATGTCAATCATCAGCCAACATTTTTCCTTTCTAAAAATACAGCTCTGGGTACAAATAGTTTTACGGAATGTTAATAAGAATGTTCGAAGTTATGCCATATGCATTAATTTATCGCAAGGTTATAAGAAACTTTTAATTTATGTGGATCATCAGCCAACATTTTCCCTTTCTAAAAATACAGTTGTCGTTTATCGTTTTCAATGTAAAAAAATTGATTTCGGTCATATTGTTGAAACCGATCGATTAATATTCACCACCAAGAACAAAGTAGAGCTTTTAAATCAGACAACCGGTATTAGATTAGTTATGTACTTAGAAAAAAAATAAAAAAAATAAAAATAAATAAATAAATAAATAAATATTTTTATAACCTTGATTTTACACCAGTAAATTTTTTAAATCGGATTATAAGTATCACAGTAGAATTATCTTGGAGGCTGGTTTACGGAAATATACATGGTTTACCCTCAATCAGTCATATTAGATTCATTCTGTATTTGTAGTCATTTCCCATAAAGCACAGAATGTTTCAGTTATGTTGCAAAAATCTCACAACCTTTCAAAAACGTAACACATTTAAGTATACTCTCTGACACCTTTCTGAAACATTCGCTCTTTTTCCTTTTCTATCTGTTAAGTGATTGTAACGTTCCTGTTACGTATCCGGTTTTTTGTTACGATCGCGGACATTTCTACGTTTTTGAAACTAATCGAAAAGCAATCTGAAAGTTTTTAAACGTTCCTGAAATGTTTATAATGTTTATAATGTTTCAATGTTATATGATTGTTACGTTTCTGGAACATTTTGTGCTGTTAGGGTTTTGATCCCATTCCTGATTTTCACATAATTGAAATTACTAAATTGAATTGTATGGTTTATTTAAATACATGATTAAGTTTCAATACGGGAAGTTTTACTGAACCTGAATACGCAGTCCTTTTGTGACGCAATTATTTCTTCGATTATAAAATCTATATCACAGTGCTTTTGTTACATACTGATAAGATGGAATATGTGGCCCTTTTTTTATCACTCTCCGATTTTCTCATCCTCGAAATTCATATTTCGAATTGCAATAACTATCATATCAGAATATTTTTGGAAAGCTGATTTATTTAAATATATGATTAAGTTTCTAAGGCACGTTTGACTGAACCTGAATATGCAGTCCTTTTCTGACACAATTATTTCGTCGCTTATAAAATCTATGTCATAGTGCTATTGTTACATACGTCTATTTTTATTTAATTTCAATAAATTGTCTGCATTTTAACTTATTTTGAAAGGTAGGAGTTGCATTGAGTTGAGAAAGTAAAGGTCGCCTATGGAATCCAGTATTGGAGTAGGTTGCAAATGTTGGTGGTAAGTTAGAATATTGTGTTGAGAAGGTAAAGGTTGCCGGTTCAATTTATTATTGAAAGTAGTCTAAAGTGATAATGTCGATTTGAGGTAAAATGTTTGGTTGAGAATATAAAGTTCTCTAGCTCCATCCAGGATATTTTGGCGATGTTGTGCGGTTGATATCTGTTTGGAAATGTCGTATGGAAGTGCATTTGGGTTGGCATGCAATGTCTCTAGTTATTGGTTAGGTAAACTGACAATTTAAGAACATGATCTACGCAGATTGCGAAAAGTGGGTAGAAATTGAATGTGAGTAGTTTTAGGAGAAGCTTTTTGGAATAAAATGGAGTGAATAGCAATTTTAATTTAAAGAGAGTACTTAACGAAGTACTTGGTGCGTGTGTGTCTTTTGATGGAGTGTTTTTTTTTTTTTTTTTTTTTTTTTTTTTTTTTTTTATAGAAATCCATCTAAAAAGTTTTTCGTCCAGCGGTAGTTATTCTTTATAAAGGCTTAAAGTTCCCGAGTGACAGCTGGTTATATTGCGAGTTGCTACAGTAGTGAGGCAAGTTTTTGATATAGTCTAAATTGCATTATTGTATATTTAAGTTCTATTTACGATTCCTTCCACGTGCCGAGTCCTTCTTTTCCCCTATAAGTTAAAATAAAAGTTAATGTGTTAAAATATCTGGTTCTCTCTATTAATATTTATACTATTAACAGTCATGAATGAAAGAGAAGTTCAAGTTGACGCAGGAAAACAGACATTACAATTTGTTTCATTTTTCATTTATAAAGAATTATCTGTCATGAATAATTATAATAATCAATGAAACTGTAATATATTTTCTTATATATATAATTTGTAATTGAAAACAAATTTGGAATTTAACACGTTCATGTTCAATTACAAAATTTGCATTTATTGTCTTTATCAATATTTCATTATTTTCAATACGAAACAAGAACAATTTTTATTTTTCTATGTAGTATTTGATGCTAAATTATTTTTAAAAATATACATCTCGTTCGCAATGTCAGAAATATAAGAAATATTTTCAAATAATATGATCAAATTTTATGTGACAATAAATTCAATAAATCCTAGAAATATAATATTAGAGCCCGATATTTTCATCTCACATTATGGATTTTTTATGTTACATTTCATGAGAAAAAGAATAATATCAGCTACATTATAAAATACAATGTTATAGATATTAAATATATATATATATTTTTTTTTTATGTTAAATTTCTCATGTTAAAAATTTTGGTTTAAATCGAATTAAAAATTTATATTTTATTAAAAAGTAAAATGAGATATTTCATGTAACTTAAATAATAATTTAGATTAAAAAAAAAAAAAAAAAAAGAAGATTTATATATATGTATATATATATGTGTGTGTGTGTATAATAATAATAAATCAAGGAAATTAGTAGAAATAAAACTTGATTTTCTAAAAAAAAAAAAAAAAAAAAGAAGAAGAAGAAGAAGAAAAATGAAACACAGTATTCTGTTTGTTTGTTTATTTTGGTTTTATATTTCCTTTTGCTGCATTTACGCATTGGTTTATAAATACTGTGTGTTTATATATATATATATATATAAAATCAAGTTTTATTTATACTAATTTTCATGATTTATTTTACAATTTAGAAATGTATGTATCACCTCGCAGCTTTTACGCAGGTTTTCAACAATTTCAGTTTAAAATCTTATAATCCCCTCCTAATGACACATAATGGAAATTACATGGCACCAGGTCTGTCGCGTTCCCAAACAAGGGGTCCTGGAGAATGGCCTTTGGATATGGGGGATTACTCTGGTAAAAAATTAATATATCCAATGTTAAATGTTGAACAAAAAAATAAATAATCCTTAAAATAAAATTAGTAAGTGTCGATAAATGCTGTCGCACTCGTCCCAGGGCTACTTATGAACGAATTGTAGATTAAAAAAAAAAAAAAAAAAAAAAAAAAAAGATGCATTTTGAAAAACTGATAATGCTATTTGTTTTTTGGAATGTGGTATTTGCAATTTTGGATATGCAGGACAAACTACTAGTAGTTTAAATATTCGTATAAATAGACATAGAAATTATTTAAAATAATAAAAAGAACAAAAACCATAATGATGTAGAAATAAAATATTTTCAATCTCATAGTTTTCATAAAATAAAAATTTGTATCTTTGATATAACTCCCAGGGATGGAAAATGGGTGCAGAATTCATACAACTATCGTTGTAACAAAATTATCTAATTCTTAAATCAACGATATTATAGCTAGAGAAATTTCTTAAACAAATACCGGTATGAATTCTGCACCCGTACTCCATCCCTGAATTCCTAAAAATAAGATAGGTTAATTTTGGAAAATATTTATATGCTTAAAAATCAATCTACCCATAATCTATTTGTTTATATAGTATATTTCTCTCCCTTTCTCTCTCTCTCTCTATATATATATGCATATGCACCATTATTAAGAAATATTTTCTAGTGTAAAATTTAAAATCGTCAGTAAAAATTAAAAGTTATATCTATATAAATCATTTATTGTGTAAGATGCCTTACAACGTTAATAGATATTTTGGAATTTTGTGAAGAATTAACGTGCGAGATCTATATCATGATTGTATCAAAGTAGTTTCGGAAAGTTAAAGAGAAGTGTGGAATCGGCATATAGTTTATGGAGAAATACTCTATTTGAAAAGGTACGCAAAGAAGTTTGTTTGCAAATTTCATGGTCCATGCTATTTTGGGGACATTTTTAGGTTGAAACTGATTATGAAGATTTCATGTGAGATTGTATTCAAATTGATTTACAAGTCATAGTACTTTAGTGAAGACAAATCTACAGTCGTGGTTAGTTTTTTTTTTTTTTTTTTTTTTTTTCTTTTGCTAGACAAGATGTCTTTATTTACATACAAAATAAAGTAACAACGCGTAGCTTTTTTTCAAAAAATTTAAAATAAATAATCCCCTATTTGAATTCCAAGCACAAGCTTCGTCTCTACAGTCGGCGGAAAATTGATTGAAGCACTAGCAATAATTCTCATTTAAAAGATGTGCACCTAATAATCTTTTGTTAAACAAATATTTGCCGAGTCAGGATCTTAGTGTTTTTGGTGTTTATAAAAAAGTAAGTTTATGGTAAAAATTAGGCATAAAACTAAACAATAAATAAAATAAAATGAAAAATATATGTGGATGTGTGCTTTAATAATTTTGCTTCCGACCCGAATGTATAGCAATTACTCAACTCTCAGCAAGAAAATGTCAAGTCAAGAATTTAGATGAGATTTTTTAAACTCGCGATTTTTGTAAACAGTATTACTCACCCAATAAAACACTTTTATTTGTTTTTATATATAAATGTATCTGATGTTCTACATCGTTAGGCAATATAACACTTATTTAAAAAAAAAAAAAAAAAAAAAAGTTATCTCCAACTTTAACATGTTAAAGAAATAAATAAAATAAATAATTTTAACACTTAATATTAAAGCAAGATTTTTTAAGTTATTTATTTTTTATATAAATAAACCTGAAAATTGAAAAATTGAACTCTATGATGAAGATAAAGCAAATGAATATTTCTGTGTATATGTTTAACCACAATAAAATATTATTCATTTCATCTGTTTATATATATATATATATAAATATAAATGAAATATTAAAATTGTTACCGAGAACTAAGGGAATGAAAATTTTGCATGTTTTATATTATCTCATTTATTTATTTATTTATGTACGTTTTAAAATACATTTTTTAAAAATATTTTTATCCAGAGGTATTTAATTAATTAAGTAGTAAATTTATACACACACTGGCTAATGAATGAGAAACCTATGAGAGTTTCAAAAAATGCTTGATAACGGCCTAAGCATGTAAAACATGTTACCATAGTGTAGATATTGTACTATTGGTATGAAAGTAATTAGCTGGTGTTACTGGAAGATAAATAAAAACCCCTTTTCGGCAAGCTTAAAGGCAAAGGTAGATTCCTTTACGTTAATGTTACAAAGGTAAATAAATTTTACATTGCATTGATACTTAGCCAATGGCTTTGTTCCCACACATTGCATTATTTACGTCGCTATTCTGTTTTCAAGAAATTTAATTTTTAACTACAAAAGGGTTTTATTCATTCTACTTAAAATTTTAGGCTAGATTTATTGATCTGTAAATGTTTCATTTTTTTTTTTTATTCAAGCTCATAATCATTCAACAAATAGCAGTCAGATACACAATCCCAGTAATGGTGAATCCGGGAGGGGGCTATTGGGCTCCCCCCTCCCTACCCAACATGAATCAAAATTATAAGTTTTTTTTTTTTTTTTTTTTTTTTTTTTTTTTTAAATCCATATAACTGTTGTTCAATATCTTTTTTTTTTTAAAGAAAAACTTGAAAATTCACGTGAAAATAGAAACGTGAAAAACGTGAAAATAGAAAAGTGAAAATGCACTTGTGACCTTACTATAGTCAAGCACTGGTGTGCCTGGTGTTGCTATAATCAAGTCAAATACAGTTAAGTCGTAGCGATATTTGGATAGTTATTTCATTGGAATTTTTACTGAATTATTGAAAGTTTTGTACTGTGTTTTTGTGATTCTTATTGTCAGATGAGTAAAAATTGTAACGTGAAACTGCTTTGGTTCACATAAGCTGGAACATTAATATTAACATTAGTTAACATTTGACCATTTGGGCATCACTAAATTTCAATGTTAATTGTTATGAATTTAGTAAATTGTATGATTTGGCGAGATTTTGGTGGCAAAACTTGCAACTTAGCAATGAAATTTGAAATTTGGCGGCAAAATTTGATAGTTGACGAAGAAATTTTTGACTTGGCGACGAAATTCGTTATATGACGACAAAACCTGGCGAGCTGGGCGACGGAGAATGGCAGCTTTGGCGTAATTATATTTTCTTTCCACGTGAAAACCTCATATCTCTTCACACACCAATATCTTGTTTCCACAAGATAAAAAGTCAAAGGAAGCTGTAACGTATTACTCTCAATCTTAAATTTTAAATTCTTGCCTAAACTGACATTCTAAGCTATTCACCACAAACGATATTTGTTTTAAGATTGACATATTATTTTAATTTTATATATTTAAATGATTAATTAAAGCGTTTAACATGGTTTTTAATGAACACACTTTTATTAACTTGATATGATGTAACTATGTATGTAACGGAATTATGTAATTCAATTTTCGGCAACTTCTTGTCGTTCGAAGGACCTGAAATTTTGCTCACGACTTCATAATCTATGACAATACTATATACAAGTGTTTCCAGGCACTTTTCCCATCAGGGGCAGGTTCCAGGGGCAAACAAAAATTTATACTTATACAAAACTATCGTGTGTGACACAGGATTTGGACGTATTTGTACAAAGTCGAGTGGCAACAATTATTTTTTTTAATAAAGATTTAAAAGTATGTAATAGTTTTCTAAAACCTTTATTAGTTCACTTTTCAATAAAGAGTGTTCTTTAGTTTTTTAAAATGGTATAATTTTATTTATTAAAATAAGGGAATTCAAGTAATGAAATACTTTAATTTATATTTAAGTTTTTATGAAAATAAACTTCGAAGAAAAATTCATAAAAATCGTTCCTAGTTCATTTGTCAAAGGGATGATACCTAAATGTCCCCAAATTTATTACTTTTTCTATCATGGCAATTCAATTCGTTTAGCATCGATTTACACGATTTTTTTTTTTTTTTTTTACGATGACATTTATCTTTTACACTATAGCATCTATGTCATAAAGCTAAGTCTAAATCTGCTTAGCCCTAAGATATGTCGATTTTATTTGTATATTTATTTATTTACTTTTATTTTATTTGTTTAAAATCACGGATAAAATTTTATTTCATTTTTCTCAGTACATTGTTTTAATTGTGACGTCATATATTCTGTTAAATTAAACATTATTTTATTTTATTTTATTTTTTTAATCAGATATTATATTGTTTAAAAACATGATTAAAATTTCATTATATTTTTAGTGATCTTTTTTATTATCATTTGCACGTGACATAAGCATCAGATTATAAATTTTTGCAATGAAAGCTATATAGCAAATGTCGGCTATATACAACAATTGACGAAAAATCACTTTTTAGCTTGTGACTTCTAAGCAATTGAAGCTATCGAAAAAGTTTAAATACAAAAATTGTTCTTTAGGGTAAGGCGGTAATTCGTCTGATTTTAAATTTTTTCCTATTTTCAATATTAAAGAAATTATGGGCAAATGAAAATTTCCATCCCCCAGCATTTCCACCCCTTTGAGCTAGATACCCCATCTACGAACTCGACCGAGATTTTTACTGTCCTGACTACATATCCTGAGCTGGTTAAATTTAAATGAAAATTACTCTAGTTATCGTGTTCACAACTTAACATGGGAAAAAGATGGGGCATGGGAAACGATATATATATATATATATCGTTGGGGTATATATATCGTTGGGTATATATATATCGTTGTTGTATATATAACATGGGAAAATATACATATATATGTATATATGTATATATAAACTTTTAAACGGAGGGTGGTTTGGGGTTCTAGGGGTCATGATCGGTGAAGATATGAAGAAATTTTCCAGAAGTCGTGTCATGAGGACCATTGCAATAGGTAGATCTCCTATAAGGAATCTACCTAAAAATACATGCAATATCTGGACGTAATGGCAGGTTAAGTGTATTCTGCAATGTTACATTTTTACTCTGAAGTTGACGGATGAATCAAGGACGATAACGCAAATTGGTTCAATGAGCATTTATCTGACTTCCAACGGATTCCCTGGACACCACAAAACCCAAATCGTAATCCAGTAAAAAATGTGTGGAACGTGTTGGAAGTGTGCATCGGACAGCAATTTCTTCTTCCGTTTAATTTACAGGATCTTAAAGGCTATGGAGCAAGTGTCTGGTATTCTCTGAACGTAAATTCCCTCCAGAAACTTGTAGAATCAATATCTTCACGAATGCAGGCCGTTATTTGTGCAAAAAGAAGTCCAATGTGCAAAAGGAGGTCCAATAAAATATTAATCTA
This sequence comes from Salticus scenicus, assembly GCA_963930645.1. Lineage (NCBI taxonomy): Eukaryota > Metazoa > Arthropoda > Arachnida > Araneae > Salticidae > Salticus > Salticus scenicus. The sequence continues at coordinate 211,687,153 of OZ005650.1, forward strand.
TGGTTTCTAATCCATTGGCCAGTGTGTGTAAATATATTTACTACTTAATATTAAAACATGCCCTTTACATTAATTTATATTTAGGGGAGTGTTTCCAGTTGTGGGCATAGTTTTAATTTTGGCTTATAACTGTTGATAGAATAAATATTATGCAAACATATTAATACTAATGGAAAGCTAGAACCCTTATTTAACGCTTGTTAAAGTAACTGGATCAATTCTGACAATAAAAAAAAAATCAGCATAAATTTTGTGAAATGGTCATTTTTGGCCAAAACAAAATGTGTTCTCGGTTGTGGGCCCACTTGAAAAATGTGCTAAAAATGAGAATATAATAAGAAAAACCACTATAAAACAGAAAATAACAAAATTCATTTATTTTGTAAGTAGTCAGTGGCGAAAATAAGAACAGAAAATGGCATTTTTCCAATTTAATTCGTCAACTTCTTTGTCCTCCAAGTCAGAGGTGCAATTCTTGGAAGTAAAATATTTTGCACGTATATTGGTACACTTCAAATGCGCCAGAGGATCACACGCATTACATTTGATTGAGTTGTCTTTTGTTAGGCATAGTAGCAGGTGCTCCAAATAGATGTTGTAGAAGTTGACACCATTATTAGATTATGGATTTTCCTACTTTTAGTGCGCTTGGCCGGCAGTTGGACAGATGGAATTGCTCTACTTTTCCAGGCTTCTTGTGCAGGGACACAGATGCTTTAAGAATCTATTATCTCAGGCAAACAATTTTATGTATTGTAATCTACTAAGTATTCTTAAATCGCTTTAACCAGTGGATTAAAATCCATTCCTTTTGGATCGGATTAATTTTCCGGGGTTTACATGGCTAAAAATTCCCCAAAATACATGAAAACCCGAGTAAAATATGTCATTTTGAGATGAACGATCATATTTTAAAATTTTTAAGTCAAACACACGCTTTTAATGAAAAAGCAAGTGAGCCTACAACCGGTTACATAAAGAAGCCACAACTGGGAATGATAATTATTTTTTTAAATGACAGAAAAAGCAAATTTCGGTCCACATTTTGGCTGAATTAGATATTGCATCAAAAAAATATAATGAATATACTGCATGAATAGAATATACGTTACACTTACATATCTGAATTAATTCACTTCGATTTATCGCATTTTGAAAATATTCAAAAATTTCGTTTGTGTTGCTTTTATTCAGATTTTTTTTTTCTCCGATGCTTTCACTTACTACGCAAATGCGTATATTCACTTCGATGTCAGCACAAAAACTGCGTACTGTCACAACACAAAATTTACAGTACTCAAATCTACTTATTTTTTTTTTTTCTTTTTCTGTGTTAAAAGATATGAGGTGCCCATAACCAGAGAATGTCCAAATCAGGAGACATTCCCCTATGTAAAAATATCTGGAAATTAAAAAAAAAAAAAAAAGAACTGTATGATGAAGATGAGGAAAACGTAAACTTAGTCAATATGTTTAACCAAAAAATGTTATTATTCATTTCATCTTATTTATTTATTTATTTATTTTTTATTTTTTTTTTTTTATACAGAAAAGTAACATGAAGTTTTAAAATTTTTTACCCAGAACTAAGAGAAAGATTTTTTTGCATTTTTTATATTTATTTATTTATTTATTTGTACGTCTTATAATAATTTTTTTTTCTTAAATATTTTTATCCAGTGCTATTTAACTTTAAAAAAATTTCCAGTGAATGAATTCTTTGCTCATAAATTTCAGATTTCTTACATTTAATTTATTTCGTATTATGTATTTTAAAAGTCATTTTGTCGAACTGAGTGTTGTTTACTTTTCTGAGATTCAGTAAGAAGAGTAATATATATTAATCTATAAAAATAATGCCTATATTACTATAATCTTTTTCATAAAGAAAAAATACGATGCATTAAAAATATTATGCAAAATATTTAAAAGAGAAGAGACGAGAGTAAACCAAACATGTAGCATATTTATTTAAAAAAAAAAAGAACCAAAAATGCTTTTTTACAAAAATGTTAAACCTTATTCTGAATGAACATAGGAAAAATAAAACTTTACAATTAAAAGGTGGTTTAATACTGAATGTATGGTCTTTTTTTTTTTTTTTTTTTTTCCATTAAGACATATGTACAGAAAACTTAATGTACAACAATATGTACAACAAATAAGTAACAAATATTGCTTATAGCTCACTTTTTATTTTTATTTTATTTTTATTTATTATTTTATTTTAATAAAATGAACTTTATTTTATATTGTACATAATCATACATTACATCGATTGTTAAATGTTGCTCATCTTTACAAAGTAATTGTTTATGCAGATCAACCATTTTTTTCCCCAAATGCTCCCGAATTAAATATCTTAATAAAAATAATGTCCGTGCCATTGAATGGTTTTGTTTAAATTTCGGTACGTATATAGCCAATAAAATGTTTTAAAGCGTGTTGGTTTGTCAACTGAATATTTATTTTCGTTTTAAAATAGGGCCAACTTACAAAATTTAGTAATATATGTATATATATATATATATATTCATAAAGAACGAATGGATACTCGGTATGTACAAAATCTGTAAAAATGTTTCATGAAGGTTCATTCTTTAAATACCTATTTTATTAAGTTTCGAAAGTCAATGACATTGGCAGTCCAGTCCTTTTTGTTAAAAGAAACAAATATACAAACAAATAAATAAATAAATAATAATAATAATAATAATAATTAATTAACTACAACATTTAAACAATAAAATCAACAAACTGTTCCGACAAAAGCGCAATGAATTCTTTACATATGTACAATAATAATTATTAGCTCAATTAAGTAAAAATTAATTAGTGAATTAAAATTTTTTTATAATTTAACGAATTCAATTAAAATGTTTTTGAATTTTAACAAACGAAAACGGAAATTTGATTAGATTTAACTAATGAATAATTGAAGTCTTTCAAGGTATTTAATTTTTCAACTAATATTTTTTTTTACTGAAATATATTAAACTTTATTTTATACATAACCATTATACATAAACATTATTTTCTACATAAAAAATAAAACTACGATTTTTTCCATTAAAAATTTTTCTTTACTATCAGTAAGATGAATAAAAAACTAATATTACATTAATATAATTGCTATATTTTTTAACTTATTTTTGCTATCAGTAATTTTTTAAGAAGTTTTTTTACAAACATCGGCAAAATTTTTCTTTAATTAAAAATATATAAATTCTACTCCTTTAATGCTGAGTTAAATAGTAGCTTGAAATTTTGAGTTATGCATTAATAAATATGGAAAAGTAGTTATGACGTGTTTTTTTTTTTTTTTTTTTTTTTTTTTTAGGAATATATTTATATTTATATTGTAATAAAACAGGTCTGCGAAATCGCACATGTTTTTATTATTATTATTATTATTATTATTATTATTATTTTGATGTTGTTGTTGTTTCCACTGCTTTGGGTGTTTCTAAAGTTTTTTGATAAACTGAATTAAGAAATACTTTTTTTTAATTCCTTTCAGATAAAAGATTTTTCATAAAGTAAAGGGGAAGATCTGAAGCAATTATACAAAAAAAGTATAAGAAAAATTTTTGTGCATAAAATACTTTAAAGTAGGATATTATTTACACACTATTTTAACGTCCCTGTTACTTTACATCGAAGCTCCGTTTAAAGATTTCGTGTTTGTAAATGGCTTGAGGACACTCGCTATCTCTATGGAGCATCCAACAGTAGTCTTATAAAATGTCAACATTCCATTGGCTCTGGTACCTCTTTTCCATTTCTTTGATGTTTTGAAGAAATGACTTTTTTTTTTCCCAGTCACATTCCTTAGACTTTACGGAATATAACCTAGATTGGAATTAAGATATTAAAGTTTTAAGCATTTTTATGTAAAAATAAAACCCATATTTTCTCAAAGTTGTAAGTTACTGAAATTTTGATTTTTTTTTTTTTTTTTTTTTTTTTTTTAATCAGCAACCAAAAATATATTCAAAAAATATTTCATCGCAGACATATGTGGTTTAGATAATGATAGATATTTATATTTTCAATTCATTTTTCATACAAAAAAAAAAAAAAAAGAAAGAAAGAAAGAAAGAAAGAAAGAAAGAAAAAAATAATAATAATAGTTATAATTATAAAAATGTAATATATTAAATGAAATGCGCGTGTAATTTTTTTAACGTTTACTCCATATATTTTTATACTCCATTATTATTCCCATATAACGTTTACTCCTTTAACTGCTGAAATAATTTTAATTATCTCTATTGTACTTATACCTCACCATAAATATGTAAAAGAAAAGAGAAATTGCGTTTTCAATTTTTGAGAAATTTCTGGTTTGAAATATCTACTTAACCAAAATTGATATTTAACCAGAATTGAAATTTTTATTAATTTGCGGTCATGTGTGCTTGTGCAATTTTTAATTCTTATGATATGTTTAGTATTATTATTATTATTGTACACACATATATACATACACACATATATATATATATATATATGTATATGTATGTATGTGTGTGTGTGAATCCTTTTTGACTTATACAGTCGGCAGTAAAAGTATCCAAGCACTAGCAAAAATTCTTAAGTGAATAAAAAGGACACTTAATACTGTTTTTTTTTTTTTTTTTTTTTTTTTTTTTTTTTAATAAATCCTTGTCGAATCGTGTTCTTAGACTGGCTAAGAACATGATTCGACGAGGATTTATTTAAAAAAAAACAGCATTAAGTGGTTTTTCTTCCTTTTTTTTTTTTTTTTTTTTTTTTTTTTTTTTATAAATAGAAATTTTTGCTAGTGCTCGGACACTTTTACTGCCGACTGTATTTTTTATTTAATTGGGGATTATAAATAACTTAAGTGTATTGTAAATACGTTATTTAATATTCCATAAAAAAATAATAATAAGACAGAAACATGGCATACGTTACGTTTCTTAAGAACAATAATCTCCATTTAAGTATAATAAAATTTTTCTATCTCAGTATTCATATGTACAACAAAACAAATACTTTGGTAAAAGATTCCACAGTAGAGTAGTTTATGAAACAGTGAAAAAATAAATAAATGAAGATACAGTATGAAAATATTGAAAATAATTTAGGTTTTAAGAAGATTTCATCAGATTAAAGTATTAAAAGATTTTGAATTTTCACTTTACTTTTAAGCCGATTTCAATTACACATTTTTATTGCTATAAACATTTCAGAAAACATTCGCTACATTTAATGTTTGAAAGTATAAATAAGTATTTAAAAGCTTATATATGATATATTAATACTTAATTAGTCTTAATCATAGGATTGCATTAAGTCCAATGTTATAAAATTTTGTAAAGAATCTACGCGATATAAATTATTCAGAATTTTATAAACTAGATTATGTAGCATTTTACGATTGATATTAATATTTAAAGTGAAGGCTATAAAATAATAGAAAACGTAATTCTTAGAAAATAGAGAATAAAATTTCCTAATATTATTTTCATGAATTTTTGCTTTTTGATAGTGTTAAAAAGAATATAATGAAAATTGGTATTGTAATAAGAATAGCAATTGTACTTTCACATTAAAAAAGGAGTTATTATTAGTCAAAATAGTGTATCTCTAATTTACAACGAAACATTGAACTGTATATATCGATAAAGTACTATTGGGCGGGGGGGGGGGGTGAATAAGAAACGTTTATGGGCATTATGAATGAACCTGCCGACATACATTTTTCTCGGTTAGCTGCAATACGTATTCAGACCTTGTTGGGACTTCACTTTGCACAAAATGTAATGTATCCGGTGGCGGCGTTATCCGGTACGACATAACGTAAAATATTAATAATAATAATAATAATAATATATATATATATATATATATAGAGAGAGAGAGAGAGAGAGAGAGAGAGAGAAATGTTTCAGTTGATGGGGCGAAGCTTCGAACATCGAAAATAATGGTGATTTTGTTATATTTTATGTTTCTAAAATAGTCTCGTCATCGTCATCGCACAGTGTTAAAATCGATAGCAAATAAATACGCGTTATTTGCGTTCGGTTTCTAATGTTCATTTCGGCAATGTTTCTTTTCGTACCAAATCGATAATGCTATGCAATTTTATGCTTCACATTTTTCTATATCCCGCACTTTTATCGAAATAATAATAATAGTTCATTCATTTTCCACCAGGAACCACTGTAAGTGGTCACATTTATTAGCGCGTAACTACTTTAATATATCATTTTTTTTATTAATATAGATGCAGCTTTTTTCGGCGGTTAAAAGTGGGAAACAACGGACTCATTGGCATCCTGTGTACAAGCGTGAAAATCTGTCGAAGCTTTAATCCAATTTTTTTTTTTTTTTTTTTATATATATAGTAATCTTCAAAAACAGTGCTCTTTAATTAAGGATTTTTCATTGAATTGAAAGTTATTATTCATAAAGATGGGTATGAAATCTGCATCACATTCCCAACTCTGCTGTATTTGTACACATAAATAAAATTACGAATCATCTTGTGTGTATGTATTACCTATGTCTTTTGTAATTTTGTTATTTTGTAATTTTCATTATTGTTTCAATTTTTCAATTTATCTTTCAAATTTGTTTGTTCTTCCACATAAAATTTAGCCCATCCTATAGTACTAAGCTTAAAATAGTTACTATAGAAGGAATTTTTGCATTTTGAGACTCATTGAAGATATAAAAGTGACAATAATGAAATATTTCTTCTGTTTAAGCGATTTTTTAAACTTTTTAAGTATTTAAATATTTTTATTGTACTTTTTGTCAAAGTCTGATATGAAAGGACACTCTTGATTATTGTCAATGGGTAATTTCACTCCGTTTTTATATCGTGTCCCTTTTCTTAATGTATGTTATGGAAGGACATCCTTATTTGTTTTACAGGTATATATGTATAAATTATACTTACCTTTTCCAACATTGCAGAAAAAAGAAGTGATATCACACGGAGAACAGGAATAATTTATAAAAGAAGAATAATTCATATATTAGGTTAACAAACAAAAACTTTGTAAAATAAGCAATATTAAAACAAATTTTTGCATACACAATGCGCAAAAAATGCAGAAAATTGAAGATACCCAAACATCATTCTAATGTAATACTTTTTTTATGAAAATTAATGGCGACATAAAACAAAAAATGAAACAATACAAAAATACATCAAACTATAAGACAGTTTTTCTATTATTTAATGTTACAAATCTACTAGCAAATGCTTTAAAATTGTAAGAAATTGTACAAAACTAAACACTAAATGTACTATAGAGGAAAATTAATATGAAAGTTAAAAATAATTAAATAAATAAATAAATTAAAAAAAAAGGAATGCTAAAACAAATATTCTCATAATCAATGCGCTCATGTATATTAACAATGTAGAAACCAGATTAGAGTACCTTTAAAGCAGAGAAGCGTTAAAAACTGCCTCACTTATCCAATGCGGATGCATTCTTATTAAATAAGGACTAAAAATAAAATGTCAGTGATAAACTATTTACTTTCTACAATTTTTCAAAACTTAGGGGGAAAAAAAAATCAGAATAAAGGCTGTCCCTAGAAAGTGGGGACATTATGTCACCTTAATTAAGAGCTACTATCTATGTTTATGCCAGTAGTTCTTGGAAAATTTAATTTTTCCGATCCTACACTGAGGGGTTCCCCTGCTAATGGCCTCAATGTTTTTTGAGTTAATCAATAAACTAGGCAACGAAATTATTGAAACACGCATTCACACTTTTCATATACTTTTTGTTAGTTTGATCGCTAATTTTTATCATCAACTTATTTTTTTATGAAGGGTATAAGATTAAGATAAATTCTCTACAAATATGTACTTAAAATAGCGTATCTTTTAAGTAGGAATTGTTGCCAGTGCTTCAATAATTTTGCTGACGACTGTATTTTATGTCTGGCTTCATTTTATGTTTTACAATTGCATGAAGGTTCACACACACACACACAAAAAAAAAAAAAAATCTTATATAAAAGCTTTTTTTATGAAAATTAATACAGTCATAAAACAAAAATGAAACCAGGCATGAAATATTAATTAAACCAAAATTCATTGAGGTCATTATCAGGAAAGCCCCTTAATGAAGTTAAGATGTTTCAAGATCTTGTAGCGAAGATATTTTATTTTGGATATACTTTATATATATGTATAAGTGCCTGTGTGCGTGTGAACAAGGTGATTTCGTAAATATACTTATGGAGTTTTGGAAGGTAGAGAATACGTAAAGATAACCATGCTATGGAAAGATTCACCAGGCGTTAATTTTTACGTGACCTAATAAGAAATATTCGTCAATTCTTTTGTTGTTCGTATTCTTATTAAATATAAAAGAACCATCTCCATTAGTGTGTGTTTCACTTAAACCATACATAATATTACAAAAAAAAAATATTGTGTATTTTTGTTTTCTTTATCATTTGCTGTTGGCGTATAAATTCAAAAACAGAGGCATTTATGACTGAAATTGCCGCCATAAAATTTAAATGTTTAAGTCTCAAATATGTAAAATCAGTCAATAAAATAACATAATATCATGTGTTTTCTTTATAGACTAAAAACCACTGGACGGACTTCAATCGATTTTTTTAGAATTTATGCTTTTTAGATATTAAATTACGATATATTCTACTTAAAAGTTATTCATTTTAATATATTGGATAGCGAAACGCGAAATGTTTGCTAGTTCATTCATAAAAACAAATAAATTATTCATTAATTGAATTAAAATTTTCTTATTAGTAAATTTTTTCTTATTAAAAAAAAAAAAAAAAGTTTATTTTTTTATTTTAGAGAAGTTTATTACATAGATTTTTTTTTTTTTTTTTTTTTTTAATTTATTATGAAATACTTCAATTATCATTATAGATGTAGCAGAGTTCTTTGAATGAATGCAGCATCTCATAACCATACTCGAAGTGAAATCTCTCACAATCTGTAACATATCCTTTGATTAATTAAACTGACTTCAAATAAAACTTTTCTTAATTATATATCAAAGCTGAGATCTATATTTACAGATCAAATTTTGATTGCGCTTGGCTTTCCATATTCATCTTTTGAAATTGATGTATGTAAATTTAGAATTTTACTCGCAGAAGAATGTGACAGAATTTTATGTTAAGAAGAATGATTTATGATTAGATACGGCATTTTATTTCCAAACAATTCTAAAATTTTCTTGACGGCTTATTGCATTAATATTAAAAAATATTTTTATATGTGAAAAATAATTATTTTTACCCTTACTGAATGTAAAAAGCATTAATTTAGAAAATTAATATTCTTGTAAGTATGTAGCTTTTTCTCCAAATTTTTATTAACAATATAAGTTAAAACCAAATAATTCTCAAAATGCGGTTTTATTAAAACTTAATTAAGAGCAGATTTTAAAACTTTTAAGCTTAAAGTTGAATCTTCAAATTATTAAATATAACCATAAAACTAAACACAAAATCGATAAAATGCACCAGATAATCTAAAAATAATAATAATGATGGTTATTTGATTTGTAGGTTAGATATTTCCCGATATTGTCTATCAGCAGACAACAAATTTCGGCAAATTGACTTCTAAATAAAATTATTTCATATGTTCTAATTACGCTTTGTGTGGAAAAAAAGATTATAATTAATATTTTTTGTGCGTATTAAATTATGAGATTGTCACATATTATTGTTACCATTTTAAAACATACTTAATAACAGTGATAATATAAATTACCGGTGATTTTATCTTTGCATTACTTTGACAACCTTGATTCTTGCTTAAGAAATCGCTTATATTATTAAAATTTAAGTAAAAAAAAAATGTATAAACTTTTTATTCTGAAGCCTTGAAAATCGTAAAATAAAAACTTTTTTGGCAAAGACATGTTACAAAGAAAAATATCTATATTTTTCTCTAAAATTTTCTTAGTGTTCAAACTTTCATATGAAACTTTAACAGAATGCTTTTAATGCCTTCAAAATAAAAAGTTGTTAATGTTATTAATTAATATAGTTATATTTTTCTTACTTACATTTTATTTTATGCTTTTTAGTTAAAAAAAAAAAAAAAAAAAAAAAAAAAAAAAAAAAAAAAAGCTTCTTAAAAAAACTAACCATTATCTGCAGAAAAGTACCATATCGTATTTCGAGGATCAAATCGTGAACCATCGAGTTATCAACATGACACTCTAACCAAAAGCCAAAGAACGGTCAAGAAAAGTCATAGTACATTCTAGAAAAGTCTAGCAAATACTTATAGTACAAGAACAAAAAGAACAATATATATATATATATTTTTTTTTTTCTGGAAGGTTATAAATATATATATATATATATATATATATATATACTAGCTGACTCGACAAACGTTGTTTTGTCATATAAATTATTTCTAGAGGATATTTTGCTAGAAAAAAATAACTAACTAATTGTAAGTGTGTAAGGATGTGGTATATAAGTGAAACAGGTATGGAGCGCTGTGAACGGTGACTGTGAATTCCGATTATAATGTAAAAGGCATAATTACCGAAATTTTCGCTTCTTGCTACTTGCTACTTGGTACTTTCTACTTGCTACTTGTTATTTTAAACCTCCGCTGAATGTCGAACAGCACAAAATTTTATTTCATACGGCAAATATTTCAATTTATGAGAGAATCTCTGATAGCAACGAATTTCACATGAAAATTCCGTCTTTTTTGAATAAGCTGTAACAATCTGGACCGATTTGATGAAAATTTTTATCAAAAAGTTATTACAATATCCAACATTATTACATGTACATTTATCACAATTCAATCAATCCATGCATGTGAGTATGTGTATAGTATGAGCGAAGTGAAATGTAGAGTTCGTATTAAATAAAAACTTAAACTCGTTTTAATTAAAGGTGAAAAAGTTGAAACTCAATTTATTTTATATCAGGTATATTTTTTTAATCTTCAAAAACATAATTTACCATAATGCCATTGGATGTACAATATTTTTGGTTAATCCTTGAGGAGTATAAACAAACAAATTCGAAGGTTTTCCAACCCTGGAACACGCAACATATAATTGGCCGTGAGAAAAGCACGGATTTTCTAAATCTAAGCCACAATTAGGACCCCTTTGGTGACTTTAAATATTTTAAGCCATTTTTGCGATGAATTGAAATGGCTATCTCAATTGTGGAACTAAAGATCTTGGCGAGAAGCGTCCGAGCTACTTCGGTGCCAAATTTCAAATTTTGCCAAAGGGATCCGATACTAAAGGTGTTCCATACAAAAAATAAATAAATAAAATATCAGTGACATACACACGCACAAAAGTATGGGACCCCCTTGGTGACTTTAAATATTTTAAGCCATTTTTGCGATGACGTGAAATGGCTATCTCAATTGTGGAACTAAAGATCTTGGCGAGAAGCGTCCGAGCTACCTCGGTGCCAAATTTTCCATACAAAAAATAAATAAATAAAATATCAGTGACATACACACGCACAAAAGTATGAGCCCCTTTGGTGACTTTAAATATTTTAAGCCATTTTTGCGATGAATTGAAATGGCTAAAGGTCTTGGCGAGAAACGTCCGAGCTACTTCGGTGACAAATTTCAAATTTTGCCAAAGGGATCCGATATTAAAAGTGTTCCATACAAAAATAAATAAATAAAATATAATAAATTAGCTACACAAATAAATTTGTAGGTTAGGGTGGTTGTTAATCAACGCGCGTGTAAATTTGATACAAAATTATATAAAATACTCACTCCAATTCCGCACCAAATTTGCAAAATGTATTGTTTTTTATGCACACTTCAAAACTCTTCAAACACTAATTACATCTTGATGTAATATTTCAATTAGGACACAATTTTTTGTATAACAATAATAACAGGAAGTTACAAAATATTTTCCTGAATTTGATCGCAGCACCAACTGTCGGGACAAACTGGAATTACAATAGAATATACGCAAGCGAAGTGTGACGTCACTGACCGTCAGTGGATGCAAGAAAAAGATTTCCTATGTTAATCTCCCATTGGATATTTTATAAAAAAAAAATATTAAAAATCGATTAAAATTATTTCTCAATTTTAATCCTAGTATTTTGGTATAGATATGTATTTGTTATCGTATGCATGTGTTAGATTGAGATATTTTGCTCCCAAATTGACAAAAATTTAATTTTAAATTTCAAAACTCTGTCTTCCGTGGCGTTTTTTGTATTTGGCGATCAAAAACGTAATACGAAAATATACATGCAAGATGTATATTTTCGTAATATGTATTGTACGAAATTGTTTCATAACCATTATTTTTGAAAGAAATTAAATATGTTCGCCAGATGATATGGCGATATTTTTTTTTCCGCCAAGGATGACAGAGTTTTGATATTAAAAATTCAAATTTTATCAATTTTACAGCAAAAACAACCCAATCTAACGCATGCTCATGATAACTAATACATATCTATACCCAAATATGGGGATTAAAATCGGGAAATAATTTTCCTCGATATTTAGTAATTTTTTACAAAAAATCCAATGGGCTATTAACATAGGAAATATTATTCATGCATCCACGGACAGCCAGTGACGTCATCACTTCGCTTGCGTATTATTGAATATTCGATACTACGATCGTAGCGCAGTCTGCCGGATCCAATGTGAAGCATTCCAAAATCAAGAACAATTTATAAGTGATAAATTAATTAAATAAACAATTTAAATTGGACTGAATTAGAAATCTAAACCATTCTCGAATCCACCTGAAGACACACAAAAAAATTCATTAAACTCGGTCCAGCCGTTTAGGAGGAGTTCAGTGACATACACACGCACAACAGAAATATATATTAAAAGATAAATACAAAGGCACAGCTTTAGTATCGACCTTCCCCCCCCCCCTTGTCGACTTTAAATATTTTTGGTCATTTTTGCGATGAATTAACATGGCTATCTCAATTGCGTAACTGACGATCTTAGTGAGAAACGTCCGTACTACTTCAGTGCCAAATTTCAAATTTTTCCAAACTAAAGCTGTTCCATACAAAAAAAAACAAAAAAAAAAACTGTTTTATGATATATACAAAATAAAAATAAAAATTTCTAATAAATTCGAAATTATTACTACTTACAATTAAGGTGAAAACATAAAAGAACCTTTATAAGTTACGTATAAAGTATCAAATAAAACGAAAAATTTTGTTTTACTGTAGAAAAGAAAAATGCTACTAAATTAAATAAAAATTTTAATCTAATACCAAGTATCTCTATGAAAATATTTATTTACACGCGAATATTTTCATAGTATATTATTTTTTTTTCTAATTTTTATTATTTATCACGCGAAATTAAAAATATTTTATTTCCGGAAAAAAATAAATAAACGTGAATTTTGTTTAGTTTGGCATCAAATATATTTTTCTTTTTAATCATTTTAAAGTTAAAATGGAGTTTTTATTTAATATCTTCTGATCCAATTATCCGATTGAACTGAATTTTAAATCTAAACCATTCTCGAATCCACCTGAAGACACACACAAAATTTCATTTAACTCGGCCCAGTCGTTTAGGAGGAGTTCAGTGACATACACACGCACAAAAGAAATATATATATAAAGATTTGGAATATTTAAAATTTTCATCATTTGCAAAGGTGAAATATCTATATTTTTCATTAAAATTTTCTTGTTGAAATTCTTTTGGTTTTACAGCATGTATCTGAAAGAATAAAATTTTATTTATTGCTTTTTAGGATTCCGCAATAAAAAACTTCCAGTGTTATTTTTATTTATTTTATTTATTTATTTATTTTTACTGAAATTTTTATTTTATGCGTTTTAATAACTCAAAATAAACTTAAAACAGTGTAGAAAATGAAAAATTTTCTTTCTTAATTGGCATCTTTCCTTAATTGGTATCTTTCCCATCTTTTGGAATCTGCAAAACAGTAACACAACGGCCTGTGAGGATCGAACCCACAAGCATTGCGTTGTCAACATGACGCTCTAACCATCAGTGCTAATTAGCAACACAAAAAGTGGTTTAAATTTGAATTAAAGTGAGTCGCCTTCTTTTTCAAATTGACACAACGACACGATAATAAAAATCCAATTTCTATAAAAAGCTTCTAAAAAATATTTATTATTATTATTATTATTTTACTTAACTTTTTATTTTGTGCTTTTTAATATCTAAAAAAGCTATATATATTAAAAAAAAAAAAATTCTTAAATAATTCTTAGGATACTGTGTAGACAATGAAAAATATACTTTTATTTTTCTATTAATTATTTGCGAACGTTAACACATCGCTTCTTCAGGGATTGAACTCACCACCATCGCGTTATTAACTTGACGCTCTGACAAAGTGAGCCAACGAGCGAGGAAAAGATTTGTTGATATTTACTTTAAAATTGAGGCGCCTTGCTTATTAGCGTGACACGAAGACACGATGATAAAATCCAATTTCAATAAAAAGCTTCTAAAAAAAGAAGAAGAAGAAAAATACGATCCCATATGCATATTTAGAAACCTTTAAAAGTAATAATAATAATAAAAAACTATACATTTATTTAAATAAATTTTATGTTCAAAAATTGCGTTATTGTGATCGGTACTTTAGGGCATAACACAATACAAAACATCTCTACCTAGAAATGTATTGCATTTTTATTTATTTATTTATTTTTTATTTTTTTTTTTTAGAAAATGACTAAATATTTTAAAGGAAACATTGTATTAATTATATTTTGTGTGCGTTCTAGGGCATTAGATTGTCTTTAATTATATATTTATCAAAAAAAAAAAAAATAGTTTCGAGCATTACTTAATTTGTACATTGCAGTTTCTTACACATTAAAGTATATCTCTTACAGAAAAAAAAAAAAAAAAAATAAGTAAATAAGTAAAAAAACAAACAAATAAACAAATAAATAAACATGAAATTATTTAGAAACCACTAAAAATAATTTAAAATGTAGATAAAAGTGTTCTGTATGTTCTATATTATGTTTAAATAATAGTGTTCTTGAAAATGTAACGTGTAAAACACATATGTTTTATTTTACGCGGACTATTCCAATTATTTTAACTCTCCTAAGAAAATTATTGTTTGCCTCATCTTTACTACTCCTTTATTAGACTATTCTATTAGAAATGAGTGAATAATAAATAATGAAACTGTTTTTAAATTCACAATAATATCATTTTTAATAATAAAATTTAATATATTCATTTTTGCTAATCTACTATAATAACGGAGAACAGTCTTTAACATGCATGATATTTTGTCGAAAAAAAAATTAATTATATTAAATTTCTGCTAAAATATCTTGCTGACAAAAATATTTTATTAGATAAGTCAATATTTTTAACAGTATCAGAAATTGAAATATTTATGCCGAACATAATAAAATAAAATAAAGCTAAATAAAATATTTATTAAAAACCACTTGAATGTTTTGAGTTATTTTTTGCTTCATATTTATGCACATTTTTAAATATACTATTTATGATATGCTAAAATGCATTAAAAATATTGCTTATGTATGTATGCTTCGTGTTATATATATACATATATATATATATATATATAATACGTTTGTATTTAAATCATAGATAATTGTATAAATGTTTATAGTTTAATAATGCAAACTATATGCATTTTATAAATCGTATTTTAAAAGCAACGTCTATTAAATCATGAAGTCTCCATAAGATATTTATGGGAATGCCTTGAATATGCCATACATACTCCTTGTAAAGTAATTAATGAAACTGACGCATTTTAGATAAATGTGATGTATAAATTAATTTATCTACTTTAAATAATCAAAGCAATCATGGATAAATAAACATATTCTATACAGTGAAATTTTAATATTTATAAAGCATATGTTTACAAAATATATTTACATTTATTCAAAGATAATTTTTTTTAGTATGTGCATTTACCGTGTTTAAATGAAACTAAATATCGTGTGCATACATAAAATTATGTTATTTCCATTAAACAAAATATTTTTTTTTCTTAATGTGTTGTTTGTTTATGAATAGATTTTAGTTTATTTTCTATTTATCAATGAAATGAAAAGAAATGTATTTCAATAATTATAAAATTTATATTTTTATTTAGTAATACATTCTAAAAATTCCATACGGAATTTTAAACAAGATAATGCACAATGTTATAATTTATTCTTTTTCATTTCTATTTTTAATTACATTTATTTAAATACATATTTATTATTATTTTATTTTTTTCGCTGCAATTATATGTTGGTATATTTTAAGTATAATATATATATATATGTATAATACGAAATTATATGTTATGTCGATGTAATAATTAGGAAATAAATAGAAATAAATGGGAATAAATTAAATATAAATGCATAAAACTAATAACGGTTCACGTCATGTTTAGGGACTAGACCGAGAGCAATTTAAAACGCTTATTAATAAACATTTAAACAAAGATTTATAATTTTTCTTGGAAAATTTACTTAAGCAACTTCCGTTTATTTTATATTTGTTTTGCGATCATCATATAAAACAAATTAATTATTTTAATGAAGAAACAGTCGCCCATAAAAATTATATTTACACAATGACATATTTAAGTAGATAAAAACTATATATGTACGAATTTTATTTCAGAAAAAATAACAAAGCTAATAAAAAAAAGCTAGTAAAAAGATAAAATTTTCGTAATAAAATTTCTTTAACGTATGTTTACCAAAAAATTACAAAAGAAAAAATTCTTGGAATGAAATATTCTTTTTTAAAATCAAATAAATTTACTTTTTGTCATTTATTGTGGAAGAAAACAGACATACTAATAAAGTTTTATTTCAATGTAAGAACTTAAGTTATTGTAGTGGGAAAATATAAAATAATAATAATAATAATAATAATGTGTATTTATTTTACTGAAGACTACTAGAATTTTATTACGTCGTATATCACCAATATGTTTCTTTGAAAGAAAACATTTCTATTTAATCGAATAAAAAGGAGAAGAATATACCTACATTCCCAGATATACATAAATGTATACAAACAAATATCTATGAAGCTCATATATCCGATGCTGTACATAATTAATATTAAATATGCAAAGGGTAAAATGTAAAATATAATAAAATAAGGTAAAATATAATAAAACTACGTAAAATATGTAATAAAACATTTAATGTAAAATATATAGCGTGCTATTTAATAGGATTTCTGAAAATAAATAAATATAAGGATAAATAAAAATAAAAATAATAATAAAATTAATTTTTTACATTTTTGAGCAAGGAAACAAAATTTAACATTAATAAATCTTAATAGATTAGATAAAAATGAAATTCATCAACATTTTTTCAATATACATTAAAAATTCATCAATTTGATTTACGCATTCTAGTTTGTGAATGAAAAACAGATGTTATGGTAATAAATGCAAAACTTTGAATAAACACCATAAAATGCAATAAACTCGCTAGTTAAGGTTTAAATAAACACCATAAAATGCAATAAACGTGCTTTATTCAAAGTTTTGTAATTATTCCTTTAAACGACAGTTCTGTGGTGCTTTCTAATTATAAATATTCTATTTTTATAATTTATTTATTTATTTATAAATATATTTTTTGAAATTATACATTTATCTCCATTATTATGTGATGATTCGGGAATTTTTTCTGGGAAATTGATTTATGAGTATTACAAATATTAATGAAAAATATGTAACTTTTAGTTGTTTACATTAATAAATGTTAAAATTTTAATATACATAAACATGATTTTGTAACTTGTTTTATGGACATTTTATTGCTGGAATATTATATATATACATTTTTGGAGGTTTCAAAAGTCTAGAAGCACCAAAGTGTCTCTACAGGAAATCAAAATCTGCTGAAAACGTTAATTTCACATGTTACGTGCATTCAAATCAGATGTGGTGTCACAGGTGAGCCCCTAGGGTACTAAAGGGGTCTACCTAATACAAACCCCTGTTTTTATTTATTTATTTATTTACAGAAACGTGTTGAGAAGAAAAAATTGTTTTAAAATAACGATACATCGATTTTTAACGATATATCTATTATTATTAGGTTTAATCCTTTCAAGGGTGGTGGTATATATTTTATATCATCTAATTTTAATTCCCGATTTAGAAAAAAATTCCCTCCGGAAATTTTTAAGAAATTTTTACCTTTTTGATTTAACCAAAAAATTCATTTATTTCTTATCAGGAAACTCTGTTCTCAAATTTTGGTGGTACTTGATAATAAATCAACGTAATTACATTACCTTTGAAGGGGTTAATAATAGTAATAATAATAATAAAAATCCTTTAAGAGGTTCATCTTCAAGATGATGGCGCTACGTTTTACTAAGAAAACAAATTGTTAAAAGGTGAACAACTGTTAATTAAAATTAAATAATATATTATTTGAGTAAGAAACTCTTGATGTATTTCATTGTTTTAAGTTATATATATATATATATATTCGGTTTCCATAAATCCATGAAATCAATGGATTTAATACACTTTAAATATTATTGAAAATCTGAACAAGAGCAAGTCAAAATATTAAAAAAGATATTTCGCGTTAAATATCAAAATATAGGATAATTCTTCAACGTCTTGAACAACAAAGAGAAAAATTTAATAGCAGAGGATTGATTCGGTGCCATTTAGTTACCTTCTTCAGTACATAAAGATATGAGAGCGAAATGCTGTTATATATAGGGAAGGAATTGGATTTTGGTAAACCAACAGAATTGCGTAAAACATGAGGGGTTGTCTAATAGAAAATTAAGAAACTCTGTTTCTCATTTCGTTCAAGATAATGAAGGATTTTTCTCAATATAGCAGGGGCTCAACGAAGGGGGGAACCATCCCCTCCGTGGAAGGGGAAAACTGCGATGTCACGCCCCCAGATCATCCTCAATGGTGCGTCGCAAACCGTCGCTAATTATCCATACTGCAGTACTAGTGCGACGTTGAACCCAAAAAGATGAAATCGCTCAAAACTTGTGTATCTGTATAGTGGTGAACGGCCTCTTCCAATTTTAAAAGTCTTTGGAACCAACCAACCTGAATATAACAAGTGAAATTCAGTAAACAATTTGAATGTGGGGAGAGTCTTTTAAAAATTTCTAAATCATCTTTACACTTTTTTTTAACAGAAATTATACATATATATATATATATATATATATATATATATATATATATATATATATATAAAATTAATTTGATATCCCCAAATTTTACATGGTTTAGTGATAATGTAGCATGAATATCTCTACATGAAACAAACATTGCTCATTATATAAATAATAATGATAATAATAAATAAATAAACTTTAGAGTTTTTATTGATCAATGCAGTAATTAATTAATGTTGCAGCTATAAGTATTAGTCAAAACTATAATATATTCTATAATTATATTTGCCCACTTTAGTCATTCTTGGCTACTGGAAAATTTTAATAGAATTTTTTACAGAAAGTCCTTACAGAAATATGTCACAAATTTGTATTAAAATTTTCTGGTAGATAAAAAAGCTAAAGGTAAAAACCATGTATCTAATCTAGCATTCTTAAAAACGTTAAACGCCAGCTCAAAATTTATCTTAGTAACTAGTTAATTAAATCTGGTGTAAAATATTTCTTTAATTTTTCATTCGATATCGATGTGAGGGAAAAAAAAAAAGAAATTAAAATATTTTATTTAATAATGTATATATATATATATATATATATATGTATATGCTTCGACTTAAAATATTCACAATTAATGTTATATTTCATATGAAATGTAAATTACATTATTAACACATATAATATTATCTTATTTACGATCGCTTAGAGGAATCATTTCAGGAAATGAGATTACTCGAAATATATTTTACACATTATTAAATTTTCTATAACAACATTAACTTTAATCTCATTACTGCAAGATATAAAACAACTTTGTACATAAAAACTTATCCAAATTCAGACGCTTCTGAAATCTCTTCTATAAAGTTCAGATAACTAATTAGTGCTAGGTACCTACTTTCTGCGTTTTCAAGTTAACCATATTACATTAATAATATTAATTACTTGTTTCCACAAGAATTTTCAAGTTTTATTCGTTAATGCTTCATCGACAAACAAAGAGTAACTCTTTCTATCATCGAGTTTCCGTGCGGAAATTAGTTTTATCCTTGAATGGCCATTACATTTCAACGAAAATTATGCTCTGAGATATCGTTGATGTATTGATCACACGATTATGTTACGGTGTCCTGAATTTTAATTAGAATGTCAGGTAAACATATTTTTACAATGAAATCGAATTATGAGGTTTATTTTTTTTCAACCAATTATTAAAATTTAACGTAAGGTATTTTTTATAAGGAAGAAAAAAATAATAATAAATTCTTTTAAATTTAATATGTTTGAAATAAGACATAATTAATTTTAAAGATTTATGATTTAATTAGGAAAAAAAAAAGTCTAAATAACAAAGGAACTAAAGGACGAATATCTTAGAAAAACACTAAGTTAATTCACATATAATAAAATAAGTAGCAGGTTTTGCTTACTTCTTTAGTCACGATATGTAAATGAACAAAAGAAAATTGGAATTATATATATATATATATATATATATATATATATATATATATTTAACTGCTCTATAAAATAATAATGATAATAATAATAATAATGAAAAGAAATACAAAATCTACGAAAATCGCTCATTTTTCGGTGATTATACCGGGTGATCCAAAAGTCAGGACCAATTTTAAAATTGAATAATTCGAAAACGATTCAAGATACAAAGATACGGTTTGCACCAAATGGAGGAAAAAGAAAAGTGTTGTGTGGCAAAGGAAAAAAAAAAATTGTTCAGTTGGCAACCAACAGATGGTGCTATAGGGTTTTATTTCACTAAAAGATGATTTACAAATGAAAAAAAATGTTGACAACTTACAAGTCAGCTTAATTACAGTTAATTAGTACTACTACAGTAACTGTTCAATGTCCATCATTCAGAAGTACAGCTGTGAGATGATTCACCACATCATTCACAGCATTTAGTAGCATTTCTTGCGTTATGGCAGAAATATTTTGGCGGATGGCATCTTTCAGTGCTGCTAGTGATGCCGGATGGTCGCGGTACACTTTTGACTTCCAAGAATCCACACAGCCAAAAGTCACAGGGTGTCAGATCGGGAGATCTTGGAGGCCATGCGTGATTAAAGTAGCGACTGTGAATGCGATATTTCGATGTATATATTTCAATATATATATATATATATATATATATATACATATTGTTACAGAATTGTAAATAATTGTGTTTATTTTTGTATAAATTCTTTCAAAGATGCTTAGTAAGTTGATAAAGTGTTAATTTTGTACATTTCTAGTCGTTTTAGCGTTGATATAGCCTTATTTTCCCTTAAAAAGGCATTAAAAAGCACCAATAAGGCAGGTAATGGATTTGGCGCCAAATTTGGCGACTTTTTCCCACGTTGGCGATTTTTTTTGGCGACCTTGGCAAGAAAATCCTTATTAGGGATATACCAAATATGGAAGCTCTAATCCCATTGGCTGATGAGGTATGGAGATTTCTGGAACACTTTTCTACAGAGGTATATAAAGGCCGCTTTCCCGCCAAGGCAGTCAGAGTCGGTTCAGTTCTCCGCCAGCTTCGCTAATGCTTGCATTGTTTTGGAGCCTCTTTGAAAGAGACTTGCTTCAAGTGTTATTGCTATACAGTTTGTACTGTGGATTTGCTATTTACAGCTGTTGTTTAAGCTGTGCTTACTGGTTGAATTGAAGCTGATACTTGAGTTATAGACCTGTATTTCTCTGGAACTTTCTGTGAATAAATTACTGAATTTTTGTAAGTTTTGCCTTTCATTCTCGGACAACTCACGAACCCCTAAGTACGTAACATTTCTGGTGTCAGGAGCGGGGTTTGTCTGTGAATGGTGATAACTAGAGCTATGGAGCAAGAGATGAAAAAACGTCTAGAAAGCTTAGCTACCCACATTAATGAGATGAAAGATAGCCTGAGTCAAGAGATGAATGAAGTGAAAGCCGGACAGGAAAAGATGGAAACTGGACAAAAAGAGATGAGAAATATATTAACTGAAGAAATGAAAGCAGTACAAGAGAAAATGGAAACATCGCAAAGGGAATTGAAAGACGGTTTAACTGAAGAAATGAAGGAAATGAAAGCAGTTCAGGAAAAGATGGAAGCCAGTTTGACCGAAGAAATTAAATCTAATCAAGATGAGATGAAGAGAGAGCTTTCAACAGCGAAAGAATCAATAGAGGGTAAATTAACGGTGATGGAAAATAGAATGGATGGAATAGAAGAGAAAGTTATAAAGATAGAAGAAAGTTTTGAAGAGAAAGTTATAAAGATTGAAGAAAATTTTGAAGAGAAAGTTTTGAAAGTGGAAAAGAATTATGAAGAGAGATTTATGAAGATAGAAGAGAATTTTGAGGAGAAATTTGAAGAAAACTTTGATCAAGAGCTGAAAGGAAAGGTTTCAGAGATAGAAAGCAAGTTTAAGAGAATGGAGAAAGAACTTGAAAGAAAAATGAAAGAAGAGTGGAACGGAGAAGTAAAAGGGAATGAACTGCAGAGCAAGATTCGGAATCTCGAAGAAAAGTTAGAATCCATGCCTCAGGAAACTGAAAAGAAAGAGAAGAGAATCCAGAATCGGGAATTTATTAAGCTATCCACCTACGACGGCAGATCTTCCTGGCATGTATATAAGATGCAGTTTTCCATCGTAGCTGAAGCTAACGGCTGGGACTCTACCGATATGTCAGTCCACTTAGCAGCAGCATTACGGGTAGATGCAGCCGAGATACTGAGAAATGTTTCGAAAGAAGAAAGAACGACTTCGAGGCCCTGACTAGAGCACTGGAGCTACGGTTCGGAGAGAAGTGTTCTAAGGACTATAGTCGCCTCCAGCTAAAAAAGTTGACCTCTCAAAGAGTACTATTCCTGTGAGAGTCGCAAACATCAGCGATAAGGTCCGGACAGTGAAGAAGGATGAGGTGTTAGCAACCTGCACTCCTGTTACATGCATCAACCGCCCCACGCAATCAACCGAATCAAAGTCTTCTGAACAACTAATAACGGAATTACTCAAGAACGCAGAGTTAGGAAAGGAACAGAGATGTGCTGCGGAGAAGCTACTCCAAGAATTTAAAGACCTTTTTTCTCGAACACCTGAAGACGTCGGGAGAACGAACATCACCCAGCACAGAATTGATACAGGAAATCATCCTCCAATCAAACAACATCCAAGAAGACTTCCATTTGCTAAACAGGAAGAGGTCACTGAACTTCTAAGTGAAATGCAGCACAATGATGTCATCGAGCCATCAACGATGGGCCTCTCCCATAGTACTGGTGCGGAAAAAGGATGGTTCAACAAGATTTTGCATGGATTATCGTCGTTTCAATGACATCACGAAGAAAGACAGTCACCCTCTTCCCAGAATTGACGACACATTAGACACACTTGCTGGCAATAAATGGTTCTCGACTTTCGATCTGAAGAGCGGTTACTGGCAAGTAGAATTACATCCTGATGATCATGAGAAGACTGCATTCACTACGGGACAAGGACTGTGGCAATTTAAAGTTATGCCGTTCGGATTATGTAATGCACCTGCCACCTTCGAACGCCTGATGGAGACAGTGCTAAAAGGACTTTCCTATGAAGGCTGTCTGGTGTATTTGGATGATATTATCATTGTTGGGCGCACCTTTGAAGACCATCTACGAAACATCCGAAAGGTGTTGGTGAAACTCAGAATGGCTAACCTCAAATTGAATCCAGGCAAATGTAACTTGTTCCGTCGTGAAGTGAGCTACCTCGGCCATATCATCTCTGCCGAAGGTGTGAGAACTGATCCTGAGAAGATCTCTGCAGTCGAGAACTGGAGTCGCACTGAAAATGTACACCAACTACGAAGTTTCCTGGGGTTATGCACTTATTACAGGAAGTTTGTCAAGGGTTTCTCAAATATTGCTAGACCACTCCACAAGCTGACGGAAGCCAAGCAGAAGTTCCTATGGACAGATAAATGTGAAAAAGCGTTCAAGCGACTTAAAGAGGCCCTAACATCATCGCCTATCTTGACGTATCCACAGCCCGACAGACAGTTCATACTTGATACAGATACCAGCCATGAGAGTGTCGGAGCTGTTCTGTCGCAGGAAACTGATGGTCAAGAACATGTGATTGATTATTGGAGTATATGCCTGTCTAAACCAGAGCGAAATTACTGTACCACCAGGAAAGAGCTACTCGCCATCGTAAAAGCCATAGAACATCTCTATCATTATCTCTATGGCAGAAGATTCCTGCTCCGGACTGACCATGCATCTTTAACGTGGTTGCTCCAGTTCAAGAACCCGGAAGGACAGATTGCCAGGTGGATACAACGCCTCCAGGAATATGACTTTGAGATACGTCATCGTAAACGGACTCTACATGGTAATGCAGATGCCTTGTCACGGAAGCCCTGCTCGGAAAGCTACAAGTACTGCTCTAGAGCCGAACAGAAATACCTGCCGATAAATCCGGTTGCCTGCCAAGTTACTGTCTCAACACCATCAGAACAAGATCCCGATCCATGGAGTGACGAAGAACTTAGACAAGCCCAGTTGGAAGATCCTGACATAAAGCCAATACTACAGCTGAAGGAGACGACCAGCAACAGACCTACCTGGCAGGATATTTCCAGATTTAGTCCCATTACGAAAAGTTATTGGGCACTTTGGGACTCTCTTCATATCAGAATCGATGTATTATACAGAAAGTGGGAATCTGATGATGGGAAAAGCTTCAGATGGCATATTGTGTTACCAAGATCAAACATTCCAGATGTTTTAGAACAACTGCATAGTAGCTCCACCGGAGGCCATTTCGGGGTAATGAAGACTCTGCAGAAAGTTCGGGAACGCTTCTACTGGTGCAAGGCAAGGGAAGACGGGGAGAAATGGTGCAAATCCTGTGATGCTTGTGCGGCACGTAAAAGCCCGCAGAAACGAAGTCGAGGAAGACTGCAACGGTATAACGTGGGAGCACCATTTGAACGGATTGCACTCGACATCTTGGGTCCTTTGCCACGGACCTCCAGTGGAAATAAATACATCCTCTTCATGATGGACTATTTCACCAAGTGGCCTGAGGCATATCCTATTCCCGATCAAGAGGCATGCACAGTTGCGGAGGTCCTAGTGCAGCAATGGGTGTCAAGATACGGCACGCCCCTACAACTTCATACCGACCAAGGTCCGAACTTTACCTCTGCTGTTTTCAAAGGACTGTGTCAACTACTTGGCATAGTGAAAACGCAGACAAGACCCTTACATCCCCACTCGGACGGCATGGTCGAAAGGTTCAACCGTACCATCCTGAATAACCTCTCTCTTCTAGTATCAAGGAACCAGCAAGATTGGGACTTGAAGCTGCCATTGTTCCTGCTGGCTTATCGAAGTGCTGTCCATGAAACCACCGGCTATACTCCAGCCCAGATGCTCTTTAGACGTGAACTTCGTCTCCCTTGTGATACCCTGTTTGGTTGTCCACCCGATGCGCCTTCATCGCCCGAGGAGTACATCCAAGATCTCCAGGCACGATTTGAGGACGTACACAACTTTGCTCGGGAGCGGATTCACATTGCAACGGAGAAAATGAAGACAAGGTACGATCTAAAGGCTACGCAACATCAGTTCCAGGAAGGAGAGAAGGTCTGGTTGTGGAATCCTGTTCGACGCAAAGGACTCTCTCCCAAGGTACAGTGCAACTGGGACGGACCATACACAGTCTTAAAAAGGCTGAATGATGTAGTGGTGTGGATCACTAAAACACCTTCATTAAAACCGAAGGTGGTGCACTATAACAGGCTAGCCAAGTACCACAGTTAACGGTAATATTAAAATTTAAAATATAAATACTGGTAAAATTTGCGCATGCGTAATGTAAATAATTGTACATAAATACTTGTACATATTTGTGAATTTTGTAAATATTTCTCACTTCATTTTTGCTTGTATTTTGTTGTTATATGCAACTTAGTTTTTGTATTTTAGATTGTGTACATTTGGTTAGTTTCGCCTCTTGACCAAGGGTTGCACTGCTCGTTACGTGCAGTCCTTGGGAGGGGGGCAGTGTTACAAAATTGTAAATAATTGTGTTTATTTTTGTATAAATTCTTTCAAAGAGGCTTAGTAAGTTGATAAAGTGTTACTTTTGTGCATTTCTAGTCGTTTTAGCGTTGAAATAGCCTTATTTTCCCTTAAAAACGCATTAAAAAGCCCCAATAAGGCAGGTAATGGATTTGGCGCCAAATTTGGCGACTTTTTCCCACCTTGGCAATTTTTATGGCGACTTATTGGGGATATACCAAATATGGAAGCTCTAATCCCATTGGCTGATGAGATATGGAGATTTATGGAACGTTCCACACTTTTCTACAGAGGTATATAAGGGCCGCTTTCCCACCAAGGCAGTCAGAGTCAGTTCAGTTCTCCGCCAGCTTCGCTAATGCTTGCATTGTTTTGGAGCCTCTTTGAAAGAGACTTGCTTCAAGTGTTATTGCTATACAGTTTGTACTGTGGATTTGCTATTGACAGCTGTTGTTTAAGCTGTGTTTACTGGTTGAATTGAAGCTGATACTTGGGTAGACCTGTATTTCTCTGGAACTTCCTGTGAATAAATTAATGATTTTTTGTAAGTTTTGCCTTTCATTCTCGGACAACTCACGAACCCCTAAGTACGCAACATTTCTATTAAACAGATAAAAATGCGGTTTTATTTGCATATATATATATATATATTAAAAAGGTTACAATGCTCAAAAAAACAAAAATGCAATTTTATTTTTTATATTATTAGGGATAAATGGGATAAATAAATGACAATTCGTTTAAAATAATGTGCGGAATAGAGTTAAGGTACGGAATAAAGTTAAAATTACGGAATACATTGTGGTACAGAACCACGTACATAACAACTCCTCTCCCTAGATTCAAATATTTTTTTAACTTCTTATACGAACCCTCTAGATAAATTTCATCAATTAGAAAGTGAATTTTTATTGCAACAATATCACAGCAAAAACCGCATAACTCTATCTTTAGAAATAAGTTATTTATACGTAATAAAAATTTGAATGCTGAAAGAAGGATCATATATGAAAATAGAAAAGGAAATATGCAACATACTACAAAAATATAACACGCGTAACATTTACATTAAAACGATTTTTACGTACTAAGGTTAAATTCGTGTTTCGGTCACGTATTTTAAACTGCACTTTACCTTAAAAATGCATTTTGTTTAATTTGAAAAATAATAGAAAACATTGACTATATACAATCGGACAGTTTACTTTCAAATTTCAAAAAAAAAAAAAAAAAAAAAAAAAAGTATTAACAAATAAATTTGAGGCTTTTTTATTTCTATTATTTATTTATAATAAAGAAAGTGTTGTTTTGAAGGTAAATTTTCGATGTCAACTTTTTGTTATATTTTTAGTATCCCTGCATCCAGAACAGAGAGTTTTTGTGGTTAATCTGTATGTCTGTCTGTGGTTGTGAATCTGTTATTAGCACATGCCAAGTATAAATATTAACAGAAAGTCTAAGCTGTATATTGTAAACCTGTATTCCATAGAAATTCGACATTAAACTGTTTCTCGAAACAGAAAAAAATGACTTGTGCACCATATACCCAAGATAATTCAAATACATTACAAAAATGGACGAAATTTTGGATAGGTGTAGTATAGTATATTTAAACTGTACTATTGAAAATGAAATTAGCGCATAATTTTTATATGCATAAAAAATATTTTATATAAAATATTGTAGAATAGTCATTCATCATTCATTTTCACGGTTGCACAATATTTAGGTTAATTTAGAGCAAGTACACATGGAAGTTGTTGAAAGCAGATTGCAAGTTGTGTTGCATATTTATCATATTGTGCTAAATTTAAATAAAATGCGTGTTGTGCATATAATTTATAGAAATTATAGAAGGCTATTCATCATTCTTTCTAATGAACATAATTGACGAAATAGCCATATGCCAGAAAAACCATTACCATTTCCATTACCAATTCCAGAAAAACTGGTTACGTATTATAATAACTTTTTTGTACCTACATAGTAGGAAAAGTCTTGTTTGATGTACAATTGTCAGTTTTACCTTAATTATGAGCATTTTTAGGCTCCCTGAATACGAATGTCAAGTTCTTATTAAGAATTGGAAAATCGTATGAAACTGCCGCTTTAAATGTTTGATCAAGTTTTATACGCTTGCAAACGCAGTGCGAGGGATAATTGTTTGAATGATCTGGAATAAAGTAACTTTAGGCTGAATAAGGCTGAATTTAATAAAGCCTTATGTTCTTTCTTTCAGGTATTATATTCTAACGAGGTATCTCAAAAAAGGCTCCAACGATTTCTTTGAAAATTGTTACTTAAATACATTTTAGACATCCTTTCGCATGTATTACGTGATTATTACAGAAAAATTAACAGTCATACTGATTAGGTAGATCAGTTTTAGATCTCGGAAAATGGCGTTTCAAAAAATAACTCTATTTTTTTTAACTCGCTATATAAATTCCGTTTTATATATGTGTATCAAGTTTCTATTGTATATCAAGTGTATCAAGTCTCTGATATATATATATATATATATATATATCAGCCTTCTCTTATAGGAAATTTAGAAATTTGGTAGGTGTCTAACTCGTTAGGTCAATTTTATGTCTTTTGATCACATTATTTCTAAAAAAAAAAAAAATGCGTGTAATACGTGTAATAGTGGGTAATGTCAGTCGTGTGGTTGCTTCACAACAGATATTTTTTTTAAATAATGTTAAAATCAAAATTAGAAATCTAATTGGACTTTATAAATGTTTACATTTAAAATATTTTATAAATAATCTTGTTTTAAACTGTTATAAATCCCTAAAATATACTGCTAACACCATATTTTCCCGAATATTAAAGTACTAAAGTTTCGCTATCGGAATAAGCTTCCTATCAATAATTTTAAAATTATTTGTTTATTTGGAATTATTATGCATTTGTTATGTTTATTTAGAATTATTATTGGTATTATTATGCATGACGCTTTGTAGATATTTACGAAAATTATATTCATAAATACCGAATGTACAAAGGTTTTGACCATTATACAAGACCTACCATCATAGACATTTTAAAATATGCTAATGATATTATTGTGAAAGTTGCCGAAAATTTTGCGTTTAGAAAGTAATTTGTAAAGACATAAACAGGTTCTAGTCGAAGAATGAATTTTATTTAATGAATATTTAGCCCATAAATAAATTCGATACTGATATTTTTATGAAAGTTGCAGACATTTTTGCATGTCGAAAGTAATTCTTAAAATCATAGAAGGGTTCTAGTCGAAGTATGTCCTTTTATGAATATTCAACACGTAGATAGAGCACGTAATGATATTGTTATGAAAGTTGCCGACATTTTCGAGCGTAAAAAATAATTATAATATTAATAAATAAACAGGTTCTAGTTGACGAATAAAATTAATTTTGTTTTAGTCTTGTTTGTCATTTAAAGAATTTAGATTTGCGCTGTAAACAAATGAATCTTTCCGGAAAATTTCAGAA
Source organism: Salticus scenicus (assembly GCA_963930645.1). NCBI lineage: Eukaryota > Metazoa > Arthropoda > Arachnida > Araneae > Salticidae > Salticus > Salticus scenicus. Next base: position 211,716,869 of record OZ005650.1, read on the forward strand.
TTCTGTTCATATTGAAGTTAGAGCTTCAAAACTTTGGCAAACCTAAACTACAGATTTTCGCCAAAATCGTTTACAGAATCGTCAAATTCGACGCAAAATCGTCAAAATCGATACCAAGACCTAAATCAGCGTTGGCAACACACTTGGCGACTTGGCGAGATTAGCGACCGATTTGACATTAAATAATGTTACAGGATAGCCAGATTTAGTAAAGTCTTTCTCAATTTTCGATGAATTGATTGTTTCGGTAAAATGCATCGTTTTCCACCTCTAATATTCGGCAAAGAGAACAAAACTAGACCATCTATACTCGAATGATTTTCATTAATCTCTAAGCTATGTGTTTAGACAAAACAATTTTTCAGTTTTTTTTTTTTTTTTTTTTTTTTTTCGTGGCTGGAAACTGCTTGTTTATTTTCGAGTCACTTACCTAGCACAGAAATGTCAATGTTTTGATAGCAATATGTGTATTCCTATGGTTGTATAAGAAAGTCATGTGGTGTCCACATCAGATTTTTTTTCCAAATGATTAATTGCAACCAACTCTTACGATTCTCCAACCCTCGTATACGAAGTAGTGTTACTGGTTAATATATATACAAAAAACGTTTAATTAATTATGTAATTTTGATTAAATACATTTAATAGATACTATTCAAAATTCAAATATCATCTTTGAGTTAATAAAAAAATATGTTACAATTTTAAGATTTTTTGCTATATTTATTTAATGTTAAAATTTGAACGATTTTTCTAAATACAGTAGAACCTCGATTATCCGAACCTCGATTAACCGAAACTCACCTCGATTAACAGAAACTCTCCGTTAACCGAAGTCGGTTTCGTCTTCACTTTTTTTTCACTTTCTACTATCATACAAAATTTTCTCTTAACAAACATGTATTTTTAAAGTTTTTTTTTTTTTTTTCCACGTTCCTTTTGTATGCAGGCCATCCTTTCCAAACTACGAGTGCTGATAAATATTTTAGATGATTATTGATGAATTCTCGATTATCCGAAAATTTCGATTATCCGAAGTAAGTTCGCTCCCAATTACTTCGGATAATCGAGGTTCTACTGTAATACCTTTTTAAAATCTTTTAAAGAGCATTTCTTTTTCTTTAATGATAGAAGGATTTTTTAATTTAATATTGGATGTGTTGTAAGAAGTTTTAGAGGAAGTTCTGTGTGGCGTCTACAGCGAAATTGTATACCGATCAGTACACTGCAATTGTGTCATGAGGCAGGAACTGTTTTCTGCAAAAGCAGGTTAATAAATGTAGTGCTCTCGGACAAAATACCGTATCAGAGATCACACGCGAATTGCGATTTTGACGTTTTTAAAAGGGCAATTTTGATGATAAGGATCGAGAACGTAAGGCGCTAGACTGAACGCTAAGTAAAATGATTTGCATGCACTGTTCGATACAGATGATCTCAAACACAAAAAGAACTTACTGATTAATTGGAAGTATCACCAATAACCACTTTTAAAACCATCTGATCGCCGCTGAAGGAAATATACGGTCACTAAGCTGTTCTCATTTTTGCAATAGTCTAATAATTCAAAATTATATAACTATGGAATTTTTATATTAATTTTCATGTTTAAATACTTTAAATAATAGCCATCAGATTTGTAATCATGTACACGGTTAATCTCAAGTTGAAATAAGCATTAGTTAGGTACATTAAAAAGACTCTGCAGTTAAAACAATGTTACAATATTGCGTATTTAAAAGGCGGTAAGAGGGTTAATTGTTTACATGCAGTAGAAAAGATTTAGGAAGCAGAGAGAAGAACGCCATATGAATTGAGCCAAAGAAACAGTGGTAAACGCATCTCGAGGTGCATCAATCTGCTAATTAGGCAGTACAGAAAAATCTTTCTTGTAGAAAATCGTTATAAAAGATGTAAAAAAGGATGTGTTACAGCGATTCAAAACGAAAAACTTTTGGTGAATCCAGGCGGGAAAACAATAACATCACTGAAACGAACCATTCACTGCAAAAAAGTTCCCCCATATGTATCCGGTAGATATGATAAATAAATTAGAGTGCTGATTCAATGGATAAAGTATTAGCTTTCCGTGGTTCAAGAAGAATCACGTGATACCAATTGCTATGTTTGGCCCTTTATCGCTATTTTGGCATTTCAAATTTCAATGGCAAATCATCATTATTATTAGGTATTACGATAGACCTATAACCGATAAAAATTGTTTTTAAACTTGTTTTTCACATATTTTTTATCATAATAAATAGTAAAATACTTCTCATTTCATCATTTTCCATCAAAATTTAAAAGTGTTTATAAAGAAAAGTTAAACTTTTAAAAGAACTAAATTTAAAAACAAATAGTAATTTATGAACTATTTTTAAGTATTTTGTCGGTTAAATTTCAACTACACGAAATAAAAAAGAAGTAACTAAAACCTAAAATGATTTAGAGCAAAATATATATATATATATATATATATATATATATATATATATTAAATTACATAAGTAAACAAAAACATTGGGGCTATGATTTTCGCCAAGAGAAATATCCAAACCTTTGCCATAGAATTTTATTAAAAATAAGCTGTTACCAAGGTGGACAACGCATAGATCGTTCATACCACATGACTCATGTTGGATCATGTCAGGGTTACCATTTATCATTCTACTTTATTCATCTCGTTAGCTCAATTTCTAACTATCGACGTCTGGTGTAAGTATAACTGCTAAACACTACAAGAAGCAATACCTGAGATAGAATTAAGATAACTGACGAAAACGCGTATTTACTGGAAAATGTTTGCACCCGGTGAAATTGCTCCTTGATAACGCAAGACTTCATGTTGCAAAGCCGGCCAAGATCACTCTGGCATTGCTTGGCCGGGCGGTTTTGAAACAACCGGTGTGTATCCCAACCATGCCCCTTCAATCAACCATTTGTTTAGATCGATAAGAAGCACTTTATCTTATCTTCCGTATACTTCCGTACAATTATCGAAGTACAAAATTAGGTAATACACCTTGTTAAAACAGGAATATTCCAATTCTCCTTCCACCTGTCAATTGCCCGACCGATAGCAGAAGGTGTTAAATAATAATAGATGATATTTTTTATGAATAAAATTATATTAAATCTCTGTCCTCAGTTACATATCCATTTCTCTAAAACTCGCTTTAAAACTCATTACTATGCACAATAAATGCAATCATGTATAATCTTTTTTGTTACAGTCGAAATAGAAATTCTGGATGATATATAGAAATTTGATTAATTACATATTTCTGACTAATTATCTTTCATTAATACACTTCATCAATCATGAGTTCATTTTAAATTTTAATTCAAGTATTTATTTTTCTTTATTTGAAAATATACAATATATATATATATATATGCATATTTCAAAAGTCATTTATAATAACATGTATAAACTTGTGTTTTAAAACTTGATTTTTAACTTATAAACTTGATTTTTAAAACTAACAATTGGAGTCAATACTAACGATTTCATTATTTTTTTTTTCTATATTGCATAGTTTTGAATAATTACGTTACATTGATTATATTCATGAAAGAAAAAAAAATATATATATATATATATATATATATATATATATATATATATACATATATCATGTTTCAGATATTAATTCTTATTAAAAAAAAAAAAAAAAAAAAAAAAAAAAAAAAGTAATTGTATTAGTCTTTGTGTATTTTACTAAAATAAAAATGCCGCACATTCCTAAAATAAGCACTTGAAAATTAAATAAATAATAATAATAATAATAAATGTATAACAGTTTGCTTTTCATGAAAACCTATTTATATTAAGTCAAATATTTTCTGTTCATCACTGGAAGATTGCGAGTTAAGTACTCGAGCCGGTCAAAAACCGTCATGTATGTATATTATTGTTGGCTGGTGCTCGTAAAATCCGTCGTACAGGCAATGTTCCTCACGTTCTCATCCAAATTACACCTCTGGTGGTTACTGAAGTGGGGCATCTATCCCCTTCGTGGAGGTTCAAAATTGTGGTGGCATGTCTCTGGAATTTCTTTAGGAGTAAGTCCCAGATACATATGTATTAAAGAACGAAAAAAAAAGTAATAATTAAGGAAAAAATAACATTATATATATATATATTTTAAAAATAGAACATGAAAAAAAAAAATTGCACTCGATACCATAAACAGTATCACTAGGTTCATGCATCGGAACTAAATGTTTGAATTTCAGTTGCATCAAACATGTGGAATTAGTAACATTTAGCATGATTAATTATTTGATTAATTAAAAATAATCGCAGAATGAAATAAATGATGCAAAGCAGTTTATTATCAACCAAGTTTGGTGATTTCTGAAAGGTTTTAATATAATAGATATTATGACAGTGCCTGAGAACTTTCATAATTAGCATTTGCCTCATCAATATTCGAAGTCAGGATTGTGAGTAATAGGTTTCTTTACAATTAGAGATGTTATTTTAAATTTAAAACAGGTTATTTTTAAAGAAATATGTTTCTGCACTTTGGTTAGGGTATTGAATTCGATGTTTTAAGAGAAAATACTTTTTATGAAATATAATATTAAGAGTTACTTGAAAATATTTCTTTTAAATATCCAAAACTGTCTGTATATATAGATATAGTATATAATTTTGATACGTAAAGTTATGAAATTGGAATGTAAAATCAACAAGAACAAATAATTTTATAGTGTTAATAAGCAAGAAAAATAAGTTAATTTCAACATTATTAAAGCTAAAAATTTCAATAATGCTGTGTTTTCTTCATCAACGGGTGGGAACAAAAAACTATACGGTACTAACAGGTTTTTGAAGATATGCCAAGCTAGCATACCCCAGATTATATTTGAAACATAATGTAAAGCAAACTTGAAGTTATACTGAATTATAATTTATTTGAAAAACATTTTATTTTTTAACCGAATTCTATTAATAATAAAACGGAATTAATATAATTTGATTCAATTAATATTAAAATTGATGCCAAATTCTATTAATTTGTATCAATAGAATTTGGCAAATTATTAACAGAATTTGATTAAAAATAAAATGTTTTTTAAATAAATTACAATTCAGTCTTTATAACTTCATATTTGTTTTACTATTCTCTTTGAAATATAATCTGGAGTATGCTAGCTTGACATATCTTCAGAAACCTGTTAGTACTACATAATTTTTTAATAGCTGTGTTCCCTCCCGCCGATGAAGTAAATACAGCATTATTGAGATTTTTAGCTTGAATAATGTTGAATTTAACTTATTTTTCTTGTTTATTAACACTGTTAAATTATTTTTTCTTGTTGTTTTTACATTCCACTTTCATATCTTCACTTATCATAATTCTATTTTTGTATGTAAATTTAGTGCTGCTTTTATAGAAATTAAATTTTGTCATTTATTTTGAAATCTCTCTCTCTCTCTCTATATATATATATATAAATTAACAGAGATATTAAAGATGATATTAAAAAAACTTCAAGAAAACTTTATTATAACATATGTAGATAAAGCTGTGAATAATTTTGCTATTATATGTAAAAAATATTATTTGGAAATGGTGGATAAAATTATGACAAATAATATATTATTTGAAAAGTCTAAAATTAAAGAAAGGGAACTTGTAAATAGAATTAAAGCTAAAAATCTACAAATTGGAATTAAACTTACTAATGTTAATTTTCCTTTTATTTTTCTTATCAATAAATTTCGTAAAGATCCAGTAAAATTTAGAACAGTAACTTCTGCTCATAAAAGATATAATGTTAAAGCAAAAAAAAAAAAAAAAAAAACTACAACTTCTTATTCGAAATGCTCTAGATCAAACTAAAAGTTCTATAATTCTTAAAAATAGTTGTGACTTTATTGTTTTTATGAAAAGTAAGAAGGTTAATAATGTTTTCACTTGGGATTTTCAATATTTATTTAATAATATTAAAATAGATCATTTTATCAATTTTCTGGATATTTTCTATTATGAAAGTAATATAAAAGATATTATAGATTATAATAAGTATAAAAAATTATACAGTTTTGGTTCTAAAAGAAAATTGTATTAATTATCATGGGAAATTTAATGTTCAAAAACATGGAATTCCTACCCCACACGTATGTCTCAAGTCATATGGGGGTTTTTGACAGTTTAAATCATTTATTTTACGTTTTTGCAATAAGTTTTACTTATGAATTGTTTCACATTTATTAATTTTCTCGTAAGTTTTTTCTTCAGTTGACTTTTATACATATTTTCAACTTTTATATGACTGAAAACATATATTATAATTTCATATATATATATATATATATCATTTATATAATTTTTAAGAATATTATTGTTATATGGTGTATTTTAGTATATATCAAAGTAATTCACAGTGTATATTTATGCATAATAATTAGTTGAATTACAGGTAACTACCAATCGAATATACATACAGTCAGCAGCAAAATTATTGAAGCACTAGCAATAATTTGACTTAAAAAGATGGGCATCTAATACTGATTTGTTAAGTCATGATCTTTGTCTTTATACTGTTTATAAAAAATTAAGCTGATGATAAAAATTAGCGATAAAACTAAAAGAATAAAATAAATGAAAAGTGTGGATATGTGCTTCAATAATTCCGACTGTATTGTTATGTATAATAGGGTGGTTCGAAAAAATCGATTTTTTATTTCGGAATCGCGTTACCTCCCAAAAGTTGTAGTTTAGTATCCTCAATTGGGGAAAAATAAACAAAAAAAATCTAAGGTGATACCTTCAGTTCCCGCATGAGGCTGAAAGTTTGAAAAAATATGTTAAAAATTGAAATTTTCAAAAAATAATAAAATTAGTTTTATAATGCAACAGCCATAAATTAATAGTATATAGCGTAATTTCAACCTAAATATATATATATATATACATAACTTTCAGATGATATATTCTGTTCGTGCATGAGACTTAAAATTTGAAAAAAAAATGTCAAAAACTGAACACGAACAGTAACTGACCGGCAAGCGCTAGATTGGCGCAGCGCAGTCGCATTCTTATTCCACCGCTGATTTGTCTAAACAGTAGACACATTCTAGTAGACAGTTTATAGGCTCTGCTCTCACTTTGTCAGACAGTTAGTAGCCGCTAAGCAAGCAGCATCTTTAATTTGTAACTGTAATTGCATCAAAAAGTGCAGCGTGTTTTGCTTTGAGGGGGTTATTTTGTAAAGTTATTGAAAATTTTTATGCTAAAGTTTTGTTATATTGTTCTCCGTTTTCCAAATAATAAATAATGAGACTCCCGAAAACTTCTCATCGCTTAACTGTTTGTCCGTTTTCGTTGCACCAAAAGCGTTAAATCAAAGTGTTTTACCCACATGTACAGATATTCTGTTAGCTTGTTTTGAAGAAATAACAAAATCTGTAAAAAACGAATCTTTTTCAAAGATTTCAGTTTGCATTTCTGCTCAAATAGAAGAACTGTACTGTAAAGCTTCTATACCAACGGTCAGTCAAGAACGTATTTTTAAATTGATAAAGAATTACCATAATAAGTTCTTCACTTTAAGAAGGTCATTTAGAGACTGGTGGAAGGTATCTGGCACATTTGACACCTCCAAGGGCCACTGGAAGTGAAATAGCTAATAGCATATTTTGCTATTTAGAAAACAATAACTTTCACTATGTTAAGCTTGTTGCAATTGGATGTGACGGAGCAGCGACTAACACAGGATGGGAAAACGTGTTTTTCGTAACCTTGAGCTTAAACATGGTTGTCCTTTAGAATGGTTTTTATGTTTATTATATTTCAACGAACTTCCGTTCAGACATTTGTTTGAAAGTTTAGATGGTGATACTACAGGACCCACAACTTTCGCAGGACAAATTGGCAAGAAGTTGACTGCCTGTGAATAACTGCCTGTTGCTAATTTTGAAACGATTAATAGTGAGCAGATAAATGTGACCAAAACTGACTTAAGCGAGGACCAAGAGTATTTACTTAATATTTATCGAGCAGTCAAGACAGGAGAGTTTGCGCCAGATCTCGCTGTGAAAGATCCTGGTCCTCTTTGTAGCTCTTTGTAGTTAACTTGTACAAATAGGATCTTTAGACTATATATTTCTTAAGTAAAACCTTCGGACGAAATTTAACTGCTGGTCAGCTATATTATGAAGATATACGCTCCAGTATGGTTTAGAATTAAAATGCATCCCTCTATAAAGTTTGGAACAGTTAACGTGTTTAAATTAGTACAGAAGACAAGACAGCTGCCCGACAGGGTAGGTAAAATAATTGATCCTGTCATTCAGAGGAATGCGTGTTTTTGTCATCTCGAAAATCTTTTAATTTCAATGGTACTAGATGAGAAAATGCACGTAAGACAGATAGCTTTTCAAAAATTGCTAAAAGCAAGAAAGCAAGAACCAAAAGAGAAATTGGTGCGAACTTTTCAACCACCGGCCATCAATTTTGCAGCTTCAAATTACATTGAACTTATTGATTGGTCCAAGTTCAAACTTACACCTCCTCCAATAATGAACAGTGTGTCAACGCACAACCTAGAAGAACTTATTAATAGTAATGTTCTCCCAGAGTTCGGACTAATTAAATTTACTTGCCACACGCAAAGTGTCGAAACAATCGTAAAGCTCGTAACAGAATCTTGTACTAAAGTAAGTGCAGAAGAAAACAGGGATGGTTTCATAAGGACAAATTTGCTCTCAAGGTCAACTATGCCATCATTAGACTATAAATATCAATTTAAAACAATGCCCAACACATCTTAGGAAGCTTAAAGACACAAAAAATAGGTAAAATATATAAATCATTCTGTAATTAGCTATGACATGCAATGTTATTATATATATATAAATGTGTGTGTAACTATACGTGTACGTATAATGCTGTAATAAAATGTTATATTCAACAAATTTAGAACTTTTAAAATATTTTTGAAGCGTAAACCCATACAGCACACAATGTTTCAGTTATGTTGCAAAAAGCTTACAATCTTTCAAAAACATAACACGTTTTAGTATGCTCTCTGATACCTTTCTGAAACATTCGCACTTTTTTATTTTCTATGTGTTAAGCGATTGTAACGTTTCTATTACGTATCTGATTTTTTGTTACAATCGTGGACATTTCTACGTTTTTGACACTAATCGGAAAGCAATCTGAACGCTTTTAAACGTTTCGGAAATGTTTATAATGTTTCAATGTTATATGATTGTTACGTTTCTGGAACATTTTGTGCTGTTAGAGAATATGTCATGTATGTATTATTGTATATTAAACTCGTAAATTTCAAATTTTAGGCGATTTTAGCCCAATTTAAGGCGTATGCGCGAATTAAAGATATTATGTAAAGTTATAAAATATGTTTTTTAGGTTCAAACTACGCTATATACTGACAATTTATGGCTGTTGCATTATAAAAAATTACAAAAAAACTAATTTCATTATTTTTTGAAAATTTCAATTTTTAACATATTTTTTCAAACTTTCAGCCTCGTGCGCGAACTGAAGATGTCAACTTAGAATTTTTTTTCCCCAATTGAGGATACATAACTACAACTTTTGAGAGGAGCGATTCCAAAATAAAAATAAAAAATCTATTTTTTCGAACCACCCTAATGTAAAAGGATATATAAAATTTAAGAAAACGATTATAAAACGAAACATTAATTTAATGCTTTAGAGATAATTAATAATTATTATTTAATAAATTGTACAAACTAATATAATGAGTGAAAAATTACATAAACTTCATTTATATTTTTTCGAGGGTTAGTTAAATGTGTATGATTTTTAACTATTTGAATTGTCGTCAGTTTTACTCAAAATGTACATAAAATCATTCAACGCAATATTATTGAAAAATAACGATGATTTATATTTGGAAATTGCGGTAGTAGAAACACACAAACTCTGTTTATATCATTATTTTTTCTTAGAAAAAGAAAAAGAATAATAAAATGCTCTGAAATGAACTTTTTTGTCCCAAAAATGTTTTTGTTATCTGTTAAAGTATTTTTTGAAAAAATAGATCAAATATTCCTGGGGAAAACATATACTCTAAAAATAATGACTTAATTTAAAATGACAAGATTAATAGCTGAAATATTTCAAATTTCTAAAGAAGATAACCATAAAGTCCCCCAAAAAAATATACTTTTTTTTTTTTTTTCTATTCTTCTAAGACTTAAACACAAAACACATGTTATTATTATTTACTTATTTTTAAGTATACTATGCGAAAATTGAATAATTGTTTTTGTGTTACATTCGTTGGAAAACTCATGTAGACGCATACCTTTTAAAATATTAATTTAAATTCATATAAAGGATTTCTTTTTAATTACTTTTCTTGGCATACGATTTATAAAGGAGAAATTTAGATTTAAATTACATTTTTAATATGACGACTAAAATATATAAAATATAACAATGAATCAGACAAAATAATTACATAAAGTCATTTCCATAAGTATACAACGAAAATAAAAATATCTTTCTGTTCTAGTGGTGTGAGAAATTAAGAATAGAACAATTGTAAGTACGTATGTTTAATTTTGGAAGTACATTCTATCAGTATGTATCAGTCTTTGACAATTTTCCTCTAGCTATACAATATTCTGGAAATAAAAATCTTTGATCTTCGTTGCAAGGAAATCCGAGAGTTAGTCTCACAAAGCACCCTCATTGGCAAAGATGTCCGATGAAACAGGTGGTAATCTTTCTGCTCAATGTCTGTTTAATATGGCGCGGGAAAAAGTGCCTCCCAGCCAAGTTGCTGAAGCTTCCCAGCCAGTTTTGTTACTGTGCAGGAACCGCACGCCCTTATAATTTACAATTTCTGGCTTGTTCTGCTCAATGCATATTGTACCCTTTGCAACTTCTGGGAGAAGAGATCAGAAAGTAGTGATGATCTGATCAGATAAGACCGTGTGAAGTGTCCACTATGCAGAGAACCTAATCTTTTGTTTCTCAAGAGGTGGTCTTGAGGTATAAGGGACAGTGTCACGTTGAGACATCTAATGGCTGGTACGTTTCGGAGTGCTAGAGAGGAGTCACTTTTCGTTAATAATGAGCAACTGATTAATAGCAGGTGTGTTCAGGTTCCAAGTTAACAAGGAAAAACGAGCTGCCAGACTGTAATTATCAACAGTCAAGATTAAATGAATACTGCTCTTTCTGGATCTTCCAACTTTTTACACTTTTGATAGTAGTTCAATTTTTTCCCTAAATATAGTTTTGCAATCACTAAAGTTCTCAAATGTAAAAATAAAATAAAATAAAATAAAATGTTACACACATAAAAATAATTCTTTCACGTAAAAATAAAAAATAAATTCAAAAAATAGTTTTATAAAATAAATAGTTTATTTTTTTGAATTTGTTGTTTCTTAGAATTTTTACAAAATAATGTAATTTATTAAAATAAAACACTTACTATGTACTTCAAAATCAGTTGAATAAGCTCTTTTTTATTCTTTTGCTTCCTTAAACATTCAGGCAGAAACTAAATCCAGAAACTGTATAATACCAACAAAGAAACCTGCGAAATGTTCATTTCTTTAAAAAGTACTAGCAGGCTTTGCCCGCTTCGCTGTCCATTAAACTTAAATGAGTTGTCAAAATCCCATATCTTTATTAATAACCCAAGTTCTCGCTGTGATTGGTAGAGGTTTTCTCGCTCGCAAAGTGAGGAGTCGAGGTCTCCACTGTCTTCGGCACAACTTACCCACTTCTTACTTCCCCTTCCTCAGCGGGTGAGTTCGAAGTTTTGCAAAATCACACTAATGTACATAATGCGTACACTTAATCAATATACAGTCTGGGTCCCCACTGCCTTAGGCACAACTTACCCACTTGTTACTTCCCCTTCCTCAGTGGGTGAGTTCGAAGTTTTGCAAAATCCCACTAACGTACATAATGCGTACACTTAATCAATATCCGCACACCAAAATTCGCCATTCTAAGATAATTCAAAGCGAATTCAAACGGAAAAACATGGTTTTACACATGTTTATTGGGAACGACTTCAGTATAAACCCACAACGATATTTGGCGATTTTTTTTTTTTGTTGGCGATTATGGCTAAATCATAAATCTAAAAATCATATATGATAAATGATAAAATCATAATCTAAATCATAAATCCAAAATAAACAAAATATTAGGCTGCCATATGATATTGCAAACAGTCCAGAACGACATCGTTATCCTTCAAAACAACGCCAAAGAAAAATCGCCAAATTCAGCTGTGGGGTTATACAGAAGTTATACCGTTTATTGCCCTCCGAGTCCGAGAAGGGGGGGGGGAGATTTCGAATTTCGTGAAATCCAGTTACAATAAGTGCCGGATGCAAACAAACAATTTACGCACCAAATTTCGTGACCACAGAAGTCTTTAATAGAAAATATAAATAAATAAGTACAAAATGCACAGCTTTAGTATGGGAACCCTTTGGTGACTTTAAATATTTTAAGCCATTTTTGCGATGAACTGAATTGGCTATCTCAATTGTGCAATCAAAGATCTTGGCGAGAAACGTCCGAGCTACTTCGGTTCCGAATTTCAAATTTTGCCAAAGGGATCCAATACTAAAGCTGTTCCATATCGAATCTAGGTTGAAAACGGAAAAAGGGTAAAATAAATTAGAAATATCAGACCTATATTTATAAATTTGGTACCAAATGAAAGAGGCGATTTTTCTGAATCCAGGGGTGCAAACAGTTTTCCGATGCGACAATTAGATATTAAAAAAATAACTAAAGTATGAAATTTAAGTGGCAACGGAAAAACGGAAAAAGGGGAAAATAAATTAGAAGTATCAGACCTATCGTTACAAATTCAGTACCAAATTAAAGAGATGATTTTTCTGAATCCTGGGGTGTAAACAGTTTTTCGATACGACAATTAGATGTTTTAAAATTAACTAAAGTATGAAACTCAGATGGCAAAACTTCATTTAAATCTTTTCATAATTTGTAGTGCGATTCACGCGAATGAAAAAAGTCTTTATCTTAAAAATTTATTTTTGCATTTTATTTTTCCATTCAAAGCGTTTTAGTGAAAAAATATTTATGGCGCATGCGCAGGCGTTTTTTACCCACAATTTAAACACTAATCAGAATTTTGAAAATTTCTATAGATATAATTTTAAGTTGGGTGAAGACCTAAGTTTCTGCCAAGCGCCGTTGAATTCCGTCCAGCCGTTCTCGAGTGATGCCCGGACAAACGTGTTTTAGTCTTTTACCCCCTAGGGGGGAACGGGGGGGAATTTCCGAAAAGTTGATAGATATAATTTCAAGTTGGGTGAAGACCTAAATTCCTGCCAAGTGTCGTTGAATTCCGTCCAGCCGTTCTCGAGTGATGCCCGGACAAACGTGTTTTAGTGTTTTACCCCCTAGGGGGGGAACGGGGGGGAATTTCCGAAAAGTTGATAGATATAATTTCAAGTTGGGTGAAGACCTAAATTCCTGCCAAGCGTCGTTGAATTCCGTCCAGCCGTTCTCGAGTGATGCCCGGACAAAAAAAGCGACATTCGGACACGATGACATACACACAGACACACACACACACACACACACACAGGCAAAATTTTCTGAAGTCATTTTCGGCTTTCATGGGGTGTGAAACGTGAAGATATCGCAAAATTTTTCGATTCCGACAAATTTACAGACAAAACTCTGATTTTATTAATATAGATTTCATTTTTTCATTCAAAGCATTTTAGTGAAAAGATATTTATGGCGCATGCGCAGGCGTTTTATACCCACAATTTAAACACTAATTATAATTTTGAAAATTTCTATATATATAATTTCAAGTTGGGTGAAGACCTAAGTTTCTGCCAAGCGCCGTTGAATTCCGTCCAGCCGTTCTCGAGTGATGCCCGGACAAACGTGTTTTAGTCTTTTACTCCCTAGGGGGGAACGGGGGGGAATTTCCGAAAAGTTGATAGATATAATTTTAAGTTGGGTGAAGACCTAAATTCCTGCCAAGCGTCGTTGAATTCCGTCCAGCCGTTCTCAAGTGATGCCCGGACAAACGTGTTTTAAGTCTTTTACCCCCTAGGGGGGAACGGGGGGGGGAATTTCCAAAAAGTTGATAGATATAATTTTAAGTTGGGTGAAGACCTAAATTCCTGCCAAGCGTCGTTGAATTCCGTCCAGCCGTTCTCGAGTGATGCCCGGACAAAAAAAGCGACATTCGGACACGATGACATACACACAGACACACACACACACACACACACACACAGGCAAAATTTTCTGAAGTCATTTTCGGCTTTCATGGGGTGTGAAACGTGAAGATATCGCAAAATTTTTCGATTCCGACAAATTTACAGACAAAACTCTGATTTTATTAATATAGATTTTATACAGCATAACTATTTATTAACTAATTTACGTAAGTTTCTCGAGTGTTTTAAAATAAATCTCTTATTAAATTTGGATAAAAATTTTAATTTAATTGCACTTTCGTAAAAAGTTATTCTGCATTAACGAGATTTTTAAGTGTATAATTAATGCAACAGTTGCCACTTTAAACTGCAAAAAAAGCGAAAGTTTTACTTTTCCACGCTCAGCAACATAAAATACTTCAGTTCCTTAAGTACACTAATTTGGTAACTCGATAATTATCAAATTTAAATAAATATATTATTGATGATTAGCAGATAAAAGAGAGCAATTAAATAATTAGCAATTAAAAGGCAGTAAGTAAATAAAAAATAATAATAATTCTAAAGTAGGGACAAAATTCAAAACATACATTTATATATATATATTTTTTTATATATATATATATATTATATATACATTTATATATATATGTATTTCAATTATTTTAAAATGTTTAAATAAAATTGAAGGTATGTGATAATATATATACATATATATATATATATATATATTTTAATGAAATCTGAAATTAAGTAAAGTATCAGTCAAACACTGGTTCTTATTATAGGTTCAATGTTTGCTTGGGCGTGCAAACGATTATACATTATATTCCGTGCTTAAATAAGTTTTATTTTTAAAAACCCTATTTTATTGTTGAATATATGATGTTATGTAATATAATATAATATAATATAATATAATATATATATATATACATATATATATATATATATATATATATATATATATATATATATATATATATATATATGTGTGTGTGTGTGTGTGTGTGTGTGTCTGTTTTTACAGATAAGCAAAATGAAATAAATAAACAAATATCCTACATTTTTTGGCCATTAAGAAGGAGTAGAAAGTCTCTTTTACAACTGACCTAATGAAATTTTATGAAATTCACAATAATTACTGATAATTTATGCATATTGTTTTCTAAATAATCAAAAAGGTAACGGTATGATATTTTGTATACGTTATTTTCCTATACATTAAACTTATTACAAAATTATTAGATACCAAATTATAATTAAAAAAAACTAATAATTTAAAGAAAGTTTATTTTAATTTGAATTCTATCACTCTATTTATTTAATCGAAATAATCTCAAAATATAAAAAATGATTTACTTTTTAAGACCCGTTTTTGCTTCTGAAGTTAAGATGTTGCAAAGGCATTAAAATGACGCCATCTTTTTACCATGTTTTTTTTTTTATTATTATTATTTTATTAACTTCGATTCTTGTTTGTTTGTGGGTTTGTTTGTGTGTTTGTCAGGGACAAATCTTGCAATCGATTTTTAACTAACTTCCCGACTAGCTAGATATTTGAAAATTTTAGGACAGCTCACAACACGGTGACAATACATTTTTGTAATAATTTTAGTCAAATATTTCAAGTTCCGCTGCCTTGGGCAGCGCTTATATGATTCGACAGAAAATTTATTTAACTAACATCCCGACTAGTTAGACATTTGAAACTTTCAGAATAGTTCAGAAAACGGTGAAAATACATTTTTTTAATACCTTTAGCCAACTGTTTCGGGTTCCTGCTGCCTTCGGCAGCGTTATCAGTACAAAGCTTGCAATCGTTTTTTCACTAACTTTCCGACTAGCTAGACATTTGAAACTTTCAGGACAGCTCACAACGCGGTGACAATACATTTTTCTAATAATTTTAGTCAACTATTTCAAGTCCCGCTGCCTTCGGCAGCGCTTATATAGTTCGACAGAACATTTATTTAACTAAATTCCCGACTAGCTAGACATTTGAAAGTTTCAGGATAGTTCAGAAAACTGTGAAAATACATTTTTTTAATACCTTTAGCCAACTGTTTCGGGTTCCTGCTGCCTTCGGCAGCGTTATCAGTACAAAGCTTGCAATCGATTTTTCACTAACTTTTCGACTAGCTAGACATTTGAAACTTTCAGGCTAGCTCATAACACGGGGACAATACATTTTAAAAACTTTTAGTCAAGTGCTTCAGGTCCCTACTGCCTTCGGCAGCGTTTATATGATTCAACAGAAATTTTATTTAACTAACTTCCTGACTAGCTAGACATTTGAAATTTTCACAATAGTTCAGAACACGGTGAAAATGCATTTTTTTAATACTTTTAACCAACTGTTTCGGGTTCTTGCTGCCTTCAGCAGCGTTACCAGTACAAAGCTTGCAATCGATTTTTCACTAACTTCCCGACTAGCTAGATATTTGAAACTTTCAGGATAGCTCAGAACACGGGGGCAATACATTTTTTTTATACTTTTAGTCAACTTTTTCAGGTCCTTACTGTATTCGGTAGCGTTCATGTGATTCAACAGAAAATTTATTTAACTAACTTCCCGAGTAGCTAGACATTTGAAACTTTCGGAATAGTCCAGAATACGGTAAAAATGCTTTTTAAAAATATTTTTATCCAATTGCTTCGGGACCCTGCTGCCTTCGGCAGCGTTTTCAGTACAAAGCTTGCAATCAACTTTTAACTAACTTCCCGGTTAGATAGCCATTTGAAACTTTTATAATAGCTCAAAAGACGATAGCAAGGAATTTTTTTAATACTTTTATCCAATTGCTGGGGTTTCGGCTGCCTTCAGTAGCGTTTATATGATTCAACAGAAAATTTAAAAACATGGTTTATATATATTTTTTTTTATCTTGTAATTTTTTTTGGCTTAAAAACACCGCCATGTTAGGCTTAAGAACACCGCTATTTTTAAGACTTTAAAAAAGAATAATAAATTAAAAAAACCAAAATAAATAAATAAATAACTATACAGGTTAGCCAGCATTTTTGTTTTTCTGTTAAAAGTACATTTTAGAATTTTCTGGAGAATAAATAAATCTCAATAATTTTCATAAAAAAAAAAAAAAAAAAAAAGTCTTCCACAAGAAGCTGAAACTCATACCTGCCCTGGAATTTGAGATCCGGATTCGAAGTCAACCAATCATGCTACCAAATAACACGTAAAAGCTTCTCTTACTAAAGTATTTGCGAAACAATGGCAGTTTCATGTTTTAATCCATATATTTCCTTAATTTGACATTTAAAAGAAAACAAATTATGAACAAGCATGCAGGAAGTTGTTTGTTGTTTTACATTTAGGTGCATGTAAATATGCGGCAGCAAACAGTTTATAAATGAATAATAATAAAAATAAATGAAAAGCAGTTACGCACAAATTAAATGAAAACTCGCTTTTTTCGCTTCAAGTTACTGGCTACGTTCATCTTAATTTTTCCTTTTAATATAAGAATATTTTAATGACAAACATTCTCTCTCTATATATATATCTTTTTTTTTTTTTTTAACTAAATAAGTTTTTTGTCTAAATATGTCGTTTTATGAATTATATTAAGCATAATCCTATACAAATATCATACTCATCCCTAGAGTATTATACTTTGAAAATTTAATATCATAAAATAACATACACTCATAAAAAAAATATACCGCCTTCCTCTAGAACGAATAAGTGGCCATTTTCTAAATCCCTTAACTAGAAATATAAGTTTACGAGCCATGCGCGTAAGGCACGCGAATAAACTGAATAGACTTAATTATCGAGAATTTCTAGTGTACACATTTCTAGATGGTGAAACAATATTCTGTATACTTTAAATATTCTGAATCATTTGTATTGCTAGAAAATTTCGCTTGATTTTCTAGAATTTGGTAATAAACCAAGATTATAATTGCTGAAACCCGCCTCTTGTAGTCTCATTTATTTGCAGAGATTTTTAAATAACTTGTAAGGTCGGTGTGTAGTAGAGTTCACGTCAGCATGGGTCTGCAGCTAAGTTCGCAAGTTGCGAAGCGAGAGTGAATAAGGAGAAGTCTCAGAATTAAATGAAGTGAGTGGAATGGATGAAGCTTAGATATGAATATGGATGTGCGTTGAAGAGGAAGGGGAATAGGAGAGTGGTGCAGAGTCGACGAAGAAAGCGTTTGCTTAAATGATAATTTGTGATAAGTTCTTAGTTTTGGCGGATGCCATAGCCGCTTTTGAAGGAACTAATCTAGAGTGTAAAGTAAGACGAATTTGTGGAATCTTGTCGTCGGCGGAGCATTGTGGATCGGCAGAGAGCATTCGTCGACAGTATCTGTATTGGTGAGAATAGTTTACCTTTATTTAATGATTTATTGAAGTTATCCCCTCAAGTTATTTAACAGTTACTTCTGAGTGAGCCCAACACCCGCCTTGAATTTGATCTCTAATAAACTGTATTTCTATTTAACTTTGAGTCTTGTGAATTTATCATTTACTACTTAAGTTATATTAATTTAAGATTGAGATATGGAGGCCACGTATTCCTCACAGTGGCGCTCATTTACGCTCGACACCCCCTCCGCCCGAGTGTACTTTACCGGCTCAAATAATGTGATGGGATTTTTTGATGATCTTGAAGAGTACTTTGAAATTTGTCAAATTGATATTAATGATAGATTCAATTGGTTAAAATACTCTTTAAAAGGAGAACCAAAATTATAGTACGTACTTATTGCCTCTCGTTCGTTGGGCCAAAGCCCCACTTATGAATGTTTAAAAGTAAAAATTATAAGCACCTTTTCCTCCAGTTCCGATAAAGAAAAATTAATGCTGGAGCTTTATACAACGGAAATCTCTATATCTGATAAACCATCAACAATTTTTCTCCGCAAACTTGATTTAATTAAGCAATTAGAATTAAATTTATCCTTCTCTGCAGTACTTGATATTATAACCCCGCTGTTCACAATCCCGATTTAAGATTTAATAGATTTAAAACCTATCGCTTCTTATGATGCTCTTTTTCAAATGTTAGGCAAATACCAAGCGCGCCACGCTGCTAAACCTGCAAATAACTTTCATCACCAGCAGGAAAACGTAAGAGTTAAAAATGAACGGCGAGAAAATTTCGCCCCTCCTGTAACTGATAACTTCAATCGCCCGCAAAATGCTACTCATTTTCAACAGCCAAGCAATCAGCCGAGCTCTCCCAATACTCAAGTTAAATCTGTATTTCTAAATTCAATTTCTACTTATCCAGTAAATTTACCGTATTTCAATGTTCTTCTACATGATGTTGTTCTGCCAGCATATTGCGAAACTGGCGCAGAAAAATCTTTTTTATCCTACGATAATTATACGAATTATTTTTCATTCAAAGCATTAAATCCCACTCGTTATAAAGTAATTACTGCTTTAGGAGAATCATGTCTAAGTCGTGGAGTAATTAATCGAAAAGTACAGTTAAACAAGTTTGAAGTGCTCTGGCCTTTTTACGTACTTGGAAACCTACAGTATTCTTGTATCGTTGGCCTCGATTTTATGAAAAAACATAAATTTAAGATAAATTTTGCTAAAAATTCTGTATTTATCGCTGATACTTATATGCAACTTAAGCTAAGCGAGCGAATTCGAAATGAAAATAATGCTTTAAATTTCGCTTTTCACTCTATTTCTAATGATAAATCATACTCAAATGCTAAACCGGTCAAGTCCGGAAAGTTATCTCACTTAACAGAAAAAGTTGTAGAAGAAAATGATATTTAACATAATGTTGGTACTGAATCTTTCTCAAATAAATCAAATTCCTGTCTTCAATCTGTTCATCCAACAGATTTAGTTATTAGTTTAAATGAAAATGATGTTAAATTCCATTCTGCTACTAAATCTTTCTACGTTAAGGCATTAAATTTATCTTCTAAAACCAGCAAGTTGACAGATTCACATATTTTTGCTGAAAATAATGTAATTGAAAACGCATTATTAAATAACTGTGCGTCTCAAAATTTAGTAGCTTATGTAAATGAAAATGTCGTGAATGAAAGTGACAGATTAAAATATTTCCACGTTAATTTTCAACCTGCTCACTTTAAACTTGAGCATACGGGTTCGGATGTTTTTTTCCAAACCATTTCTAGTAACTGTAGTTTTGACAACGTAAGCGAGACTAATTGTCTTCATGGGTCTTTGCACTTTAATCTAATGAGATTTTTTATAGAGCTATCTGAGCCTTCTTCTGGAACTCTAGATATTGACAAGGGGCCGCGTTCGAGCCCACTCAAGAAAGTGCCTCTCCTACGCCTGACTCCGTTCTGCAAACCGCCAGCCGTGATATTTTACCGACAAGTGCACAGACTAGCCTGAAGAAGAGGTGTGATCCTACTGATGTTACAGCTAAAACCTTAAGTCAGGTGATATCGTTCTGCATTTTTTTTTGTTACACAGTGTATTTCTATCAGAGCCGTGCCAAAATGGGCGGCATGCCTTGAAGCCTTTTGGACTTTAGAACTTTTTATAAAAGCAATGGGCTTTCTCAATTTAAAAAATGCAAAATTCAAAATTATGTATGAACTTTCACAGTAAAATTCATGTCCTGATTCTATGTCAGCATTTTTGTTGTCTCGTAATATATATTTTATGTATGTCCGTTCATTTCTATTACTTTCTAGCCAGCACCTGCAGAGTGGGTAATATAAAATATTTTTTATTAGCCCTTTGTATAAATTTCTCCCCTTCATATATCTATAAATGACGTATTTGTATGTTTAAAATGAATATTCGTAATTGTCACACTTTTGTATATGTACTAAAAGTTTATCTGTATATATGTTTTAGAGTTGGGATTTTTTTTTTTTTTTTTTTTTTTTTTGCTATATGCATTAATTGTGCCTCTAACATTAATAAAACTAACAGTTTAAGTTTTTTTTTCGCTCATGCAATAGCCAGGAGGGAAATAATTATTATGTATAAACTCTTTTATGTGTATCCTTCGAGACATGGTCTCGATTAATTAACTACAAGATGTAGTTTAACTTTTCTTTTGAATTTGATATTGTAAGAAGTTTTGTAATATAGAACCATTCTTTCTGAGGCCCAAGTCGTCTTACTCTGATCTTAACCGGGATGGACTGCCAGGATAAACTGATATTAAAGTATTTGAATTAAACGAAGGATGGAGAGCCTCGAATTTTCTGATGACCCAAGTAGTAGCTGACGTTTATTGCTCCTAGCCTATGTCTTTCTGATGTCTGCAGAAAATTGATCATGTTATAAGTTTACCTATCTAGAATGATGGTTTAACTCTACAATTAATTCAAGATTTTTTTTTTTTTTTAAATAGACTTTTTTTCTTCACTTTACTATTGAATGTAGCATTTATGTCAAGCGACCCCCCTGTAATTAAATCCTCCTTGAATTCAGATTTTGCCTTTCTGGTTTGACAGAAAGATGCACTGTTAATCCTTATGTATTTATTGGGCTAAACTCATTTTTTTTAGTTCCGGAGTTTCCTACTGTAAAGGGTCCCCAATTTAATTTAAAATTAAAGTTTCTTTTTTTTTTCGGGCTTAGTAGGTTTTCCTCTCAGGAGCGTTTCTAAGCTGCAATCATTTTTTTTTCTTTGCTCTCTAATTTCCTTTCTCCATTTTTCTAAATTATTCTAAAGTTTAGTTTTAAAACTATAGGTAACGACTACTCTCGCAGTAAAGTTAGCTTAGTTTAGATGAGATATTGTGTTTTAAAAATTTAACGGGTAATAACCCGTTGGGGATTTTTACGTAATTATTTTTTCTTTTGTGAGTGGGGGAGGGGGACTGTAAGGTCGGTGTTTAGTAGAGTTCACGTCAGCATGGCGCTGCAGCTAAGTTCACAAGTTGTCAAGCGCGAGTGAATAAGGAGAAGTCTTAGAATTATATTAAGTAAGTGGAATGGATGAAGCTTAGATATGAATATGGATGTGCGTTGAAGAGGAAGGGGAATAGGAGAATGGTGCAAAGTCAACGAAGAAAGAGTTTGCTTAAATTATATTTTGTGATAAGTTCTTAGTTTTGGCGGATGTCATAGTCGCTTTGGAAGGTGATAATCTAGAGTGTAAAGTTAGGTGAATTTAGGGAATCCTGTCGTAGGCGGAGCATTGTGGATCGGCAGAGAGCAATCATCGGCAGTATCTGTATTGGTGAGAATAGTTTACGTTTATTTAATGATTTATTGAAGTTATACCCTCAAGTTATTTAAAAGTTACTTCTGAGTTAGCCCAACACCCGCCTTGAATTTGTTCTCTAATAAACTGTATTTGTATTAACTTTGAGTCCTGTGCATTTATCATTTACTACTTAAGTTAGATTATTTTAAAACTGAGAAATGGAGGCCACGTATTCCTTACAAACTTTGCCCTCGAGAATGTAGGCAACCGCTCTAGAATTCTAATAGGGGCTTCTAGAACTCGCTTTCCAAGGGGAATAGGATTTATAAGGATGACATGGAGCTATTTTTTCTAAATCCACAACATAGATTCTAGTTGTCAGTTACAGAATTTTTTCTCAGTGTAGTTTAAATAACTTTACTACTTATTATATGAAATAATATTATATTTATTGAATGTGGAAAGATGTTTAAAGAATTAAGACATTGCTTAAATTGATTCCTTATGAAACATTTGCAAAAAAGCAAATGTCTGAATTTCTAAAGTGTCTAAAAATTTAGACACGATTGCGGTCTGAAATTTCGTATTTTTACGTGTTTCAGATATTTTTTTGTCTGAATAGGTATTTAAGACACATTTCTGTCTTAAATTAAGGCACTTATCATGTCTAAACTGTATATTAAGACATCCATGTGTCTAAAATGCCTTTTTTAGTTATTTTTATGTGTCACTTTATGACCCCTTCATTCGCAGTGTAGTAATTTTGACGTCGCGTAACATTTGCTTAGCGAATCTTTAGATTTCATTTAGGGAATCTGCCACGCCAATTTTTCAAGTTACTGTTCCTAACCATCATTTTCAAAATTCCCCTATAGACTTAACATGCAAACAAACAAACTGCGTCATTGGGCGAAGTTTCACTGGCACTACCAGATTTGACATTCAGTAATTTTCATTAATGAGTTTTTGCTATGTTCTCCCGATATCATTCAATTATATACTTACTATTTGAACCTAAACTGTTCCTCTTACAAGGGAAAGTTCCGGGATCGTATTCTGGGATTGCAATCAATCATGTGCTATCTTGTAAAAAACATGAGTAATGATAAGATGTGACAGCTTTCATCTGTGAATTGGTAGGGGCGCCACAATAACCATCCAAAATTGTCATGCTTAGCGTGTTGGAAATGCTTATCTTGGATGATATGCTTTCTTGTAACATGTCAAGTTCGTTATTATAAAATAGTTCACTTAACTAATTTTAAGATAAATAATAGTATCAAGTATATATTAAACTTATTCTGTTTGTAAATATTAGTTTTTTAAAAATTATTGCTTGCAAAATATTCAATTTTGTAAATATTTGTTATATATATATATATATAATATACATATAATTTTATTCCATCTATTTATTCTATTTTTATAAATCGTTTGTAATCAAGAATATCGTCTGAATTTTATCGGTTGTATTTGCCAAGATTTCGTTTTTATGATAGAGATAGAACGTTCGGAATTTGAATAAATTCAACGAATTTTTCTATCATCCACACCAGTTTTGTAAAACATTAAATGTACACACTTATTTAAAAAGTTAAATTCGTTATAGTTATTTATTATATATGGTCTCCAAAAATTCCACTCTTTGTTGTGTTTGAAAAACATTTATGGCCAATTGCCTTGGTATATTTTTATGTAATTAATAAGATATAAATTCTTATAAAATAATTAATTGATTTACAAATTGCTATTAACCATTGATGATTAATGTATTTAAAAGCAATAATAATAATTTAAAATGATAATATTTTGACACTAAAATTCTGATGACACACAAAAGAGCAAATTTGCATTAAAAAATCCGAATGATAATGTGGAGCCTCCTGTCAATTCAGAGATGAAAGCCATTACATCATATAATTACTCAGGGTTCTTTACAAGATAGGACATGATTGATTACAATCTCAGAGAACGATCCCGAAATCTTCCTTTATAAGTTAAACTGGAGAAAGTATATTGAGTATTGCTTACGAAAGCCGTAAAGGCCTTTTGGGCATGTAAATGTTCCATTGGAAGAACTTGGGGTTTATGTCTCAAGGCTGGCCATTGTATATACTCCATGATTATCTGCCCAATCATCACCTATGGCGCTACTGTCTGGTGATCTCGGACCAGGCTGACTACTGTTAGAACTAGCATTAAATTGTTGCAAAAGATGGTTTGTGTTGCTCTTTCAGGCTGCATTAAGTCTATTTCAATTGCTGCCCTTGAGTGCTTGCTTGGGCTGCTTCCACTTCATTTGCGTATTGACTTGCGCTTTGACTTGCATAAAGAGGATCATGTGCCTGGACTTGTTGAAGGATTAATCTAGGCATCTGTCATGGTGCTCCCTCGCTTCACATGTGGTGGATTTTCCTTTTTCTTTATGCCTTGTGAGTACATGGCTATGATATATGTTTTTCATAAGCCTTTTAAGACCTTTTTACGTCCCAGGGAAGATTGGCGGATGTCTCCCAGTTAGCTAAACCATCTGACCGCTGCTGACGAATGTATCCGGTAACTGAGATGTTCCTTTTTCCACAATACATTTATATTTCAAAATTACATAAATATGGAATTTCAGATTTTCAAATTTGTAGGTCGTAAATTGCAGTTATTTGGATCATAATTAGATACACAATCAAATTTTTAATCTAAAGTTGAAATAAATACTAATTTTTTACATTGAAAAAATTATGTAGAAAAAACAACCTTACAATTTTGCTATTTTCAAAGGCAGTGAGGGGGTTAAATGCAACTGTTTGGTTTCGTATACGGATGGCTGTAGGTGTGGTTCTTATTCTGGAGTACGTGTTTACTGTTTCATGTTACTGGATGAAAATTGGCTTTATTTTCCTCTTGAAAAAATTGCCACAGTCCTCCAAGCTGAGATCTTTGCCATTATCTTATGTTGTAAGATATTCTTAGATAGGGTTTATAATAATTTAACTATTCATATTTGTTCAGACAGTCTATCTGCTCGCCTTTCATTGGTGAGATGTAAGTTCACCTCTTCTCTTGATCGGGAGTGCTTCAAGGTACTTTGTGACCCTTTTTCTTCTAATAAGGTTAGTCTTTATTTGGTGTCCGGTCATAACGGCATTCCTGGTAATGAGTTGGTTGACGAACTGGCTTGTTACCAGCGCACTCTTTTGTGGTCCTGAGCCTGTTTTGGGTATTTCACCAACTACTTTAAAGGCTTATATAAGCTCTTTGATAAAAAGCATTATTGGCAATGGTGTATTTCTCGTATTCAAAGGCAGACAAAGGAGCTTAGTCTTGACCGTCCTCTTCTGCGTCATAAGGAGCTTTTAAATCTTAACAGAAATGGTTTGAGGAATGTAATTGGCTTTCATACTGGTCATTGCACTCTTAAACGCATCCTCACATTATGGGCATCACATCTGATCCCATTTGCCCTGATTGTTGCCTGAAAGAGGAGACTGCTCAGCACATATTATGTGACTGAGAGACCTTTTTTGATCATAGGTTTAAACATCTTGGTCGTCATCTCATTGAGCCTTGGGAACTACAGGATAATCCTGTCAAGTAACTGCTGAACATTGCTTCAGCTACAAAAGTTTTCTCTTAAGAATGCTTATGGGTTTGGGTACAACTGACCTCTTGTCTATGCGCCCAGTTCTCAGTGAGCTGCTGAGGACTACCCTCCTCTTAAGTCATAAAGTCATAAGTCATAAGTCATGTTAGAGCTACAAGCCTATAAGAGGTTTTTCACACACACAGAGAGAGATTTAAAAAAAATTGCAAAGTAAATGAAGTAATTGGATTTTCAAATTAAATACGAAACATCTGTAAAACCCCTCACAAAATTTCAACTCTAAAAAAATACCTACAATCTGACTCGCTTTTTTGCCGACTATTTGATTAATTTTTATTCTATTTAAATGGAATTTTGATGAAAGGTACCGAATATATCTAGTTTTCATACTGTGTAACAAATTTTTTCTATCTTACATGTGCAGTAAAAAAAATATATTTATTATAAATGCTTATATCTCAGCAAACACATACGTATGAATTTTACGTTTCAGATTAATGTATCTCTCATGTTTTGTCAATGTTTCTGCAAATTTTGCAAAGTTTTAAGGAAATTCGTTTTAGTTGTAAGCAAAAACTTTCCAAAAAAATTAATAATTAAAAATAAAATATCAATCTACCTATCTATCTATCTATCTATCTATCTCTCTCTCTCTCTCTATATATATATATACAGTACCTGGCCAAATTATTAGACCAAAGAAAATATTTAAAGTTTTTTGAAATTGGAAGTTTATTATACCTGACCTGCTCAAAATTATTATTATTTAATTAGTGTTACCTTAAGCTTATTTCAGTACCTTTATTAAAGAAACATTTTTAAGCTGGCAACACAAAAGAGTTAGTTCTTATTCTATGATACAGTGGCATAGGTGTAAACTTGAATTATAACGTAAAATTTGTTCTGCTTGTTTATTTCGGATTGAAGCGAGTATTTTGCTGCAAAAAGTAAGTTTTGCATTATTATTAATATCGTGTGGGATATTTAACATTTTCATTCATTTATTATCATAAAAAGGTTTTGCTCCTTTATTTTAGGTGGGACGAAAGGCTGACTTTTCACCAAAGAGAGTAGGGCAGGTTTATGGCCTACTGAAGGCCACTAAACTGACCCAAAATCAAATTGCAGAAAAGGTAGGAGTATCCAGAAGCTCAGTAAAAAAAAAAATAAAAAAAAAATGGTCTTAAACATAAGTTTGGATCCATCATGGAAGAATAATAGTGGACGAGCTCGCACTACGACGCCGAGGACGGATCGAAAAATACGAGACATTTGTATAAATAACAGAAAGAAACCGCTACGTATGTTAATGAAAGAAGTTCAAAATGAAGGCATTAATATATCAGAAAGAACTTTGAGACGTCGCTTGGCAGAAAATAAACTCATTGCCATGAAACCGGCTCGCAAGCCAAGGCTTACATCAGAAATTATATAAGAACGATTGGAGTGAGCAATAAAGTACAAAAATTGGACAATAGAAGACTGGAAAAAGGTATATAGCTATTTATTTTGATCAACGGTATTTGGTATTTATAATGAATATGAAGAAATTAAATAAAAAACAATTTTGTTTAATTTTCAGGTTTGCTTCTCTGATGAATCGGTTTTTCATGTTTTAACTGAAAAAAACAAAACAAATTTGTTCCGAGGCGTCCAAACGAGAAATATAAGTCAGATTATACTGTTCTCACCATCAGACATCCTCCATCAGTCATGGTGTGGTCTGTCATATCCGGATAAGGTTCTTGTCCTCTCTATGTGGTCAAAAATACAATGAAACAAGATCAATACTTGAAAGTCTTACAAACGTGGCTCATGCCACAAATGCAAGAATGGTTTCCTGGAGACGAGGAACCAGTCTTCATGCATGATGGTGCTCCATGCCATAAAACTAAAAGTGTATCGAAGGATTTAGAGCGAAATAAAAATCAAATTTCTTGATTGGCCTGGCAGCTCGCCTCATATGAACCCTATTGAAAATGGTTGGGAGTTGCTGAAAAAAGAAATGTAAAAATATAAATATAACCAATAAGGTAGAGTTGCTGGAATCTTTAACATACCAGTCGAATTATAATAAACATCTTCAAGAAACCATCAAAGCATGCATAGAAAGTATGCCTCGTCGTGTTAAAGCCCTTTTAGTTGCCAAAGATGGCCATACGAAATATTGATTTTTCTGTTAAATTTAATTTATCATTTTTTTTTTCCTTCAATAAGTATTGTATTGTAATTTTTTTTTTCATTGTATTCCTTAATGTATATGTTTTCGAAATATGAATGAAGAAAATATCTTTTTTAATAAAATTCTTCATTATTAAGGTCGTAAACATGAAAAAATGTATAATTTGTCAATTTTCTAATAATTTGCCCAGGTACTGTATATATATACGTGAATAATCTCGAAATTTCCTTACAAAACATATAAATGTTGTACATAGTATTAACATCAAAGTGTTAAAGTTAGAAGTATTCTGTAGCTTTTTTTTAAAAAAAAGGTGATCCATATTATTTTTACTTTTCTTCAATTTTTGGTTAATCTCTTATTTTCACTCTGAACTATACCGATAGTGGAAAATCTGAGTTTTTAAATGTACTTTGAATGATTGAAGTTCCTGGCCGATTCGGCCAGTATTTTATTTTATTTTATTTTTTATATTGTACATATAAATCGAAAAAAAAAAAAAAAAATCTAATAATTTCACCTACTGTATATATTAAATATATTTAAAATTGTTGAGAATAGTTTTTTGTTCATAAAGTTTAAAACAAAAACTCTAATGTATAAATATATTTTCACAGTACTGCATTTAACACTCTTTTCTTGTGTTATATTCCATTAATTTCTGAAAAACAAACATACTATTCTACCGGAATATTTCATTTTTGTAAATTTACGTTGATATACGTTGTTAGTATAGCAATATTAACAGTAGTGATTTGTGCAACACAACAAAATATAACCCATATTTGTTTCTTTTGCTTTATTATATTTTTGTTTTATGTTGTTTTCTGAGTAAGAATGTATTTATAGGAACTTTTAATAGGAATATTTCTCGAATTTTGCAATTTTTCTGGTTTAAAAATTATATATTTTGCATCACCTTTTATGATTTTTTTTTTAATCGATTTAATAAATCTTTTTATTTGCTTCTATATTCAATAGAAGAAAGTATTGGATTCATAAAATTTTCGACTTCCGATTTTCAACGGATTTACACGTTTTAAGAGGTGTGGAACACGATTTGACAACTTTTAGAAAATGTCTGACTGTCTGTGTGTATGTGTGTGTGAGAGAGACAAAAATTTTGTGGCAACTGTATCTCCGGAACTACTGTTCAAAATTGCATATAAATTTATATGTAGATGTAGCTTGACCAAAATTAGTGCCTACCATCTTTAGGTGTCAACTGCTCAGCAATTGGCGCTACTGTACAACGATTTCTGCAATTTCAGTTGAGGCTATATCTCATGTTCTTTTGCGTATAATCAAACAAAACTTGTTATGTGAGAAGACAATTATCAGATATTATGCTGGTTCAATTTGAATGTCTATCGGCCAACAGGTGACGCTGCTATAAAGCGATTTCCGCAATTCAAAGAAATACTATATCTCAGGAACTACTGCACTGAATTGCATATAAATTTGTATGTAAATAAATCTTAACATAAATTATTGCCTGTCATATTTTGGTGTAAACCACTCAACAGGTGGCGCTGCTACACAGCAATTTCCACAATTAAAGGAAGGCTATATCTCGGGTTCTATTGCGTATCATCAAACAAAGCTCCATATGTGAGAAGGCCATTATGAGACATTATGCTGACTCAGTTTAATTGCTCATCGGCTAGTAGGTGGCGCTGCTATATTGCAAATATCATTGATAACAGGATGACTACATCTCAAAGTCTACGGCTCGCAACATCTATGTAATTTTGAGAATAAAATTGACTTTTTTTATATTTAGTGTTATACTACTTCTCTAATATTGAAATCGTCAGCATTATCATGGAAGAAAAAAAATTTAATAAAAATTTTAATAATTTTTTTTTACTGAGTGAATTTGTATTGGAAAATATAGAAGAAAGTCATTTTTGATCACAACATACTAGTTTAAAATTATCTTACAATTTACGCTTCCTATGAAACCACATGCTTAGCGATTTGTAATTAAACTTTTCGAAAACAGATTTCCAATAGTTACATCTCAAGCGTAATGTTCAAAATAGTGGAAAACCACTTTATGCGCTGCAAGAATTTGATAAACTATTGAATACAAGAATTACCCTTGTCGGAACAATGTTTAAACTTAAATGTTTGTCTTTAATATTGTAGAAATTTAGACGTAAAAGATTAATCTCAAACTTTTAAAAGTTTTCTGTTTATAAAACCATAGTAGATCTATGAGATGGAATGCAAAATTCACTATTTAATATGCATAAAGATAACAATATGAATTCAAATGTAATGCTTTGGCATACGTTCCAAATGTAATCATGCGTAATTAATTAAGCAAAAGTTCATAAAACATGCTATTAGTAAAGGAAGTACGAATTTATTTAATACAGCAAGATTATAATTTTCGTAATTAAACAAATTTGAATTATAACTATGTAACATATAAAGTTAAATATTAAATTATTCGTATACAAGTTTCCATATATATATATATTAATGTATATTTATATTTAAAAGCAACTTTATTTTTAAATACATTTATCCATATGTTATTGTCCATATACGTATTAAAAAATGTATTTTCTCAGAGAAACAAGAAACATCTCTTACATTTAAAATTTATCCATGTCTAGAATTGAAATAGTTCCTTTTTTTTTATTATGTAAAAATATTTTATTTCATATATTTTAGGATTTATGTGTAGAAAATATGTAAAAATAATCTGGTGTGTCACTCACACGACTTTCTCTTACCCTGAAATCTTAATATATATAAATCTCGTGTCACAATGTTTATCTTCAATGGACTGCTAAACCACTTAACCGATTATAATAAAATTCGCACACCATGTGCAGTTCGATCCAACTTGAGAGATAGGATAGTTTAAATCTCAAATTATAGTCGCAATTTTAATTTATTGCTAATTATTTGTCTGTTATTATTTGACAGTCACAATTATCTGATAACTCCAAATGATTCTAACAGATGTCGATACCTTTCGACTGGGTTGAAATGAAAGCTGAAATATATTTGGTGCTGCCATCTACACAAAGAATCTTCAACTTTTTAACCTATTAATAAATTTCGTATAATTCAACTAGCAGACCCGGTCACGCGTTGCTGTGACTAAGTTATACGTTGAATTATATTCCAGTAAACTATTTAATACAGTTAAATTATTATTTACGAATAAAGACGAAAACGTTGTAGCTGATGTAAATACCCACAGGATTGAGATTTGAACCTTAGGTCAAAATTTGGAAGCGATTGATAAAAATTTTCGTAGAGTTGATATTAAGCACAAATTAATTTTATTGTAGGGTCTTATAAATTTTAATGGAGAAGTGATATATATTATTGCTAATGCTACTTAGGATAAAAATGCTAAAATGACTAATATATAAATTAAATTATATTAAAATTCTATTAAAATAAAAGTATAAAAGAAGCAGACGATTTTAAAATTAATTTTTATGGAGGAGTGAAATATAATATATGCTATAATGGATAATTTTACTATAAAATGACCTCATCATCTTCATCTATATAAATAAAGAGAAGTGTCTGTGTGTGTGTCTGTGTGTGTGTCTGTGTGTGTGTCTGTGTGTGTATCTGCGCTCTGGTGCTCACACTACTGATCGCAGAGCTTCCAAATTTGGCATATAGGTACCTGGGACCATGCATGTGTGCACCTCATCGAGATTTTTTCGAATTTCGAATTTGAATTTTTTAAATTAAAGTTTTTTCGATTTTAAATATTGGCTTTAATGCTTCATTTTTCATAGATTTATTATTTTGCTTCTATCGTCTGCGTATCTTAGCAACGGCTATTACGCAACTTATTTTTATTGAATACATTCATTTGAAGGCGAATTTTTTTTTTTTTTTTTTTTTTTTTTTTAATTTGTTATATTTATTAATCGTAATGCAGCAGAAAAAATTTATAACAGTTATATTTAATTTTTTATAGTAGAATAACTTCTTATTTTTCAATTTTTAATTAATTCCTTTAAAAGAAAAAACTTTTATTTGTTAATTTTTTTAATTTACAGTATTTATCGGGAAAAATAGTAGTATATACGTAGTAAAAAGGATTAAAATGATTAAAATTTATTTGTTTATATGTTATATTTATTTTTTAATCAACTTTTTGTTTTGTTTTATTTTAATTCATTGGTCGGAATCAAATTGTAATAAAGTGTAAATAGCATGGGCTATAAAATACATGGTTCAAAACTAAAATATTTAATAGATGCTGAGATACAGTCATCTTTAAAATCGTAGTTCTTAAATTGTAGCAGATCCCCCCTACCGTCGATAAATATCCAGATTGAAGTGCCCGGAAAAGATCTTTCTACAGTCACGGGAAATCTAGACCTGATGCAGTGCGGGCGGGAAAAAAGCTGCCGTAGACAGCGGGTACCCTAAGCGAAGTTTGGAGCAATTTCATTTTCTTTTCTTTTTTTTTTTTTTTCTGGTTTTTTCAAGAATGTGGTGTAAAAAAATAAATATTAATTCAATTCTTTCAAAAATTCATTTAAATATAGTGACCAGCGAAGCGGGCGTAGCCTGCTAGTTTAATACTATAAATACAGGTTGGAGATTAAGAGGAAAGATAACGAGTGCTCTTATGTAAACCTATGTTAAACAATTCATATTAGGCTTCTGAAGAGTTTTATATGATAATTAGTTCTGTGTGAGGGGGGGCTACCGCCCCCCTCAACCCCCCGTTTCATTAATGCACCTACATTTATATAGAATTTAATTCGGTTATTAAAAAATATTTCTCTTTTTAAAAAATAATTTATTAAAATTATTATTTAAAAAAATTATCTTTTATGATAAGGCAGACGATTTCCATATTAGAGAAGTAGTTTAACACCAAATATCCAAAAAAAGTCCATTTTATTCTCAATATAAAAAAAAAAAAAAAAAAAAAGTACGATTTTTTTTCCAAGTTTTTTTTTTTTTTTTTTTTTTTTTTTTTCGTTAAAAGTAAAAAAAATCGATAACTTTGTTTTAAATTATCGCAGATCGATGGTTCAACCATTCGTTTTAAAGGTATTTTCGAGCTCTTTTGAAAGATACCCATCATAAAAATTTAGTCCACTCGAGGGGGGGGGGAGGCGGTGCTCCTGCATACACAAAAAAATTTTCCCAGTTAACTGTCTCTATTACAAAAAATATATATTTGTTTCATTTGGTTTAGTGCAGTCTATAGACGTTAAACTCTATTTTCCTGCAATTTCCCCCATAGACGTAATGTATTAGAATTCTCTTGATTGTCCCTGTACACGAACCATTTGCTTGATCTTAACGAAAAGCTTACTGTAGCATCCCTATATGATACACATTTAGAATACCAAGTTTGAACTTTCTGCCATAATTTGTTTTTGAGATATGCTGATAACAGACAGACACACAGACACACACACACAGAGACACACACACAGACACACAGACACACAGACCATTTGCTAAAAACATGATTTTCGTATTCAGGGGACCTCAAAACGTGTAAATATAACAAAATCTCGCCTTCGAAAATTTGAGCCTAAAATAATACTTTCTCTACCTTATGGGTAAGAGAAAGTAAAAAAAAAATCTACTAAGAGGTGTTTTTCTTATAACCTGCATCTATATATATATATATATATATATATATATATATTGTCTGTTTAAAAATTCCTTATTTAACTCCCCCCCCCCCCAAAAAAAAAAAAAAAAAAAAACTTTGTTTCTTATGAAGTTGTTTATTTTTGCTTGCTTTGACACCACCTACTAAGATATATGTAATTAAACTTATCGAAAACAGATTTCTAATTGTTGCATCACAAGCGCAAGTTTCAAAGTAGTGGGCAACACAAGAATTTGATAAACTATTGAATACAATAGTTTATAGAGTAAGTCTTGTCGTAATATATTTTAAGCTTATAATATTTGTCAATAATAGTGCACATATTTATCTATAAAAGATTAACCTCGAAATGTTACAAGTTTTCTGTTTATAGAACCAACGTTAAACGATAAAACGAAATCCAATATTCAGTATTTAACAGATAAAAATACGAATTGACCTGTAATAATATGACATGAACTAGAAAAGTAACCATGTATAGGTAAATATTTATGAAACTTGCTAAGAGTAAAAAAGATTTTATTATTATTATTATTATTATTAAAGGAAAATTACGATTTTTTACGACCACATAAATTATTTTGATACCGTATATTTCAGTAAAAATGCCAAAGTTATATCATACACGTACAAAATTACAGATTTTTATTTGCGTATATGCATAATTCAAAACAATTTTATTTATTTAAAAAAATATATAAATATATATTTTATGGTATTTTATTGTCGAATTACGGTAATATACATTTGTTCGACAAAAGTAAATAAATGTGTAAATTTCATTTAAAATTACACATCTTTTTTATTAAAAGCATTTTTTCTTATATCTATATCTATATATATATATATTGTTTTCCGTGTTAAAATTAGTAGTTAAAATTATTATTATTTTTTATTTAATTTAAATTAAGTTTAAGTTTATGATGTATTAACGTGCATTTTATTTATATTTTCTGAGGCTTTATTGTTTAAAGTTACTTTTTTTAAATACATATCTTTAATGTTTTTTATTTATTTATTTATTTATTTATTATTAATATTATTATCAATTAAAAAAATTATTACTAAAATTATTCTTAAATTTATACTTTCATTTAAACCAAACACTGAGCGATTTATAATAAAACTTTTCAAAAACAGATTTCAAATGTATACTTCTCTTACGCAACGTGGAAAAACAAATCACAAGCTGCAAGATTTTGATAAAAGTTTGAATAAAAAATCATTCTTGTCGAAACATTGCTTATTTAAATGCTTGTCTTTATTATTGAAGAAATTTACACTTAAAGTATGAATATCAATCTGTTTAACGATCCATTGTTCAGCAATCATACAGGGTGCAATATTAAAAAATACAGATCATGCATAAAGTAATCATGTATTCAATATATATATATATATATAAATTTGTATTTAGAGGTAATGCTTTACAAGAGTCCCATACATAAGCATGGGTAATCAATTAAGTAAAATTTTATCAAGCGTTCTATAATACATGAAAATATTCAATAAATTAGGAATTCAATTTTTTTTCACAACCGCATAAATTAATTTAATAACTTATAGTTCAGTTCAAAATTCAAAGTTATATCATTCATGATTTTTGAAGTATATAAATTAAGATCCAAAATATATTGTAGTTTTACATATTGATTTTAAATTAAGCATTTATATTAAAAATAATAATAATAATATGTTTGTTTAATTTTATTTTACAAATTAACACTTAATGTACATTATATGTAATTAGCTGAAAACATCGATAATTATAATTAATTATGCATCCCTACAATGCTTAAAAAGGCAAATTTTTGTAAATTTATTTCTATTCAGACAGTTTAATAAAATAGTTTGTTGTTATATGTATTTACTACTAGAAGAATTTTCGTCACTTTATATTAAAATGAAAAATTATCAGTAAAATACATCTATAAAATTTCATTTTCATAAATTTTCTGTACTATACAAGTTTTCATGTGATATAGTAAAATCGGAAAATTAAAATTACGTTTAATTTTGGACAAGAAACCATTTTTTTTTTTTTTATGTAATTCCTTAAAGTTTCATGTATTTCCTTATTGTTTTTCATATTTATGTGTAATTGAGATTATATATATATATATATATATATATCTACATAACTACAAAATCATGTGTCTGAAACTCAGTAACAAAAGTGTTTTAAATAGTTGGTCATATTTTATTAAACGAAATCGTCTCTTACATTAAGACATAAATGTGACTGGATTTAAGACACTTGAAGTGATTACAAATTTAGCTATTTTTAACCCTTATTTTTTCATAAATAAATTATTAAATAAAATGCATAAGGTTTAGTTTCCGGTTAAAAAAGCGACATAGAATTTGCTTGAGTAAAAATATTATGTTTATGCGAAAATTTTCACAGATAGCGAACGTCTCCGACATGTTGAACATGAACTGAGTAACTATGGATTCACAAACCAGTGATCAACCGACCGATTAAGCCTTCTTTGGTTAGTAGTATATATATATCTAGTATTTGTCAGAAAAATCGTAAATTTATCTTTTAATAAATTTGTTTTTTAAGTAAAATTAACGACAAAATACCTTAAGCATAATGTACATTTCTATTTTAATTTTTATGTGCAGACTTTTAGAATTATTTCCTTTTTGCAAACTATATAATAAATTTAATAAAAAAGAACCACAAAACTGGCGTTGTAAAAAATATTACTTACAAACTTTGAATGAACACCATAAAATGCAATAAACTCGCAACAATTGTTTCGGGTCGAAAAACACACGACCCTTCATCAGGCGAACATATTAAGCACGAGTGCTGCAGTCAAAGTGGCAGCTCGCTTTGACTGCATGGCACTTTGGTGCGTTGCCGCTTTGACTGCAGCACTCGTGCTTACTTTGTTCGGCTGATGAAGGGTCGTGTGTTTTTCGACCCGAAACAATTGTAGCGAGTTTATTGCATTTTATGGTGTTTATTCAAAGTTTGTAAATAATATATGATAAATGTTCAAAAATTGGCCTAAGGTATTTCGAAAACTTCTACGAGATAAATTAAAATGTTGGCAGTTATGTGGTCAGGCTGTGAGGTCGAGACCGTCACCAAAAGTTGGGACGGTTAGATTACTTCGTCGCCAAGAACTCGGCGAAAGTCTTGGTCGAGTTAGTTTTATGTCGGCATAGTGCTGCTGTGAAATAATTAGGATCTGAATGTTTGATGAATGGGAAGTGATTGTAAGTTTTAACTGAAATGAAGGGAAAGGATGTTTGTTAGGATGTAGTATAAAAGGTAGGATAGTGAATTGCTAGGATATAGATATAGGATGTGATGTAGTGGAATGGTAATGAGTTGGTAGCTGTTTAGTGTGGAGTTAAGGGTAATGGCGATGGTGATGGTGATGGTGATAGCTTTATGCGTATGAGGGTAGAGAGGTGTAGTAGTGTGGCCTAAGTTAAAAGGATCAATCGTGCTTTCGGGAATCTGGCCGATATCCTGGTGTGAGAAGAGTAGTGATAACAGAGAGCTACCATCGACAAGATCAGTATCGGTGAGACACTTTTAAGTTATGCTTTGTTAAAGTTATTTTCTGGGGTTTATTAAAAGTTATAATAGAGTTAGCTCAACGCCCTCCTTACTATAGATTGCTAAATAAACTTTGTGTATTTATTTGTTAATTTATTTGTCTCGAGCTCTCCTCATTACGTAATTAAGTTAGTCTTTAAGATCTAAGGATTTAAGATCTAAAATAGAGAATCATGGCCCACTTGTATTCTCAACAGTGGCGCCCAAACGAGTTCGACCCCCCCCCCCCCGCTCGAGTATATTTTACCGGCAAAAATAATGTTCTTAACTTTTTTGAGGAACTTGAAGAATATTTTGATGTATGTCATATCAATATTTCTGATCGATTTAACTGGTTAAAATACTCCTTAAAAAGAGAACTTAAAAGGTGGTTTGACCTCATCGCCTCTAATTCTTTGGGTCAAAATCCCCCTTATGAACAGTTAAAAATCAAAATTATAAGCACATTTTCCTCGAGTGCTGATAGAACTAAATTAATGCAGGAACTATATACACAGAAAATGTCTGTATTTGATAAACCGACAACCATTTTCCTGCGTAAACTGGATTTAATTAAGCAACTGCAACTAAATTTATCATTCTTGGAAATATTTGATATTATAAATCCGCCGTTCACGGTGCCAATTCAAGATTACCTCGATTTAAAGCCAACCGCATCTGTTGATACTCTTTTTGAAACTTTGGATAAATATCAAGCACGTCACGCTATTAAACCGGAGGAAAAGTCTAATTGCCGGCAAGAACCCGTCAATGTTCAAAATGAACAGCGAGAAAATTTTGCCCCCCCTCAAAATGTTAATTTCATCCGACCGCAACAAGCTAACTTTTCGCAGCCGAGAAACAGTCATTTAAATCAACCTGAAAACGTTGCACAGGATCCAACGAACTCTCATAATACTGAAGGTCCAACTATACTTCTAAATTCTATTTATATTTCTCCTGTAAACTTGCCGGATTTAAATTCTTCTTCTCAATGCGTTTCCAATTTAAACTCTCCGTTACCTTCAAATTTAGAGAAGAATGAAAGCCTATTAAACGTAGCGGCTAATCCTTCCGTCAATAGCTCAAATGCATGTTTTGAAACTATTCAGCCAACAGACTTTTCTAGTAGTTTAAATTCACCACATGATAAATTACAGTTTAATTCTAAAACTGTAAAGTCGGCAGATTCTGCTATTTTTATTGATAAATCTTAAACCGGTCGAGTCCGGAAATTTATCTCATGAAACAGGAAAAATGGTCGCAGAAAATGTTAACATTAATCTTGTTACTCAACCTTTAGCAAATAAGTTAAATTTATGTTTTACAACTGGTCAGCCACCAGATTTAATTGTTAGCCCAAATGAAAATGTTGTGGTACAAGTAACAGAAAATAGCGGTTTAAACAACGATGCTTCTCATAAGCGAGTAGCTAATTTAAATGAAAGTAGTGAAAAAGGACATTTAAGTTTTCTACATGTCAAGCCGACGGAATCCACTAGTTTAAACAAAAAAATAACTGAAAATGTTGTAAAAGAAAGTGGAAAGTTAAATAGCGGTCCTGCTCAAAAACTGCTAGCTAATTTACCTAAAAATGTAGGGAATAAAACAGGTAGATTAAAACATTTCTACATTAAGGCATTAAATTTAACTTCTACAACTGTCAAGTTGATAGAGTCACGTATTTTGGCTGAAAATACTGTAAATGACAATGATATATTAAGTAACGCTGCTTCTAAAAATTTCTTTACAAAGTTAAAAGCAAGTGTTGTGATTTCAACTAAAAATTTGAATTATTTCCAAGCCTGTAAGCCCTCCAAGACCTCAACATTCATGAGTAGAGAGCGAACTGAATCGTCCTCTGACGCTATGGACAGCGACAGCGTGCCGGGTTCGATCACAGCCCAGGAATGTGCCTTTGCAACGCCTGACCTCTTGCTGCAAGCTTCCAGCCCTGTGATTTCTGCAACGAGTGCAATGCCCAGCAGGACTCGCATGTTTCATGGAAATGCTGTTACAGCGGAAACCGTCCGTAAGGTCGTATCGTTCTTTATTTTATTTTTTCTCAAGTATTTGTTTATCAGAGCTGTACCAAAATGTAAGACAAGCCTTGAAGCCTTTCGGACTTCTTATTTTTGTATGAAAGAGCAGGACTTTCTAAAGCAAAAAACTGTAAAATTTAAATTAGTACATGAACTTTCATTTCCAAAATCATGTATATGCTTCAATGTCAACATTTTAGTTCTCTCTTAATATATTTTATGTATGTACACTAACTTCTTTTATTTTGTAGCTATCACCTGCAGAACAGGTAATATAAAACATGTTTGTTAGCCTTTGTAAATATTCCCCCCCTTTTTTCGTATTTCTATAAATATTGTATTTGCATATCTAAAATGAACTTTGATTAGTGTATAAAATGAATCTTTTTTATTGTTAAAACTTTTGTATTCAACTAAAAGTTTCTCTGTATTATATATGTGTTTGAGTGGGGAAATTTTTTTTTTTGGCTATATGCGTAAATCACGCTTAACTTTTAAGTAAAATCCCTAACAAATTAATTTTTGTTTTTCGTCTTTTCGCATGCTATAGCCCAGGAGGAAAAAAAAATATTGTATATAAACTATTTTATGTATTCAGACACAATTTGTCTCCTTTATCTACAAAATGTACTTTCTATATTGATTTATACTTTAAAAAAGTTTTACGTTTAGAAATACTGCGATTCTGATGTCCAAGCTAGTATTCTGATGCCATGACGTTTTCTGACTGAATTGTCCTTAAAGTTACTTGGACTAGCTGATGGTGTTTAGCCTAGACTGGCTCTGATGGATGACGAAACTCCTTGTTTTAACGTTTGAAAGATGGCTTACGGACAGAATTTCAAGATTTTTTTTTTCAATAAACTAAATAAACTATTTTCTTTATGTTGCTTGTTATGTTTAAGCAACCCCCCTGTACCTGCTTCCTCCTACAACTAAGTTCCTCCTAAAATTAAGTTTTCCTTTCTGGAATAACAGAAAGATGTTTGTAATCCCTATTGTATAGTTGAGCTAATTTTATTTGAGGCGTTTTTTTCCCCCGTAGTTTCCGGCTGTAAAAGGCCCTCATTTCAATTTAAAACTTTTTTTTTTTTTTTTCGAGGTTTGTCCGGTTTTAAGCTTAAGGGTTTTTTTATTCGCCATTGTATTTGAAGCTGTAAGCAGTTCATTGCTCAGCAAATTACACTTTAAATTTTTTTCTAACTTATTTTAAAATTTCAGAAACTAAGTTGTGGCTGCACTCACTCCTATGAGATTTAATAGTGTTTAAATTTACTCGTTCAAACCCGTTGGGGATTTTCCCGACTAATATTTTTTTTCTTGGAGGGGGACTGTGAGGTCGAGACTATTATATTACTTCGTCGCCAAGGATTCGGCGAAAGTCTTGGTCGAGTTAGGCATAGTGCTGCTGGCATAGTTTCGGCATAGTGCTGCTGTGAAATAATTAGGATCTGAATGTTTGATGAATGGGAAGTGATTGTAAGTTTTAACTGAAATGAAGGGAAAGAATGTTTCTTAGGATGTAGTATAAAAGGAAGGATAGTGAATTCCTAGGAGATAGATATAGGATGTGATGTAGTGGAATGGTAATGAGTTGGTAGCTGATTAGTGTGGAGTTAAGGGTAATGTTGATGGTGATGGTGATGGTGATGGTGATAGCTTTTTGCGTATGAGGGTAGAGAGGTGTAGTAGTGTGGCCTAAGTTAAAAGGATCAATCGTGCTTTCGGGAATCCGGCCGAAATCCTAGTGTGAGAAGAGTAGTGATAACATAGAGCTACCATCGACAAGATCAATATTGGTGAGACACTTTTAAGTTATGCTTTGTTAAAGTTATTTTCTGGGGTTTATTAAATGTTATAATAGAGTTAGCTCAAGGCCTTTCTTAAATAAACTTTGTGTATTTATTTGTTAACTTTGTCTCGAGCTCTCCTCATTACGTAATTTAGTTAGTCTTTAAGATCTAAGGATTTAAGATCTAAAATAGAGAATCATGGCCCACTCTGATTCTCTACAAGGCTTTACACGCTGCTTAGAAGTAAAATAATTTTTATTATTTTTATTTTATTTTTCTGTAATTACCTAACCCAGTGTAATTAAAGCAATATAATTTCAAATAAATATGTAGTAATTACCAAAACCAATGTAATTGAAGCAATATAATAAAAAAAAAAAACATTAAAAATTATGTCAAAGACAAAATTTAGTTTAGTACGAATGATTATTAATTTTAACCTGCAAACTTTTAATTTTAATTTTTTAATTTTTAATTTAAATTTTTAATTTTTAATTTTAATTTTTATTTTTAATTTTAATTTGTTTTTTAATCTTATTTTTTGTCCATAAAACCGATCCACGTACTTTTTAAAATGACTGAAAGGAATTAAAATTAAGTATTGCCTCCTAAATTTAATACTTAAGTTAATTTTAAAAAATCTAATTGCCGTATCCAAAAACTTTTTACACCTCTGGATTCAGAAGAATTGCCCCTTTCATATGGTACCAAATTTAGGTACCAAAGTATTATTGATATTTCTAATTTATTTTGGTGTTACACAAAACTGGTCTGCAAAAAATCCAGATTAAAATTAATAGTTCCCCGTCCTAATGAATATTTAGTCATTGTAATGTAGATAAAGCAATATAATTTTATAGTTTTATATAGTAATCATTATAACTGTCTATGCGGACTAAAATATTTTATAATATAAATAACAAAATTAGAAATAATAGTGTAATTTGCTTGCTAAGTAAATTCAGCTAAAAGTTATACGTTTTATAAATGAAAATTCTATATATACTAAAGTAATTTATAACATAAATAACAAATCTCGTATTAATAGTGTAAATTCAGTTAAACGTTATATATACTAAAATATTTGAAGACAAATCAATGGAGAAGATATCTTCTTGAAAACAAAGTTGTGTAAACAAAGTTGTTTAAGAAAAAATGAGCTTAAATGTATTTTATATATTAAAAAAATTATTAAATTAGTACAATTTTTAAATTGTTTAATGACACGTTATTTTTAATAATTTTGCTAATTAACTTTAATTCATTTTTTAAAAAACTTCCACTGGTTTCAATTAAAACTTACTGTCACGTCCGTGAGGAAAATTCATAGACAAGAGAGTCCGCGAGCTATTTTTCTCACTCAAAGTAGCTGAACAACTAAATTAGAATTATCATAAAGAGTAAATAGAAAGAAGAGATTAAACACATAAGAAAAAGACCATGTACTAAAAATTAAAGCTGTACCATGGTTTAATAAATTGAAATAACATCGAATTTAGAAAATAAAAAGCATGTGCAAGTACAGGATTAAAAAATAAATAAAAAAACAAGAAAAAAGGAGAATGTGATAGTATTTTTTTTTCTTTAGTTATTATTATTATTATTATTATTATTATTATTAGTTTTTTGGAAGAATAATATAGCAACGGAGATATTTAATGTTTTTTTCCTGGAATTCTTTTAAAAGTGAAATCTGAACTGATCTGACTAATAGAAGAATAAATTAGTGATAGAAAACTAGGCCTACGTTATTTCAATTAAAGTGAAGTATGCAAAATGTATTAAGTTATTTTCAATTAAACTGAAGTGTGTGACATCCATAAATGGTGTATTAGAAGTGGGATTTCTCTTACCTGTAGTGCGAATTAAAAGTTTATGAAATTTATGAAAAATAAAATTAAGGTAAGGAAATTTAAAACCCATGTATTATCATTGTTAAAATTTATATTTCCATGCTCTAATATAAATAATATGCAATTGCATGAATATACTACTTAGTATTGAAAAATAAATTTAAATTAAAAAATGAAGATTTTAAACAAGGATTATAGTAGTTTATGTGATAAATGTGTTTGTATATATATATATATATATATATATATATATATATACCAGCGTATATTAATTTAATTAAAATCATTCGGAAACTGAAAGTAAAGAAATATTAAAAATAAATAAAAATGTTATATAAAATCAGGACTAAAAGGTTACCATAGAAAGGGTGGCCTATTTAATGAAGGGAAATGACAAAGATTTTTCTTTAGTAATCGAAAATCTTGGCGAAAAAGTACCGCAAGGCGGAAAATTAATAGAGCTTAAGAAAATTATCTTCAACAGTAAAGAATATGATGAAGAAATTCTTAAATAGATGCTTCAGACTATCATCGACGATAGGAAGGAGAGAGAAGAAAAGGAAAGGGATAAAGAAGAAAGGAGGGAGCAAATAGAAAGATAAATGGAAGAAAAGAAATTACAGATAAAAATAGAAATGGTAGAAAAGGAATTACGGATAGAAGCAGAAGAAAAAGAAAATAAATTACGGATAGATGCAGAAGAAAGAAAATTACGTTTAGAATCTGAAGAAATAATAGAATTAGAAAAATCAAGGTTACAACAGTCAAACTCTATT
The DNA here is from genome assembly GCA_963930645.1 of Salticus scenicus. Classification (NCBI taxonomy): domain Eukaryota; kingdom Metazoa; phylum Arthropoda; class Arachnida; order Araneae; family Salticidae; genus Salticus; species Salticus scenicus. The sequence goes on from OZ005650.1 coordinate 211,760,645, forward strand.
GAAAATCAAGGTCTCGATGATGATAATGTTGGATCTAGAGAAAAGTCAGAATCAATTGAACAATACGTGAAGAGTATCAGATTATTAACAGTGAAAATACCTGCCAAGACAGAAGGTTGGGATTATTTTTTTGACAGTCTAGGGAAGGCATTTACAAGTTTAAATGCACCTTATGAAGCAAAATTTTAAATTCCATAGTGTTTACTGGGTGAAAGAGGTGCTCGTTCGTTAATATACGTAGAAGGAGAAAGGTACGAGGAATACGAACATTTAAAGGAAATCATACAGAATATCAACCTTCGGCACAAACATGTTTAGAAAATTTCAAGAAAGCTAGAAGAAGAGATGAAGAAAATGTTATTCAGTTTACAACTGGATTAATTTCTCTATGTGAATATTATGGCAAATTGAGGGACGTGAAAAACTTAGAAACAATAAAAGAACTAAAATCATCGGATCGTGTTATGGAAACTCTGGATCATGAAACAGCAACAAGCCATAATATAAAACAATGTGATGGTTGGCTTAAATCTAGAGAGTTGACAAAGGAATAAGATTTATTTTACTCAGCTAAAGGAAAATCATATAAATCAAGTATTACTGATAGATGCATGTATTATGTTTTTCAAAAATCACATGGGGCTGAGGAAATAACAAAAGGATCTCAGCGAACATATAAAAAGGAATTGAAACCGAAATGGATAAAAGGAGAAGGACCAAAATTAGATAGCAAGAAGTTTGAATGTTTCATTCGTGGATCACGAAATCATTTTAAAAGGGATTGCCCGAGATGGCGAAAGAAAACGTTTACGCCACGGTCAGAAGTGGAAAAGATAGCCAGGTGAACAGATCAGATACCAGCGTTATGTGAGGAATTGTCATAGCAAAAATAAATTTTAACATAAGTACCAGATAGAAATAAGGCAAATGACGGATTGTGTATGTTAAACCGAACCTTGATTAGTGTACATGAACAAATTGTGGAAGCATTAATAGAATCAGGAACTGAAATTACTGTTGTCAGGAAAGATAAAGTTAGAAATATACCCTTAGTCAAGGGAAGGACAATATTCTTGAAAGATATTTTGATCCACCAGTACAGTGCGGCTAAGTACAAAGGCGGCCTAATCCCATTAGCGGTACCAATGGGAGGATCTACTTATGTGATACACACACAAATATGATGCGCGGTAGCTGACGGTTTGTCAGAAGAGATGCTATTTCCACCTGGCATTCATCAGCGTTCAATAGATGAGATGGAACCAGAAGAAATGGATGTAGCTGGATGCCATATTGGACATGGAAGAGTGGGAAATTTTGAAGAAAAGGAGAAGGAAGAAAGTGAAACTCCTTCTTATGCGGGAAAAGGAGAGTGGGGAATAGACTCGAGCGATAAAGGAGTTCTCTCAGAAGAAGACTCTGAGGAGAAGTCAAAAGGTTCTATGTCCAGTCAGTTTGCAAAGGAGCAGAAATTATGACTAGAATTGAGGAAGTTATGACAATTAGCTAAATAGAAAAAGGGTAATTTCCACATTTCACAAGATGTACTCGTTCACAAAGATAACATGGTGGACGAAGATATTGGACAGTTATTCCTACCAAAATGTCGAAGGGAAGAATTATTAAAGTTAGCCCATAATTTAGTTTTATGAAGATTTCTAGGAGCTAGGAAAACAACAGAGATAATTCGTTATTCAATTTATTGGCACGATATGAAAGAAGATATTCGGAAATATTGTATGCACGAACTGTCAGTTAAGAAAATGTATAAAAGGAAAGGAAAGACCACCAATTACTCCATTAGTTAGACCAGGGTTGTTATTTCAAGTGGTAAAAATTGATATTATAGGACCAACTGAGCCAGCTAGTTCCAAAGGAAGTATGTATAATTTGTACCTTGTAGATCAACTTAAAAGATAGGCAGAAGAAATACAAACGAGGAATCTCACAGCAAAAGCTGTTTGTGAAGCATTATTAGAAATTTTCTCTAGAACAGGGATACCAAATGTGATTGCGTCCGATAACTGGGTATGCTTCATGTCAAAATTGACACAAGAATTTTATAAGATAATAGAATCGAGTCCAAGATTCGCAACTCCATCTCTTCCACAATCTAATGGGTTAATAGAATGATTTAATCAAGCTTTGAAGCAGATGCTACACCACACTGTCAGAGACCCAGGAAGAAAGTTGCATCTGTATATACCCGTCATATTATGGGCATACCGGGAGATGCCGAACAGTACTTAGGCAGTGGCGCCATTTCAACTTCTGTTTGACTGAACACCTACACGATCGTTGTCGATTTTAATGAATTCCTGGAAAAGAGAAAACAAAGGTTTACAACCACTAAACCTTTATTTAAGCAATATTTTTACAAGAACTTAAGAAGAAAATTGTACAAGTTGCGCAAAATGCAGATTTCAAAACGCAAATCCAAAAAGAAAAAGTGGTGCATTACTATAATCTAAGATCGTCGAATAGACAATTTGTAGTGGGAGACCTTTGCTAATATCTGATTTGCAAAGCAAACTCTATCAAAGATGACAAGGTCCGGGGGAAATAAACAAAGAATTCATTATTTAATTGTTGTGATATTGGCAAATGGTATAGTCAAAGTCGTACACCAGAAGAAATTACGTCCATATTTAGCAAAAGTGTCGGCAGTAAATCTGATGTTAGAAGACGATGCAGAATTTGGAAACTTACAAGAAACTCCAATATTTGATCAGGAGATTGAGGAACTTCAGATTACATACTAGGCTTTGCACAAACAGCAATACCACTAACGGAACTAACAAGAGAAGGTGCACCAACTCATAAAATTACATGGGAAGCATGTCATCAAAAGGCATTTGAACAATTAAAACAAGCCTTATGTCAAGTGACATCCTTGTCAACGCCAGATTTTAGCAAACCATTTCAGTTACATGCTGATGCGTCGAATATTGCAGTTGGATGTTGTTTTATTCAGGAAGACACAGAAAATAATTGGAAACCGATAGCCTTTGCAAGTCAGAGACTTACATTAGTCCAACAGAAATGGTCGACTATAGAGAAAGAAGCATGGGCCTCTTATTTGAACTCAACAACTTGATAAATAGATTATAGCCAATAATGTGGATATAATATCAAATCATAATCCCCTCAATTTTCTATTAGAGATCACACCGAAAAGTGTCAGGTTAACTTGATGGACTTTATTTTTACAAAAGTTGAGACACACTATTACTTACTTTAAAGAGGATCAGAATATTGCAGCTGATAGTTTATCTCGGCTGAAAGTAGAGAAAGAAATCCAACTATCATATCAAAGAGCTTAAAATAACAGAACTATTGGACATTAATCAAACAGAACTATAATTTATGAATATCATGTACTATTATTCACATGCGTGTTATGTATATTTTATACAACTTAAAACTTTGAAACGTTACCAAAATTTTGTTATGATATATATATATATTTCTTTATGCTATACATATATATACATTTCTTTATGCTATCTCTTAGGTTAATAGAAAGAAATAAATTAAAGAGTTTTTTTTTTTTTTTTTTTTTTTTTTTTTTGGCAGAGGCATGTCAGGTTCATGAGGAATATTCATAACTAAGAGATTCCGCGAAATATTTTTCTTAGCCAAAGTAGCCGAATAACTAAATTAGAATTACCATAAAATGTAAATAAAAAGAAGATATTAAAAACATAAAAAAGCTATGTAATAAAAATTAAAGTTGAGGCAAGGTTTATTGAATTGAAATAATATTGAATTTAGAAAATAAAACGCAGGCGTAAGTGCATGATAAAATATAAGAAAAAAAAAGAATGTGATATTACCGTTTTTTCTTTAGTTTGGATTTTTTTTAAAAGTATTTTGGAAGAATAGAATAGCAACGGAAACATTTAATATTTTTCCTGGAGCTCTTTTAAATGTAAAACCTGAACTGAGGTGGTTATCAGAAGAATAAATAAGAGATAAATAACTGGGCCAATGTTATTTCAATTAAAGTGAAGTATGTAAAATTTAATAAGTTATTTTCAATTAAAGTGAAGTGTGCGGCACTTACATTTTCTTCAAATTGAATGGTTTTTTTTTTTTTTTTTTTTTTTTTTAGGACTGAGGGCTAGGGTGCATCGAAAAACGCGTTTTTTCTGCAATTCAATTCTAATAGCGCGGAAAACTTGCGCATAGGCGTCATTATAAATGAAAAAATATTATTATTATTTTTTTTTTTCAAAATTTGAAATCGCGCAGAAGGCCTAAAGTTACCAAAAAAGCCAAAATACCGGTAAATTTAAAAAAAATGCAAAAATTACAAAAAAAAAAATACATTTTTTGTTCTAATAGTGAAAAAAGTGTTTTTAAGAGTGTTCTTAATGCATACAAAATATAATTAGACCCTTTGTTGTTTTACTGAATTCGTGCAAAAAGCCTAAAGTTGCGGATTGTATCGTAAAAAAAAGATATTTCATGATTTCCGACGATTTTTAAACATGTGCCAAAACCCATAAAATTTTTATTTTTAATTTGTAATAGTGTAAAAACCATTCAAAATAGTTTTCCCAATCCAGAAATAATAATTTCAGACCTGTTATTCCTTAAATGTATTCGCGCAAAAGGTCTAATTTATAGTATAAGTTAAGTTATAGAGTCCCGTAAAAATGCCGTTTTCCATATCTGATGAGTGTTTATTTAACACATTAAGGTTTGTAATAAGACAAACAAGTGATTTACAAAAAATGTATTAGCCAAACATATCATATTGCAGCTCTGAGCTTATTTCAACATTTAATCTGTGCTGAAATGACCCAGGACTCACGGCGAGGACGTGGCTGTAAGGCGAGTCCCACCTCCTCCCTACCCAACTAACCAACCAGGGTGAATTTTATTTGCAATATTTACAGTAACTATTTACTTTGTACAATGCATATATGTTCGTTGTAGGCAAAAGGTTATTTACATTGTAGCCCCTTTGAATTCTGACTTTGAATAAAATGTGGGCATCAGCTAACTTGATTTTAAAGTAGCTCTAATATAACCATCTCGATTTTCATGCCCGTACACTTTTTCTGCTGCTTCTGTAACCAGTTTTACGCACATCTCAACTGACTGGGTGTGGCATGGGAATTTGAGGTAGTTAAACTCTGGTAGCTCTTTGTCTTTCAATAAAGAAGCAATGTATTCAGTTGGCATCTTGGACAGTAGTAGCGGCGGTGTTAACTTGTTTTTTCGATGCACCCTGCTGAGGGCCTATTAGTCTCAATCTGGGATTTTTGCGTTGTCATTTTCGATAGTTGGACATTTGTCGAAATCTAAAATTTATCTAAAATATAATTGAATAATTTGAAAGCGATGTTATAATTTGAAAAAAAAAAAAAAAAAAAAAAAAAAAAAAACTAATAGACCTCCGTCCTAAACTAAATTCTGCTTTTGCTAGAATTTCATCAAAATCTTTTTAATATTATTATTATTATTGAAAGAAAAAGAAAAGAAAATTAATAGTAATCAGTATCGTTACAAGCGATATCGAAAAAGTTTTTCTTTTTTTTTTCTTAATAATTTTGAATTAGGAAATAAGAAGTGCGCGAGCAATATGAAATAAAAATAAGTAAAAAAATGAATTTAATGGTTTAATTTTTATATAAAACAAGATCGCGTGCTATCTTAAAAAGTAGATGTAAAATTTAAAGTTTAATATTTTTGGCAACAACTATAAATTAAAATAAATAATTTAATGAAAGTTTAGAAGTTAGAATTTCTAATTTTGTTTTTATTTCTTTCAATTTTATTTTTTTTCCCACGAAATTTAACCAAACTTGGTATTTAGTTGGCCCCTGACATAAACTGGTGCTGATTAGATTTGGGGATCAATCGCTCAACAGGTGGAACTGTGATCGTATTTTTTCTAAATTTTTAACATGGCAGTATAGGACAAAATTTCGTATAAATGTACATAATGAGAATTATTCTTAACCTGTGATTGTAAAATTAATATGAATTATTGATAATAGTAGTAGTTAATTTCGAAAAAAAAATGTGCATATGGGGGCATCGCTTCTCCCCCCCCCCCCCTAAAAAAATAATACTTTTTTTTTTTTTTTTTTTCAATATTGTTACTGAGTGAATTTGTATAGGAAAATATAAAAGAAAGCCTTGGGGTGGCCACAATATACTAGTTTAATTTTACCCCTGTAAACATTATTTAAACTTAGCCACAAATGATAAAAATGGTATAACTTTAGTATATCGCCACAGCTGAATTTGGCGATTTTTCTTTGGCGCCGTTTTGAACGATAACGATGTCGTTCTGGGCTGTTTGCGATATAATATGGTAGCCTATATGTTGTTTATTTTGGATTTATGATTTTATGATTTATGATTTAGATTATGATTTTATCATTCATCATTTTTAGATTTATGATTTAGCCATAATCGCCAACAAAAAATCGCCAAATATCGTTGTGGGGTTTTCCTAAAGTTGTTCCATAAAAATAATCAAAATATGAAATATTACTATAAATTAACAAAAAAGTTCAATAACATTAAAAATAATCGAACTGATGGTACAGTTGGGATATTGGTCCAAAACTCTTTGGTTCGGTTTTAGCGATACCGATGTCGTTCTAGGTTTTTTGGCAATCTGGTATGGCAACCCGCTTGCAAAGAACGATATGACTTTGCCAGTTTATCAATCTACGCTTGCCAATGAAGTGCTGTTCTTCAAACCAGTTTGATTTTTCTATTTTATTATTTTGTTACCATGTTTTTATTAACTCGCTTTCTTGTTTGTTTGTCCAGTACAAATCTCGCAATCGATCTTTAACTAACTTCCCGACTAGCTAGACATAAACTTTTAGAATAGCTTAGATCACGATGAAAATGAATTTTTTCAATACTTTTATTCAATTAATGAATGTTTGAAAAATTCTTATAATTGCTTTTTTTATTACGCATTTGTTTTTGTTTTTCCAAAGTTGATGGAATAATTCAGCATTTTTTTTTAAAGTATTTATTAATACATAGAATTGTCAAGTTTATATGATTTAAAAGAAAATTTAAAAAGTGGTATATAAAAAGTTCTTTTTATCTTGTAACTATTTATCAGTATGTTATGCGAAATCTATTTACTACAGTATTAAAAAAAATCTGAAGTTGGCACCACATGACTTCCTTATACACTTTTAGAAATATACATAATGTTAAAAAACATTGGCATTGAACCCGAAACAGTTGGCTAAAAATATTTAAAAAAAGGAATTATCACCGTGTTCTGAGCTTTTCTGAAAGTTAGGTAAAAATCAATTTCAACATTTGTACTGGTAACGCTGCCGAAAGCAGCAGGAACCCTAAACAGTTGGCTAAAAGTATTAAAAAAATGCATTTTCACCGTGTCCTGAACTATTCTGAAAGTTTCAAATGTCTAGCTAGTCGGGAAGTTAGTTAAATAAATTTTCTGTTAAACCATATAAACGCTGCCGAAGGCAGCAGGGACCCTAAAGAGTTGGCTAAAAATATTTTAAAAATGCTTCGTCAACGTGGTCTGAGCTTTTCTGAAAGTTTCAAATGTCTAGATAATCAGGAAGTTAGTTAAATTGCAAGATTTGTCCAAACTGTTTTTGCGTTATTATTGTTTTTTGATACATTATGGACAAAACCTATGTATTTTTGGTCATTATGAACCTAATTTTCCTCAATATCTCCCAAACGGAAAATCATACAAAGTCCAAAAAGGGAGGTGCATAACTAGATGTTATAACAAACCTATGTACCAATTCGCAACTTTCTACTTACAACCGTTTTTGAGTTATGTGACATACACTCACACACACAGACAGACGTCATGAAAAATCGTGTAAAGTCGCTTATATCTCTAAAACGAGAGCTCGTGTTAAGACGACACTTGCAGGTGTACAACTAGACATCATGACAGTTACACATATAAATTGGCAACATTCAGCGATCATTCATTTTCGAGCAATGTGAAATACAATATCCATTTTGCAAATCGGGATTACTATACTTCCTTATACTTTGTATAAGGAAGTAAAAGGAAATAAAACTTAATATTTATGTATTATATTTTACAAACACTGTATAAAGTACGATATTACCACTGTTTTATTTAACTTTTAAATTATAAATCTCTGAAATAAAATCACATTTTAATTTAAAATTTTCGGAACAACTATAGTATTTCCCCACAGCTGTAATTGGCGATTTATTTTGGCGATAATGACTAAATCATAAATCTAAAATAAACAGCATGCAGACTGCCATATTGTATTGCAAAGAATCCAGAACGACATCGTTATCATTCAAAACGGCGCCAAAGAAAAATCGCCAAATCCAGTTGTGGGAGTTATACCAAATTTTGCCTATGGTCAATTTCGCTACACTTATTTTCCCTTTACAAATAAACTTTGAGTTTGGTTGTTACTGCGATATTAAGAAATGGATATGTGATTAGGCATTTTCATATATTAACACAATTTGAAGGACTGAAGAATCATCTAATAATTTTAATTTATTTGGCATCACTTTTTAAGGCATTAAATGTTATTGTTTTTATGCCTTTAAATGGATTGTTTTTTTTTTTTTTTTTTTTTTTTTTTTTTAAGTGAAATTTAGAAAATGATTATATATTCTGAGAAAAAAGGAAAAGCTTTAACACATTATTGATGTTTAATTCGAACTTCATCAACAAGTTATTTTTGTTTTACGAAAATACAAATAATACATTTGTTTATTTCTCATTAAAAAAGAATAAAATAAGTTTAAATTGGATTTTGGATTAAGGACTTTACAAGTAATCCACAAGTTCTTCTTTTATTTACCTAACTATGATCCTAATTAATAAGTTTTAATTTGGAATTTTAACCATTTTTTACGCTTGAACAGATATTTTAAATTAACAAACTTTTTTTATAAAAAATGGCTTTTTACCAACAAAGAAAATGATTTTCTTATTTAAGTATGGGAATCCGGGGTAATAAGAGACAAAAAATATTAATAAAATCTATACTATTAATCTGAATAACTTGAAATAAATGTCTCGTATTAATTTCATTAAATGGACTCCGCTTGATTTTTTAGGTGATTTTTGAACTTTAATTTTTTGTTATTATTATTTTTTTTTAATTTCATTAAATCCTTGTCTCTAATAACCACACGCGGGGTAATAAGAGACCAGGCTTTTAACTGTCCATATATAGCAATGTACAATCATGTGGAGTAATAAAAGACATCTGGGAACAATTCTGAATCAGACAATAGTTTTTAATTTTTATTATTTACATCCATTCAAAAAGTATGATTTCTCGAAAATTAACTGTCATAAATGTGTTTGTGAATTTCATTTCTTTTAATATTAAGCCATAAAAAATATAATATTGTACTTAATGATAGTTCTACATAATCAAAATAACCTAGGGATTAACCAAAATCATCAACATATTTTTTAAAATGGGCAGAAAGTATTTTACGCATTTTCTAAAGTGTAGTCGAAAATAGGCAAAAAAAAAAAAAATATCTTTGAAGTGTATACAAGCGAACAAAATGCTATAAAAGATTTTTCTAGTAATTATAAATGAATTTATTTATTATGTAATGAAGTATTAAGGACTAAATACTAACTTATACACATTCTAAACTTAAATTTACCTACAGTGCGTTGCATGAATATAAACGCACCTTTTCCCATAACCAGAAATATAATTTTTTTAATTTTAAAGGAAGGAATGTGACTTACAGTTATTGCATATGACTAACAACTGAATAAGGTGCTTTGAGCACGTATGTTTAGGCTCATCCAAGATTATGTAAATAAATGAGGGTTTAAGCATTTCCTTATTTTTCACTGTTTTTCGTTTGTTGCACGAAATTAAACGCACTCTGTATATTGCGTTTAAAATTTAACAGAACCACCGGAATAAAATTAAAACACAGATAGTCGTGTTGCTAAAGTTCTCTAAAAACAGTTTTAATGCTTGAATGCAAAATTTACGGAGTTTGTTCAGGATGGCAAGAGGGAAAACTTTGACAGTAGACGATAGGATAAAAATCGACTTTATGCGTGGTAAAGGCTTTAGCAATCGTGAAATTGGGCGCCGACTCGGAAGAAGTGAGTGTGCTGTGCGAAATTATATAAAGAAAAGAGCAAATTTGGGAAAAAAGCGTATAAGAAGCGAACAAGAAAGCTCACCATTTACGACAAACGTCGAATATGCAACGCTGCAAATAATAAGAATATTTCCTGTGTGATGATTAAGGCTCAATACAAGCTTAAGTGTTCATCGGACAACTATATTAAGAACTATCAAAGCTGCAACATTCATTAAATTTAAGAAAATGAAGGCGAAACCACCCCTCTCTCTAAAGCAGAAAGATATGCGGTTGGAATGGGCAAGAAAATGAATTCTAGATCGACTAAATTGGGAAAAAGTCATCTTCTCAGATGAAAATCTGTTTAATTTTGATGGCCCGGACGAATTTCATAGCTACTGGCACGATTTGAGAACCGAAGAAATGTATTGTTCAAAACGTCAGTCTGGAGGTGGGTCTGTCATGGTGTGGACAGCCATAGGTTTTAAAAGGACTTTCGAATTAGATTTCGTGGAGAACACTATGAACTCTGTAGATTATGTCCAGATGCTCACAAGGAACCTCCTCCATCAAGCAGTCAAGAAAGTTGGAAGAAATTATATTTTTCAGCAAGATTGGGCATCTGTACATACAGCACATATCGTGAAAAAATGGTTCCGTGACAATAAAATTAAAGTTCTGGATTGTCCCTCAAAAAGACCCGATTTAAATATAATAGAGAACGTATGGTGTATTCTGGTTTGCTGTGTTTACGTAAATGGAAGGCAGTTTAACAAGAAAGATGAACTAAAATCGGCCATTCTATTAGCTTGGAAGACAATCAGCTTGGATGACCTCATGCCACTATATCAGTCAATGCCAAGGCGTTTACTGACTGTTCTAGAAGCCCATGGTGGCTTTACAATGTATTAGATACAGTATTTGTTACTCGGTTATTTGTTTTTTAAATGTGCGTTTAAATTCATGCAACATGTATTTTTGTCATAAATTCTATAAAATTATTTTCTAAAAAATCATACTGGTCTTTCATTGTTTTGACTCGTATTTTCATTTCTTGAATCATACACATACAGTTTGCATCAAGTGTCACCTATTCATATTTTTTTATTACACTTCTATACCATTCTAATTCTTAAAGCTAAGGTGTGTTTATATTCATGCAACGCATTGTAATCATAACAACTAAATATGATCTAGCCTAATGAGTAAAACCGCTTTTTGATTTAAAGTGAAAAAAAAAAAAAAAAGTTATCTTGGTAAACTTAGACTAGGCCTAACACTAGGTAAACTCTTTGTAAACTAGTCCGACAGAATTAACAAGAAGTACAATGAGGGGGCATGGGAATTAACAGTGAGGGTAATAAGAGACTCATGTCTCTTAATTACCCCATTATTCTCATTCTTAATTACCCCCCCCCAAAAAAAAATAAATAAATAAATAAATAAAATAAATAAAATAAATAAATAAATAAAAATAAAATAAAAATAAAAATAAAAATGGAGTAATAAGAAACATGCCTAGAACATGTAAATAAAGATTGCTTTCAAAGTTTTAAAAACTTTTACATCAAAACTCATAGTCTTGGTCAAAAGGTTACACATTAATAAATCCCAAACATCTTACTTACGAAAGAAAAAATAAATAAAAAAATTAGAAAAAGTCGTGAACTTTTAGGGTAAGTTCAAAGTGAAGGTTTTTTTTTTTTTTTTTTTTTTTTTCTTCGTATAAAAAGAATTCAAAATGTGTGATAAACTTCTCAATAAGTGTATTGTAGTAAAGAATACACATGATACTTTATATTACATATTTTTAAAGTTGTCTAAGTATATATATATATATATATATATATATATATATATATATATATATTATTTTTTTTTTTTTTGGGGGGGGGGGTGACTGCGCCTCTTATAACCCCTGTTTCTTATTACCCCGGCTTCCCCTAATGAGTAGATTTATAAGTTTTTAATGTCACAAAGTATAAAACTAAACAAATAAAATAAGGGAACATTTATTTCTTTATACCACCTTATATTGCACTAGCGTATGGGTTGTTAAGAATTTTTAAAATATTTCACAATTAATAAATAAATTACAATAAGTTAATTCTCTTGAAAATTTCCACACCAGCAGCTGGGTTATGGTTTTGTTGTTTAAGACCGATTACCTGCTTTGTGGTTCTAGGAATGTAGGTGAAATGCTGTCTATGGGGGTATTTCTGAATCCTAGCCCACATTTAAGCGAAGTTCTCAGAAAACCACGGAAAACCCCGAACTGGTATGACGATGGGTTCGACAACACCAGCGGCAGGGAAATTCAACTGTCGAAGCTGATAGATAGAAAGTGGCGGTTTCGAATCAGGTAATTGTCGGTTTCTTATACGTTCCGTGTTTCTCCGTTATTTAACTCAACTCGGCATTCGCGTAAATATTGTATAGTATCCCTTATAAAAACTATGACAGAAACCACATTCAATCCAGGCCTAGAACCATTTATAAAGCAAGACATTTATTAAGAATATATTTTTTTTATTAATTTTAAATGTACATATGTATAACAATATGATATATTGTTAATATTAATACATTACATTAAATGTTATGTGTAAAAAAAAAAAAAAAAAAAGTTTTCTCTATCTTGCAGTTGGAATAAATTTATGTCATATATAATTTAAACTTTTGCTTATACAAGATCTTTATTTATGTTATTTATTAAATACTTTTTCACATTTGCATACTATTTGATTTAATGAGTCTTCTTTAGATTTTTTTAAAGAAACATAAAATATATCTCTGTTCATTGATAATTACAAGATAGAGAAAAATGATTGAGCTGTAGTAATATGCATAAAAGCAATTAATAACGAAAACTATATTGTATCTATTAAATTTATTACAAGGGGATATTTCAGTTTCAGTCAGATATATATATGTATATATATATATTTAAACCGCCATTCACGTATGATTCTCTTCATCTTATTTAATCACATAACTTTATGTATTTAATAAAGTGAATATTTCTGTTAAAATAAATATGTAAATAAATAAATAAATAAATAAATTAGATTGAAAAATCTGGAGAATTTCAACTCTACAACTATAATAATAAAAACTATTACTTTTAATATAAATTTATGAATTTAAACATAACATAATATTCTTAAACACCTGTAAATTTATTTGAACATTTTATTCGATAGTTTGACAATTAAATGTTTCATAAATGAAGTGATTTTAAGTAAAAATATTAAAATGTTGCAATATATAATAAAACTACGTTTTACAAAAGAAAACATCGTATTGTCTATCTTATAAAAATTCCTTGTACAATAATTTAAATAAAAAAGTTTCATTAACTTAATTTAAGTCCAATTAAATTTAAGATAATTATAATATACATATTAGAAAGAAAACGGATTATAAATAAAAAATGTAATCACCTTTGGGAATTTAAATTTTAAGTTCTCAATTAAATTAGCCAAATACGCATCACTTGAGCAAGCTATTTAAAATTAATTTATTTTGTACGGAAAAAAGTATTTAAATAGAAATTCAATTCCCAAATATTTCCGTTTAAATTATAATTGTTAAATGATGTAGAAAAATGATTAAGAGTCAATTAAGATCCGTTTGTTCTTTTACAGCCAATTTTAAAATTAACTTTATTGTTATAAAAGACTATGATTTAAAAAATATATATATATTTGAATATTGTGCTCTTTAATACATATAATATACTATACATTACTTCATAGATAATTTATAAGATATGCTCTAAAATTTAGATAGATACTTTTTAAGATATTACTAAGATACACTATAATATAATTTGATATTCTAAGATTTAATTAGAAATACTCTAAGAATAAGACATACTCTAAAAGAATCATATACCTTAAAAATCACAGTATGCATTACTCCTCAAAATACGGAAAATCAATTTTCTGCAAATCATAAAATAAAATTTGAGAACTTTAATTTGGTTCGAAATAATGTTATTTATTAAATGGCATAAATTATTTTCTTTAATACATTATAAGGAAACTCTATCTAATATTCGATTTTTCAAAAGTTCCTACATATGTGTATAAAATTTTCCAAATGTCTATTTAGGAATAGATTTAAATTTAGGCATACTTAAACATTTAACACGTGAAAGGTTAAGATAATTGTATGAATACATTATAATTTTGTAATTATACCAATTAAAAACTAAATGCATCTGTCCTTCGATTTATACAATGTTTTTAGCTTGGGATTTATTTTTTGGTAAATTACTTACGATTCTATATTTATGCGATTTTCTCAAGACACTGTAATCTATTGCTGACAAATTATATAAGCTCCGTTTATTTTTATTAATGAAAATAATTTCAGAATTTGAACATTTTTCCAGATTTTAAAAATACGCCCTGCCAAACATTTTTTCCCCGCTATTTTAAATTATTATAGCTTAACTATGCTTTCTAAACATATTTGATTAATGCTTTGTGGATTCATATCAAATTTAATTGCCACAACTGTCAGGGACGATACAATCGTATAAAACAAACCAATTTCATCATACTATGCCGTGTCCGAAAGTATAAGTCGAACCGTAAAATGGTACCTAATTAATGAACCTGAAGAATACAATAAAGATGAGTAATAAATAACTAACAATTTGAAAATTGTAAATTTTACAACAAACTCTTAACTTAGCTACCACTATTTGCAATACGGAGTGACTCACGCAGAGGTTGGAAGGTTACGGGCTATTCCCTAGTGTCTGCATCTGAGACTCTAATTTGGTCTTCGTGTTTCTCTGGCGATAGACGTGATTCGACAGCAAATTTGAATATTGATTTATCTCAGGCAACGAATAATAGCTGAATGTTTGGTTCATCGAAATGTCTTTGCCTATTCTGCGGATGGCTGTGGTTAAATCCCGTTTGGTCGAAAGGAGAGTTTTTTTTTTTTTTTTTTTTTTTTTTTTTTTTTTTTTTTTCAATGTGCGCTACAGAAAAAACGTATTTGTACGAATGGTACTTCAGTTACCCGACAATCAGATGTAACGGGAGTAATTTATTCGGTCCAAAAATTCGATATCGAGTTTTCACCTGATTTACACGTTTTAAGATCGCCTGAATCCAAAAAGTAGTTTTTGGCAATTAGTCAGTGTGTGTGTGTGTGTGTGTATGTCCGTGGGGAATCGTCTGTCTATCATATCTTCGAAACTAATAAAGATAGAACCATAAAACTTTAAAATTGAGACAAGTCTAGTATACACATGAACTTTCCACATTTTGGTGAAAATTGGAAAACCGGAAGTGAAATCATAAGTCCGTATCTCAAAAACGGCTTTAACGATTTTCTTCGATGTTGCTATATAATCACTCTCTTAGATATCCTTTCGAATGATGTAGTTTGTTTGTTCAGAAAAATTGATAAGCATTTTGTATAAATAGCCCAATTGCATGTCTCGCAAGTGCGTTCCTCTAAAAACGGCTGTACGAATTTTTTTTAAGCACGCAATTTTAACCCCCTTTTAAATATCCTTTTGTATGTAATTTTTGTTTTCCGGTAAATAATTGAGTTTGCCAAGTTTTGATAAAAGTCCATATCTCAAAAACGGCTCTAACGATTTTCTTGAAAATTGTTACATATACCCATTTTAGATATCCTTCCTCATGCATTACGTGGTTATTACGGGAAAAATAACAGTCATCCTAGTAAGGTAGATCAGTTTAACACCTCAGAAATTGGTGTTTCAAAAAATAAATCTACCAATTATATATTTTTTATTTTTTAACTGGCTATGTAAATCGGTTTTACATGTATTTACACGAGTATCAGCTATCTTTTAACAAAAAAAAATTAGGTGTCTACTTTTGTTATGCCATATTTATCTCTTCTGATCACATTATCCTCCCAAAAATGCGTACAATATGTGTAATGGCGGGTAATGGAAGTAGTGTGGTTGTGTCACACCATTTATTATTATTATTATTGTTGTTGTTGTTGTTGTTCGGCTACGGAATATTTCTTTATATTGTTCCTTCATGTACCATGCAGATATTTTCTGGCAGCTTTTGCTGCCATAAATTTTCTGTAATCGAACGGGATATTTTGCAGCGTATAATCATACACATGTTTTGAGATTAAAGAAAATGTGCATTGTTTATATTAAGTGTGTTTGTATCTTATCTAAATAATAGGTCTGCACTATGAAACACTCACAGTAAACTCAAACATTTATATATATATAAAAAAAAATACTGATGAAACACTGTTTATCCCATAAATTGTCATTGAATATGAATATCTAATTTTAATAAATTTCTTTGCAGTTTTAACCCTTTGAAGCAGATTTCTCATCAAACATAATTTTTACACTTTTTTGATAGTTTCAAGTTATTTTAGGTCTAAATAAGTGGAAAATGTTATATTTAAAATTTTAATTAATTTTGGTTCTGAAATATAGAGTGGGACACCAGTGTCCTTTTCTGCGTTAAAGGTAAATTCATCATGAGACATGGGCGTCCCAATCTGCGTCGAGAAAAAGGAGGAAAAAGAAGACAATATTATATTGGCTTAGCTTTAAGATAAAATAAAATACATAAATAATTTTAATACATACCGTTTATTTTTCATAAAATTCATTGAAACAATTACGAGTATTTGTTAGGCAGAAATGCATATTACATAATGTGCAAATTATGTTTGTCCGATTTTCCACTTTTTTTTCTGAACAGTTCTTGCATCTTTTCCTTGCGTCTGATGTATCCGGCAAGTGTCTCTTTGAATTACCTTCGTTGGCATAAATTTGTGATGTATAGGATGCTTCCGGCTGGAACAATCACCAATCAAAGAAACTGCAATTTTTCGCCTAAAACTTATACTTTTCCCATTTGATGAGGGATTCAATTTTTTAAAGACGACGTAAGCATTATTCACTGCTATGTCAAGTAAATCATGAAATAGACGTAAATAATATTTAATTTTGGATCCTCTATCAATTCCACATGAACCTTTCTTCTAGTCCATGATGTCAACACTGTCCATGAAGTTGTTATATTCTTGTATAACTGTTGTACAAGAAA
Organism: Salticus scenicus; assembly: GCA_963930645.1. Taxonomy (NCBI): domain Eukaryota; kingdom Metazoa; phylum Arthropoda; class Arachnida; order Araneae; family Salticidae; genus Salticus; species Salticus scenicus. The sequence continues at coordinate 211,777,831 of OZ005650.1, forward strand.
CCTGTTTCTTTGCTGCTGAACCCTTTTCTCTCCGTTCAACTGTAATTATGTTATCAGGCCTATTTATTGTAGTGAGGAGCAGGACAGATCTATTATCCATCCACTTCACGACGAATATTCCATCTGCCTGTCTACAATCAATTTCACCTCTCTTGATTTGATTGTCTTTTTTCAAATCCGTTTGTAAGTCTTTTCGATCACATCGAACGGTGCCGCAAGCAAATATTTCTTTCTCTTTGAGTACTTTAAGCAATTCAAAACTTGTAAAAAAGTTATCAAAAAATAGTTTTGCACAAGTGCCTTTTAATTTTTCAGATTTATGAAGAACAACAGATGCACCAAGCCCATATTCAGTTTCCTTTTTCCTTCCAGTGTACATGTCAAATTCTTACAGATATCCGGTCTTTGATCCACATCGAGACCACATTTTGAATCCCCATCGAATTGGCTTAATTTTTACATACTGACGCATAATGTTATGTCCTTGGAATTTAATCATATGCTCGCCAATAGACATACACTCTTACGGCTCAACTGCATCCTGAAAAGCCTTATTGAAATGCTCAATTATCGGGTGAATTTTGAATGCTCTATCACGATTTGCATTATCTGTCGGATTATTCTTTTCATTATCATTGAAATGCAAATACATTCTTATATCAGCAAATCTTTCGTATGTCATTGTTTTTGCAATCAAAGGAATACTTAAATCTTCATCTGTGGCCCAGTAGTCTCTAAAAGTAGGAAGGATATGATATCCCATGATATAACATATTCCTATAAATGCATATATCTCCTGTGATGTTGTTTCAAACAATTCAGCTTTCTGCTGAGCAAACAAATTTGTCTGGGGAATAATTATGCCTTCAACTAAACTTTTTATGTTAGAAACTTTGGCAAAAATATCCACTTCTGTTGAGTTATCGGTAAGAGATTGTAATTTTACTTTACCCCATTCTACTTCGATATCAGGTTGACGTAAAAAAAAGGGACCTATTTTATTTGACCAAACAACCTTTCTTTTTTCTTTATTTATTCTCTTACTATTTTCTTACTCCTTTTTTCATGTTTACTTTCCTTTTCCTATTTTTTGGTAATTTTGCATATTTTCCAGTTTCTGGTATCTTGTCAATTTCTTCATTTTCAGTTTCATTATCACTTTTTACTTTTGACCCATCAATAATTACAAGAGTTTTTTTCATTTTCTCCGTCATCTAGATCCTGAATATCGTCTTCTAAAAACTCTACATCTTCTTCGTCTAAACCATCACACTCACTGTCACTGCTTTCAGCAAATAATATTGCGTAAATTTGCTCTTGGGTTAATTCAAAATGTCTTGGTCGACGATTTCTGTTACAAACCATTTTCACTGTCAGAAACATTTTTGAGAATAGAATGTTGACCGACCTAAGTAATAACGCATACTATCTGAAATAACAGTCTCATACTACAAATAACCTTCAAATCTGACCTCCTAATCTTTTGTGTAGGACACGTGTTTCAGAACACGTGTGCAGAAAATACCTATTGAAATTTTAACTGAAAGAAAAGACGACACCCTTTCAACATTCTCTTACTCTCACATAATGGGTGGTGGGGAGGCGTTGAGGCAGAAATGGACATACCTGTCCCTTGGGATATATGAACTTACGGCTCACTTATGAATAAATATTTTTACAAATTGCACTTATTTACAATTAATTAGATATAGGAGAAGCAATAATTCATTACTGATCTTTTTTAAATTATCAAATTTAATTAGAAATAAATTTTTCAAATTGATTGATAAAATTTTTTTAAACTACTTTTTTTAATATTTTTATTTTAGTAAAAAAAATTCTCTGATAATCTAACAGATTTTTTATAGTAACTATTAGACTCTCTTTTATAATAAAAAAAACTATCATATAATAATAATACTTGTAATAAGAGCGTCAAAAAATAAATAAGCAAAAGGGACACCGGTGTCCCATCTGCGTCAAAGAGTTAATTAAAGTTCTTTAAAACATAGTAAGTATTTAACAATTTTTTATCATTAAGTATAATTAATCTTTTATTCAATTTTTGATTTATTTATTTTTAATTTACTAAAGTTATACCATTTTTTAAACTTATTTATTGTGTCTATATTTTAAATTAAATCACTTAAAAATATATTAACATGTTAGTTTACAATATTATCCGTAATTTTAAAATGTAACTTAAATACCGAGCCTTTTCCTACTTCCTAAAACCCTTTTCTTACACTGTGAATGCATTTTACTATTATCATTATATGTATATATATAATTTTGATTTGTGGTAAAATTAAATAATAACAAAACAATATTTATTAAACATTAAAATTGTTGCATTTTAGAAGATTTTTAATTGATCTTTCAGAATTTTCATAAAAGTTATTAATATCCCCTTTCCTTCTTTAAAGTAGGCGCCTTGTTTGGCCATTCATTGGTTTAGTCTTTTAAGCGTAAACTGTAACCTAATGTACAATCCATATAAGATCATTTATTTCCTTTATAGGAATTGTCTTGTGAGTTTTGTTCCTTTTACTGTGATATCTGGCCACCTGGAGAGTTTATAAGTCTTTGGTAAATCAGGAATTTATACTTGGGTCAGACTTTTATTCTAAAACAAAAAATAAAAAAAAAAATAAAAAAAAATAATAAAAAATAATAAAAAATAAATAAATAAATAAATAAGAATAAAAATAAAAGAATTCACATTTACTAACCTAGTTTAGGTTTCTTTATATGAATAAAATATAACGCACTTTTATTTGTATCGCTAAAAACCTTTATTCTAAAATTCCATTTCTCATATTTATTTAATGATAATGATTTAATATATTATTTATATAATTATAAGTCAATCATAATAAATCATTCATTTATTTAATAAATGAATAATTTATAATTTAATTAATAATTTCATTTATTTAATTAAATTATAAATCATTCATTTATTTAATATATTATTTATATTTACATATTTATTTATATAATGATTTAATGATATATATCTCAAATATTCTAAGCAACATTAATCAAATATTTTTTTAATATTTTATTTAAATACTATTTTAAATACATTTAATAAAATGTTTTATTTAGTCTTTATTATAAACTTTGACAGTACAACTGTTTTAAGTTTTATTTATTTATTTATTTATTTATTTATTTATTTATTTATTTTTATTTTTTACCATTTTTTCAGCCGTAATCTCAATTGGACGCCAATAACGCTCTGCATCTGGTGTGTGCTCGTACGGCCACAACTAAATTCCTTAAACCACTTGTGAAACTTCCCATGTCATGAACCATGGTCCCCATAATATTTTTTCCAATTTTCTGCAGTTTCGGTAATTATTTTCTGCGAAAAATAATGTTTTATCAACACAGGAAATTCTTTTTTCTCCATAATCAAAACAAATACGCCAATCGTTTAATTTTGAATCCAATAGAGCACAATTTATTTAAAATATCGAATGTCATGAATGTTGCCACAAATAATAAAAAATTAAAAACATAATAATAAGAGTGCGATCAGAGCGCCACCTTTTTTAAAGTCATGGACTTATCAAACTGCCCTCGTATAAGTAAATAAGTAAATATTATTTTTGATTATATTATCTTAATAAATTATGTTTGTATAAGCTTTGTTTAATTTAAATTAATAATAATATTTCATTTCAATAAATCTGAAGTTATTCGTTAATAAATGCAAATAAAAGTAAGAATATTATATAGGACCTGATAAATATGTTTTATGGAAGAATAATCTTATAAAATAAAACAAGGATTAATTATGTGTAGTTTATAGTGAATGAGTATAATAAAATAATTTAATTTCTGAAAAATATACAATTATAACAAGAATTATAATCCTCTATTTTAATATAATGTTATGGAAAATAATTATATTAAAGAGTATCAAGATACATACATTTCTTCACAGAATAAAATAATTCTTGAAACTTCAATGGAATATTAGCTAATTTTTATTCAATTTGTCACCACAAAAGAAATACATTAATTCAATTACCGAATTATTCTGTCTTTGTTGTTTAAGAGCTTTGACAGTTAATTATAAAAAGACAAAATCTTAACAGAATTTATTTGTTCAGATTTCTTATCCTTTCCTTGAAAACCTCTCAAGTAAAGAGAGGAAGAATACAAAGATCTCAGAATACAAAAATACCTTCTTGGCTAATCGAAAATTTGTTCTTTTTTCCTTTTTCCAATTTTGACAAATTTTCATGAAGCCATGGAAAATTAATTTAAAGAAGCGTATCATTATTTTATAATATATGAAAATTATTCATATAGCACAGTATTTGTTAATGTAAAGTAATGTATTTTTTCATAAAATAATTTATTGTATAAATTTATAGATTTAAAAGAATTCCAGCACAAGCGACAATTGGAACATTAAAATCGTAGGATAATAAGATAAAGGTATATTAAAATTACTATACATAATATTGACGTTAATTGATTCTACATACTTATGTAAGTAAAGCCTCTAACATATATTTTTCTTTTTAGGGAAGCCATTTTTAACATATTGGATCACCCATAACTTTTTTTTATTATCATTTTTACTTTTATTTATTTATTTATTTATTTATTTATTTACAATATTTGTGTTCAGTCTTCACAAACGTAGCTTGGTGCATTTGACTGGCAAATATTGCAGAGTAAATATTTTTAGTTTTATAATTTATTTCATGTCAATTTTAAATTGCTATTATCATTATCATATTGTCATTATTTCAAATTTTAATTTATTTTTAATTAAATTAATTAAATAAAAAAGAATAACGTGTGCTTTTAGACCAAATGTAAAAATACATTGATGTTATTTTTTTCTTATACTTTATCTATAATATGTACTATTTAATGATATTAAAAATGGTCTATTTCTAACTACAGTCGGTACCAAAAGTGCCTGAACACTAGCAAAAATTCCTATTTAAAAAAAGTACACTTCATACGGTTTTGTTAAATAAATCCTTGTCGAATCCTCTTCTTAGTCAGTCTAAGAATATGATTCGATAAGGATTTATTTAACAGAACCGTATGAAGTGTACTTTTTTTACATAGAATTTTTGCTAGTGTTCGGACAACTTTGTTACCGACTGTACATAAGCCAGAACAAAAAAAAAAAAAATAATAATGGTAAATAATAAAGTAACATATAAAAAAAATACCATTACATGAAAAGAAAAACTGCTTTAACTATATATAAGTTCTAATTATTCAAAAAATAATATATATATATATATATATATATATATATTTATTTGTGTGTGTGTGTGTTATATACAGTCGGTAATAAAAGTGTCCGAACACTAGCAAAAATTCCTATGTAAAAAAAGTACACATCATACGATTTTGTTAAATAAATCCTCATCGAATCATGTTCTTACACTGACTAAGAACAGGATTCGACAAGGATTAATTTAACAAAACCGTATGAAGTGTACTTTTTTTACATAGGAATTTTTGCTAGTGTTCGGACACTTTTGTTACCGATTGTACTAGAATTTACTATTTTTGACATATGTTTCAATTCTTTGAATATTCGTTAATCTAAAATACGCATGTATACTTTTTCAATTACCATAGTAACATATCTTATAAAGAAAATTCTACAAAATTAATAATAATGCTCCCAATTTCACTAAAAAAATAAATAAAATAATTTTATTATATACACATTATTTTTTCTTGCTTGTATTTTATCCTATTCAATTATATCTCCTATTTATTTATATATATATATATATATATATATATATTTTTTTTTAACATAAAAAGGAAATTATTAAGCAATTAATTTACATTTACTTTAAAAAGTCTGTTTATATATATATATATATATATATATATATATATATATATATATATATATATATATATATATAAATTTAATTCAATTTATTTATTTAATTTAATTTAATTTAATTTAATTTAATTTATTTATTAATTTATTTATTTATTGTGAAAAATAATTGCATACTATACTAAAATTTCATTATACTTTCTTTATAAGTTTACTCACTTTTACTTTATTCTGATCTTTTAAGAACCAAACATTATATATGCATAAAAAGAAATATTAATTGATCCCTATTTCTCTTGCATTTTATTTTCATTTATTTTCTCCTTTTTTATTAAAAAATCCAAATAATAGAATATATTTGCATGTAGATATATATTTTGAGAACTCTTTGTTGTTTGAATTGTTTACTTTAGTATATTGGATTTAGTTACAATAATAAATTTACATTTTAAATGTTACATAAAGGTACCGTTTTTGAAATTAATGGGAACTTTTAATATTTTTAAATATTGATATGTTCCATTATTATTAGAATGCCTTATGAAGTAAAACTTCATCTTAATAATAAATATTTTATAGTTTGAAAAAAAAAATTATAAATCCGTTTATATTTCCATGCCTGTCATTAAATGTAATTCAATATTTAGAGTAAACTGGACGTATTTCTCTTGTACTTCTCCAGAGAAGGATTTCATATTTTAATACATAAAATCATTGTTCAGATGTTTTTTCCCTAATAAATTACAGTTTCTGTAAATAATATTAAGGCAATAATATCAATCTTTAACCAAATGTGCAGCTATTATGCTCTAATATTAGGGTAAGCAGGCTTACACCTATCCCGAGAACAATCTACGGGATATAGCTCCACTCGTTCCCAAAAAAATTAGAACAAATCTGTGGACCCCGTTTGTAAATTTATTCATGTTTAATTATAATATTTTACTGTATGTGTAATAAATAAACTGAAATAGGCATTTTCAAGTACTCATATTTAAGGTAAAGCTAGGAGAGTTTTCCCACATTCCTAAAGGATAATATAAAAAATCCAAATATTATTTTTTTCTTAACTATTTGTGCATAGTTTAAAACTGATCCTTCTTCTAAATATTTTCATTTCTATTTTGTTGTTATGCTATAAATTAAAGCAATAGATGTAATAAAATCAAGAGAGCTGTTTTGCTCAATCTCTCTTTAGAGGACTGGAAAGCTTGTGCACATGGGCAGGAGAGAGTGTGATTAATTATAACTATAATTAAATTGTTAGCAATAATAACTGAACATAAATGACATTGTTATAAGGTTTTGTAGAGAAATATTTTTGTATTAGGACTGGCTATATAAACTTAATGATAATAAAAAAGAAAGAAAAAAAAAAAAAGAAAAAAAAAAGTAATTTAAAAAGAATAAAGAAACTTTATAAAAAAAAAAATAATAATAAAGAAACAGGAAAAAAAATAATAGATAATAAAAAATAACATTTAATTGCTAGATAACACGTTTAACTTAAACTTAGTACAGTTCCTTTTAAGTTTGAATGGTTTCTTGTTTGCTGATCTATATTGTCATTGTCCACAATCGTTGCTCTATTTGTTATAAATAATGAAACTATCGTGCAACCACCTGCCACAAGTTAAACAGCTTGAGAAGGATTGAACACAGTGTGTGTAATACGTCACGGTTGTGAAATGCATTTCCGAGCCAAAAATACGATTATCATACTAACTATGTGTGAAATGGTGTATGGATATTCTTACCCAGTTTTAAAACCACAATCGAGCCACCGTTTATTATTTATTATAGTTTTTTTTCTCTCAAAATCTTCCGCACAAAAATGTTCAAAACATATAAACCTAAATTTCAATTCATTTGAAATCTAGTTTCAACTTTCAAACCCTTTATGTTTACTTGATTAATTTAATTTTATTGAAATTTAGATTATTACAATCCTTAAAATGAAATTTAAGTTGACTGATATTTTTGGTTGCATTCAGTTTTATCGCTTATGTTTAGGCAATCGACATCTGCACAAAACTTGAGCTTCATATTTGAAAATACTGCAAAACTAAACAGATATACAATAACACTGAAATATTTTGGGATACATTTCCCATGGGCATTCCAGAGGCCCACTAGATGTCTGGCTTTTGTCAATCGTTATCACTCTTAAATTATGTTCAGTTTCAAGTTTTAGGGACAGTCTTCAATGAGATGGGACGTCTCGAATGGGTTAATCTATTCCAGTCACTTATCCAAGCCTGATGCAGTTATTTCCTGGTACAGTTCCAGACATTCAACAAACTCATTCTCATATTCTTGTCATTTCCAATAAACTGCGAAATCTTTACTAATATAGAGTTTTATAAAATGAGTGTGCAATCTATCCTAAGTAGCAAAAATGCAAAATCTCCCATTTTGGCAGGAGAGATTGCGCAGCCTTTTATTCAATAACGATTCGTTTCCTTGAGAGAATCATGGTACTCGTACTGTTAGTCTAGGTTAGTAACTTAGGAAAAATATTTTTCATTAAAAACATTTTGTAGTACTACCATTGTATAGGAATTCCTACGAAGTGTTATGAAAATTCAAGCATTTATTTTTGAAATAGAGACAAAATATTCACGTTTTATCTTAGCCTTTTGAAGCAATCAACATGTACAATCAAGTACGTACTCCACTATTGATGCTATTCAATCACCCAAAGTCGCAACTCGTCCACTCTATTCATTCCTGCCGATCGGCTATGTGCATAATCTCTCCTACCGCACGATCTCATCTTAAAAATTACTGAAATTTCACGATTTACAGTGATTTATTTATTTTGTTCTCGGAATTTGGAGTCACTACCATATTTGTCCTCAGATTCAATTACAAATATCTGGTCGCCCTACCTAATAGTAAATTGTTTTGTTTATAACACTAAACATAAATAAAATGTTTTAAAATAAAATTTCGAAAATATTTATAATTATTAATATCATTTATTTTATATACTTTACATTTATATGCAAAAAAAAAATTTCGTCTGTCTTTCAAAATTATTTTTAAAATACATACGCTAATATGTCATATCTTAGCAAATTATTTTAGTTCTCTAATTCATATATATATATTTAATTTCAATTAAACCAATAAAAAATAATTTTTACATCATATTTAAAAATGTCATTAAACACAAAGTTTTCAGATAATTGTTTTTATTTTTTTATTTTTTCTAATAAAATTTTATTTTCATGTATTTGACAAAATAATTTCCAAGATGTATTTTAATGAAATATTTTCAACTGAATTTTTTCCTATACATATAAAATTTATTTACTTTTAGTCAAGAATTAACTTTCTATAAACAAATACCTCCGTTGCTTAAAGGAAATGCATAAGAATACCTTATTTAATAGAAAAAATAATTGGAATAGCTTAATTCAATTTTAGAGACAAAAAATATAAAAATCGTCTTTTAAATAAATATTGAAGAATTTTTTTTCTCTTTTTTTTTTTTTTTTTACTGGCATGCTTCAAATACACAAAATATTTTTACTAATTTTATAAACTTAAATCTCGTTGTTTATTTACAACGTACACATACTTTTTTAGCAAACACAAGTATTTTGTTTGCTTAATCCACGTTAGGCTCCTATTTTATTTAACATTCAGTATTTTCTTTTGTCTTTCATTCAATTATTTTTGTGTATGTTTACATTAATTTATGTTCTGTAAATATGCGTATTTTCAACAATCAAAATGAATATTCTTACACTATAGGCTTTTTAAGTTATTAAATTACTATTTTTAGGAATAAATAAGTCATCGCTTAAAACTTTTCTTTTTAAGTATCATAAAATACCAACATTCATACGGTAGAATATTAAAAAAAAAAAAAAAAGAAAAGAAAAAGAAAAAGAAAAAGAGTTAAAACTAAATATTTATTGCAAGTTAAAATACATTTGTCTTTTCTCATAATTCTTCTTGTATTAGAATGAAAGTGTTTTTAAATAATATCATAAGCAAATGATTTTTTTTTTTTTTTAACTCAGAATTACCTATTGCTCAATCTGTCAGTCAGAATGTCGTCATAATACTGCCACATATACCTCCAGAATTAATTAGAAAAAAAAATGTCCTGTGGAAAAAACAGTTCCGATTGTCTTCGATAAGGATAAATGTGGCACTGGTGTAATGTAAACAATACTAAATTAGCAGAAAAAGTAAATTTATATTTGTTTGTGAGGAAATTCATTACTAAAAAGACGACAATAACTCCAGAAACTCGGAAATTAAAGAAAAAATAAGATTTTTAAAAACTTCTTAAAAGAGGTGACTCCAAATTGTAGAAAATGTACGTCTAATAATGCATTAATATACACTACCTTTCCAGAAATGATCGGATACTTTTGATTTTAGACATTTTTTGAAATAACTCAAAAAGTACTGGACAAACCACCTTCAAAATTCAGGTGCGTGAAGAGCATGTTTTACCTCACATATTTCAGTGGAAGTTTTGCCACAAAAGTTAAAGTGAGACCATTAAAAAAATAAGGGATATGAAAGTGTTTGGCATCACCCTGTAAAACGTAATGCATGAAATATGATCTGGCTGTAGCATGTGACTATTGGGCTCCTTTTTATTATCTGTATAAATGTTCATGTCTGTATCATATGTAATCAGGGAGATATAAAGGTTTCTTTAAAAAATGGCCGAAAAAAAAAAAAAACTTTTATGTATAACACGCAAAGTATTAAACTCGGTGCAAAGCTTTTTTTCAGTAATCTAGACAAATAATATAAGACACAGCATACAGTAATCAGAATGAAAAATATATTAAAATTTTAATGAAATATGATAATTTTTACTAAATCATTTTTAACTGCGCATAACTAAGATTTAGTGAAATTCCTTTTGCATAATTTAATAGCCAAATGTATTGAGCTACTCATATAAAAACCCCAGACAAGTATCGTGTAAATACAACATCTGTACGCGATGGAATGAATTGAATTTTTAGCTGTTCCAAAAAATAAGAAAATGATAATGGGATTTTATGAATATTTATTCACAATCATCGAAAGCTGTATCATCATTCAGTGAATCAAAACAAAAATGTGCGAAAAACACCTTATAGTTACCTTTTTTTTTTTGAGAAACTGAATATTAGTTCATTCTATCGCGTACAACATTTTGAGTTTACAGGATACTTGTCTGTGGTTTTTATGTAAGTAGCTCAATACATTTGGCTATTAAAATATGCAAATACATTTTGCTAAATCTTACGCATGCGCAGTAAAAAAGTTTTTAGTAAAAACGCTCATATTTTATTAGATATTTATTTTTTTTTCATTCTGATTGCTTGTTGTATGGTGTGTCTAGTATTGTATGTCAAGATTCCTGAAAATAGCTTTGCACTGGGTTTAATATCTTGCGCATTATAACTAAAAAAGGTTTTTTTTTCCAATTTTTTTAAGAAACTTTTATATCTCCCTGATTGTAACTAATAAAGATATGAATATTTATACAGATAATAAGAAGGAGCCCCATAATCACGTGCTGCAGCCAGATAGTATTTCAAGCATTGTGTTTTACAGAGCGATGCCAAACACTTCCATCCCTCTTTTTTTTTTTTTTTTTACTGTTCCCGCTTATAATTTTGTGGCAAAACATTCACTGAAATACATGAGATATAACTTGTTCTTCACTCTCCTGAAGTTTCAAGATGGTTTGTCAAGTACTTTTTGAGATATTTCAAAAAACGTCTGAAATCGAAAGTGCCCGGTCATTTATGGAAAGGTAGTGTATATAAAGGTACAAAGTTAAAATGTTATATACACTTACATATCTGGTAAGTATAATTTAAAATCCGGTGTCGAAATGTATACTTAGACTGCTATTATTGTCATAATTATTCAGACTACTATTATTAAAGAAAGAGACCGCGTCGATTGCCAAAAAAACATCACAAAAATTGGATACGAAATAATCGGCTGTATGAAAATAAGGACTGGAAAGCATTCCACATATAATGTTTAACTGTCTTCTACATTAACGAAACAGGATGGTTACAGACCATATTTATTTCCCTGATACTTACACCAATATTTTTTATAATAATATTTTACATTAATTAATAGGGAAATCTTACTATAAAAATTTTCGAAATAAAAATACTAGTGGAAGAATCAGGGGAAAGATATGGCCTTTGACCACCCTGACTAAAGTGTAATGGTTGTGATAATAGATTACATTTATAAATAAACGATCATTTGACAGCACCTTTAGCTGTTCAGAGTTGTAACAAAAAGAAAATTATACAAGTGCATGTAAAAGTAGGATTTTCAACATGTGTTTATGTTAATTGGCACTGTATTAGTCAAACTGCTTTGTTTTAACATATTAAATTTAGTTATCACTTTTCGTACATTTTGAAGCAATTTAAGAAAAAAGTCCTATATGCATTAATCGTTTGAAATGCGTAATGTTAAAGAGCTTTAATAATAAAAATACATAACATGCCAGCCAGAAAACGGTTGAAAAAGCAATTAATCGTGAAATTGCAAACTGTTTAATTAAAATAGAAGATTGTTGCTGATATTAGCTGAAGATAAAGCGGCAAATAGATTTGAATGTGAATAACAAAGTATTTAGTGTAATTATACTCGGCACAAGCGGCAGCTTTGTGAGGTTGACACTATGATAGGTCACCACAGGTTTTTTTTGAAATTATGCTGGATCCAGCGACGTAATAGACGGGGGAAAGCTAAAAATCCTTCAGCGCCAGTAGTCGGCGAAATTTTAGATTGCAATAGTTTTGCGTCAGAATAGTGCTGCAACGAAGAAAGTAAGTTGCGGGGTGTGAGTGAATACGAAGAGGCTTTAAAGTTTTGTTAAGTGAAGAGATTGGAGTTGATGGAGATTAAGTATAAATATGAATGTATGCGTTGTGTAGAAGCGTGTGGAGTAGAGGAGAATAGTCCTTAGGTGATCATTTAGTGTTTTAGATTCTTAGTTCCGCGAATATTATGGTGTTAATGAAGGAGTTGAGTTAGAGTAGAGAGTTTGGTTGAATGGGGAATCCTACCACCTTTGTCTAGTTTGAGAAGCATCGTGGATTTATCTAAGTTATTTATTCAAGTTATTTTTCTGAAGTTACTTAAAATTTGATATTGAGTTTGGCCCAGTTAACCACCCTGTACTTATGCTTCAAATAAAACGTTATTTGTATTTTAATTGAGTCTCGTACTATTTCTACTTAGTTAGGTAAGTTTAAGATGGGGTCTGCGTTAACACAAACCTCACAGCTTGTACAAATTGATTCATGAGGTCTACTATGTAATAATTTTTTTTTTGGACACTACTATGTTCAGAATTTTGAAGTAGGCATACAAAGCAAATATATATATATATATATGTGTGTGTATATGTATATATATATATATATATACACAAAAATCATATAATTTAAAAGCGTGGTGGAATTGTTTTTGTCGGAAATGATTAACATTTGCAGAAGCACAAACATGCAGGCAGGAGAACAGCTTGAAAGCAACAACGCTAAATTCATATCAACTTTCTTTTGCTCCGGTAAAAATGACATACTAAATAGTTTCATCGAGAAACAATTTAGACGCATTTATATTTTAGTTTATGTAGTTTTTATTACAAAGTATTTACTCATTTTTAATTATATAAGATTGAATTTTAATCTATTTTACTACAATTCATAATTTTCGTACACCTAATACACACTTATTATAAATAACATAAAAACAAAAAAGAATCAAGTAAGCTGACATTAATAATAGTAATAACAATATAAGTATTAAAACAACTAATCTCTATTTGTATGCGTCTCACATAAAATTATTTTTAGTTGTTTCAAAACTAAAACTTCAATTTTGAATCTTTAAAAGTTTTAGGAACATACATAATGAAGAATGATGTAAACATTGCAAAATTACCATTTTGTATACCATTATACCTAAGAGTACAATTTATTTGTTACGATTTCACAAAATTATACCCAAGAGAGCTTCACATAATAAAAAAAAGAGTTTGATATAAACAGATGCTAAAATACAGCAATATATATAATTGCAGAAAATGAGTTATGGCAGCTCCAACTATTGATCGATATGCGCCCAAACTAAGTTGGATTTTTTTTTTCATAATGGCCATACGTAATATCGAATTTGATGCATTTAAAGGCTGTAGAAGTGAGAAATATGAGCATTTTAATAAACGGGAAAAATACAGCACAGCAGCTACCCGACAGACGATATACACCGAAATTCAGTTAGTATAGTTTCTCATTACGACCCTCTATTATATCATGTTCTTTTCTCGTATATTCTATTTTTTTCCCAATGGTGCACTGCTTGTGACTAAGCAGGAGCCGGGGGTCGCCGAATTGATGACCGTTTGTAAAGGAGCACACCATGGACTGTCGTCACTACCCCTAACAAGAAAAACAAATCCATTTCATTTCCGGGAATCTAACCCGTGTTGCCCCATGTGGGATTAAGTTATTCTAGCCAGAAAATTATCTGGTTTTCTTATATATACTATAGAAACTAAGGTATACCTTTCGTTTAAACATGAAAATACACAGAATACTACATAGTGGAAAATATGCACCGAACGTTGATAGATAGACATTTAAATCGATGGCCATTTTTTTTTCGTTTTTTAATAAAATTATGAACTTTTTTACTTAACCTAGAACTGATGTAAGTAATAAGTAATAATATTGTCTCAGACACAGACAGGCTAACTGTTTCTAAAATTGTTTAAATTTTTGAACTGTATCGCTGGATTTTGTTATTATAATAGTACACTTGAATAAATTTCCTCATGACATATTTCTATATTATCACTGAATTAAGAAAAACTCTGTTTTTTTTTTATGTTGATTAAAAGAACACAAGCACACATGGCCTCACTTCACGGACATCTTTATTTACTCTCCGGCAATCGCCGATCAAAAACATAAACTTACACACTCTTTTTTCTTGCGCGCTAGTTGCGCCATCTATTGAATACAAAGATAGTTACATGTACGCTGAAACATACTCCCGGCCTTGAAACCCCAAGTGTTTCAACATAAATCTTGACTCACTAAAACAGAGCATATTTACAACTTAATATAATAGAAAACAGCATTATTAAACATTAAATACAAATTTGAATTTATATCCACATTGTTGAGAGTCAAATTCACAAAAAAATAGGAACTCTAATTAGCCTTTACAGGAAGAACACATATATATCTAACATTTCTTTTAAGTATTTTCTTATTTGGCAGCATGACATTAATAACCCTAACTCTTTCATCTTGTCCCAAAATTATTTCTGAAATTCTACCAGTCAACCATTTCGTACTAGGCATATTATCATTTTTAATCAACACGAGTGAACCCACATTTACATTTTGTTGGGGGGATCTCCATTTTGTACGTTGCTGGAGATTGTTTAGATAGTCTCTTTTCCACAACATCCAAATTTGTTGACTGTACCTGGTAATTTTTTTCCATTTGTTGAGTCGATTTTCAGGAATTTCTACAATCTGGGGTTCGGGAATTGAGATAAGGGGTCTTCCTATCAGAAAGTGACCAGGTGATAAGGTTTCGAAGTTATCAAAATCAGATGAAAGGGGGGTGAGGGGTCTGGAATTCAAAACACTCTCTATCTCTAATATTATGGTTAGAAATTCTTCTAAAGACAAATGAGCATTCCCTATGACACGTTTCAAATGGTGTTTAAATGATTTAACACCGGATTCCCAAAGACCTCCAAAGTTAGGTGATTTTGGAGGGATAAATTTCCAATCAATATTTTCTTCTGAAAAAAAATTAGCTAATGTTCCATCTGGATGTTTGACTAATTTATGTAGTTTTCTCAGTTCAATGCTAGCACCTAAAAAATTCTTTGCATTGTCACTGAATATTTTTGAACACCTTCCCCTACGACTGAAGAAACGCCTTAAACAAGCAATAAACGCATCTGAAGTAAGATCAGTTACAAAATCTAAATGTATGGCCTTTGTGCTCAGACACACAAATATATATACATATACCTTATTTAATGTTCCTTTCCGTTGACCCTTGAATTTGATATAAAAGGGGCCACAAAAGTCAGTACCAACATTTGTAAAGGGAAAAGAAGGGGCAACCCTTTTTCTGGGCAAATCACCCATTATTTGATTTTCCAATACAGGTTTGTTTTTGAAGCATGTAATGCATTCAAATACAGCTTTTCGACAGACATTCCGACCATTTATAATCCAAAATTTACGTCTTATAAGGTATAATAATGTATGGGATCCCACATGCAAATACTTCAAATGATAATATCTTACAATAATTATGGTGAATGGGTGTTTATCAGGCAAAACAATTGGGTTTTTCTCATACGCACCAAGGTCAGAATTCTTCAACCTACCACCTACCCGGAGAATATTATTTTCATCTAAGAAACAATATAAAAATTTCAACTTACTATTATTTGAAACAATGTTACCTGTCTTAATACTGCAAATCTCAGAGTCAAACTCACCATGTTGTATAGTTTTAATCAAGAATACCTCGGCCCTCTTTATTTCTTCCCAGGTAAGGTGACCCACAATTTTCTCCTTATTCTTGATGTTGTTTACAAATCTAAAAATATAGCACATAATATGAATAATTGTCATATAATTATTACTTAATTTAAGAATTTCATTAATTAAGGAAGCATGGTGGTTAAAAAGAGGAAAAGCAAGGGGAGAAAAGTCTTTTTTGAGTTCTTGTGAATCTTCCTCAAGTGATACTGAAGTTTCATTATAATCTTGAAAAATGTCAATTTTCTTTCTAAGGAACTGAGGACCCTCAAACCATATGTCACTGCTTCGAAGAATGTCAACACTGGCTCCTCGACTAAGGAGATCCGCAGGGTTAAGAGACCCGTGACAATGAGCCCAAGCACTTGTATCGCACACACTTTGGATCTCTTCCACTCGGTTAGCTACGAAAGACTTCCAACGCTTACTTGATCCCTTTATCCAATATAATGTAATTTTAGAATCTGTCCAAAAGAATGCCTTTGAAGGTTGTTTGTGATCAACTATCGCCTTAACTTTGCTGGCAAGTCGTGCAGCAAACAAGGCACCAAGAAGTTCCAGACGAGGTAAGGTAATTTTCTTCAAGAGTGCAACTCGACCTTTCGATGCCAGGAGATTTACTTCGATTTTATCATCTTTCACAACTCTGAGATATATAGCAGCACCATAAGCCTTTTGGCTTGCATCGCAAAAACAGTGAAGCTCTATGATGTCGGTGGATTCTTCCTTCGAAGAATTAAGTATGTTTCTAGGAACTTGAAGCTCGAAAAGCTCAGTAACCTCAGAACACCACTTTAACCACGCATTTCTAATATCTGAAGGTAATTGCTCGTCCCATGAAATCCTCTTCATCCACAAAGTTTGAAGAATGCATTTTACACGAATTGTAAATGGGGTGAGCATTCCAAGAGGATCAAAAAATTTTCCTATTGCTTTCAGAAGGAAGCGTTTGGTATTTCAATTTTCCTTTAATACATCTGCTGGGTTCTGCAATCCCATTATGAAACAATCTTCCTTAATATTCCATAACATGCCAAGTACCTTAGTTGTATGGGATTTTGAGTTGGCATGAGTTTCCTGTATCTGAGTGTCGAACTCTTCACCTCTCCAGAATCGCATTAAATATTTATCGTTAGTTATCCACTTCCTTAACACCATACTAGCTTGACACATAATAGATAAGGCTTCCTCAGAAATTCTTAATGCTTCTTGTAATTCATCTGCTTCAGATATAAAAATTCGTCGACATAGAGGCCTCGAAGTAAGCAATCTGTTGTGTTCGGGTATTTATCATGGAATTTTTCCAGATGATTTTTTATAGTGGCAGAAAGAAGGAATGGGCTGCAAGTAACACCAAAAAGAACTCTTGTAAACCTATAAATTTTAAGGGTGTCATTATCTTTCCAAAGAAATCGCACAGCATCTCTGTCCTTCTCAGCCAATAATATTTGAAGAAAAGCTTTCTCTATGTCAGCCACAAATGCAATCTTGTTGAGCCTGAAATTCACGAGTATATCAAATATATTTAAATTTAGATTTTGTCCTGACCAAAGGCAGTCATTCAGACTCAAATGATGAAAATCCTAACTTGAACTTGCATCGAACACAATTCTCATTTTAGTAGTCAAACTCTGGTCTCTAAACACTGGTTGGTGGGGCATGTAATAAACAGGGTTCTCTACAGATTTTTGGGAATTATTTACTTTTTCTATAATACCCCTTTTTTCATAGTCACACAAGGTTTCACAATATTGTAAGTGATGAATTGGATCTTTTTCAAATCTTCTTGTAAGTGAATTTAATCTCTTTATTGCAACTGTATAATTATCACAAAGCTCTCTCCAATCTCTCTTCCATGGCAGTTCTACTTCATAACGGTTACCTTTAAAATACACAGTTTTCTCGAAATGTTCCAAGGATTGATCCGTTTCGTGTAAATAAGGATCATCTTTAATCCCTATAGCCTCAAGTTGCCAAAAGTTTTTTATGTCATTCTCTAAATCCCTACAATCATACACCACTCCACAATGTATTTTTTGCTGATTCTCACTTATTGAATTTTAACACTACCATAGTCTATAAACCCAAATACAGAATTTTGAAATTTTAATTCTGAATTAGGCATCTCAATTTGACCAAATTTTAAGAGTTTATAGAATATTTCGGCCCCTAGTAAAACATTTATCTTTTTTGGTTTATCGAAAAGGGGGTCTGCAAGCTTGATATTTTGGGGTAAATTATTAACTGGAATGTGAATACGATTCATAGGAATACTGTCTGCTATATTAGAAACACATAAAAATTCTAAAGGCATCTCAAAGTCAACCCCATACGAAATTACAGCACGCAGCTTTTATTTTACATTTACCTTAGCATTACTTAATCCAGACACTGCTACAGATATTTTTTCCTTTTTAATTTTTAATAAATCTGCAAATTCAGTGGTCATAAACGATGACATTGAGCCTACATCGAGCAATGCACTGGCTCGTCTCAGCACTCCGCAATTATCTCTGATAAAAATATTTGCAGTTGAAAGAATGACAGTTTTTTCATTATTTATTCCGCTGATAGATGTACCGGTAAACGTGTTTACATTACTAGACAATTCGAAACTCTCAGCACGGGGTTTGAGGCTTACTGTTGGTGCAGTTTCTGGAAATAAGGAATCATCATTTTGTTTATTCTCGCACCTGTTCATTTTTTCATTTTCAAAGTGAAGCAACGTAGCGTGTTTCTTGGAACATTTTTGACAGCGGTAAGTGGAAGTACAGTTTTTGACAGCGTGATTTTTTAAGCAATTAAAACATAGTTTATTTCTTTTTACAAATTCACACCTATCATTTATGGAAAGATTTATAAATTCTGGACATTTATATAATCCATGAAATTCTTCTCTGCGACATTTTAAACACTTAAAGTTTGTACCTTTTGTATTGGATGTTGACATCATACTCGCCACTTTATGTGGAAAATTACGATTAATTTTTATTTCTTTCACCTTACTATTTTGGAGCATTCTTGCTTGACTTTGCAGAAAAGAAAGTAATTGTTCAAGAGAACCAAAATCCTCAGAATTTTTTAGTTCCTTTTCCCACCAATAACGTGTAGATTTGTCTAATTTTTCAACAATTATATATACTAACATAGTTTCGGATAAATTCTCTACTTTGTAATTTAAATTAGATAATGACCTAATGCATTCATTAGTAACATCAATCAAACCTAGAATTGAACTAGATGACTCATTCACATTAGGTTGATTCAATAACTTTTTAATGATAGAGTTAACAAGCTCTCGCTTATTTTCAAAACGATCCAATAAAAGATTCCATGCAATTTCAAAATTTGCATCTGAGATGGATATCGAATTTATTATTCTCAAGGCCTCATCTTTGCAACTTGCCTTGAGATATTGAAGTTTCATTGCTTCTGAAATAGTTTTTTTTTGGATTATGCTAGCTCTGAACATATCTTTAAACATAATCCAATTATCAATTTTTCCGTTAAACGACGGTACCGATAAAGTCGGTAATTTAACGTCAGGAGTAACAATTTTTTCATTAGTATCTGTAACAGAAGCTATAGGATTTTTCGTTTCGGTTTTCATTGCAATTAACTTACGATTTATAATTATTCTCAATTCATCTATTACATCTTCAATCTTATCCTTTTCCTTTATATATTCATCCAGCTCCGTTTCTTTGCACGTTTCAAAGATTGAATTAAATAAAAGTTTGATGTCAGTTGATATCTCATTAGTTTTGGTTTCTATCAGGCCTAGCTGGACGAAATCGAAATCGTTGATTTCATTCGATATTTTATCTTTATGCCGCGTTAATGCGGCTTTTAAGATCTTTTTTCTTATTTTTAATTGTTCCATCTCAGATACAATTATGTTAAAACAATTAATTCAAAATAATTAGGAGAGTTAGGGAGAGAGCTCTTACCTGTTCTCAAGAATCTTCCGGTATTCGGCGTCTCGTCGGACCATTTGGACTGTATCGCTGGATTTTGTTATTATAATAGTACACTTGAATAAATTTCCTCATGACATATTTCTATATTATCACTGAATTAAGAAAAACTCTGTTTTTTTATGTTGATTAACAGAACACAAGCACACATGGCCTCACTTCACGGACATCTTTATTTACTCTCCGGCAATCGCCGATCAAAAACATAAACTTTCACACTCTTTTTTCTTGCGCGCTAGTTGCGCCATCTATTGAATACAAAGATAGTTACATGTACGCCGAAACAGAGGCATATTTAAATGAGGCATCCATAACAGCCCAAAACATGTAAATTCATCAAAAGTGGCAGTCAGAAATTTTTACACATCAATAAATTCCCCTATAAATACATAAGAAAGTAAAACAAGACAGCATACATCGGATATAACATGATTTAAATGTGTGTACAGGTAACGTTTTCTTCATTATCTCAAGTATAAATATAATTATAAATTAATTTTTAGCAGCTATCTATTGCTAACATTTTAGTATGTCACATTAAGTATAGAACTTACGAAAAATAAGCTATTATTTTACTTTATAATAAATGTATGCAATAAAAATTTACAAAAATTAGTAGGTGTTTTGTACGTATGTATAAGTAGTTATTTAAATATTTAAATATTAAATCCTTCCTACATTATTCATTATTTCAAAATTATTTCGAAGAAGGTGGAAATGAAAAAGCTTTTTTTAAAGAGTAACTTTTATTTAAACTTATGAAAATAAAAGTATTCTTTTCATAGCAATGTGTGTTTATTTCAGTTACTGCTTTGTTGTGAAAGGCATGGATTATAAAAGGTTTATTTTGTTTGTTTGAAAAACTTTTGTATTTATAAAATAAAACTTTAACTTCTCTTTCCTTTGGACTTAAATGTATTCAAATGTAAGCTTTTAAAAGGTTATTTTAAAACAAAGGGAAAAAAAAAGAAATTGTCTTTTATACGTTTCTGTACAAGAATTATAAAATTCGTGTAACATAAAATAAATTGTACTTCTAAATGAAACAAATTATTCTGTAAAGAGTGTAATTCGTTTATAAAATTTCCGTTGGTTGTATAAAATATTCATCGAGGAAAATAATTTCAATGTGTAATCTTTAATAATAATAATAATAAAAAAAAAAAAAAAAAAAAAAAAAAAAGCTTATAAAGTATTACATTTTTTACATGAATGGGAACATTAAAATGGGAACGCGAAAAATAAAATACAGTTTCAGACAGCTCTTTTTGGTAGCATTTTGCCTACCGTCATCAGTGTATAAATAAACGAAATGAAAGTGGCCTTGTATATAAGAAGTGAAAAGAAGTCTAAAAGCTGATTATCACCAATAGAAATGAGCGAAATGTGGTTGACTAGTCAATAGGAAATTAAGATACAGTAAATATGAAAAATGTCAGAAATAAAAAAGCCTAATTTTAGAACTTCCAATAATCACGCAAAGAAAGTTGAACGGAATCAAAATTATCAATGTTTTTTTTAAAGATATTTATAGATGTAAAAAATTTTCAAAGAAAACTAGATCAAATTTAGTTTCAGATTTGCAAAGTATTTTAGTCTTACCAAACAGACTTTTTTCCTCATCAGTGCTTGGAAATGGCCCATTTATTTTTTTCTCTAAATCTGACATAAAGGATTCATTTTTTTTTTAACGAAATTTGTAACTGTGTGCAGTTTGATCAATATAAGATAAACCTCTGTCAAGAAGTCCTATAAATACGTCAAAAGTTATGATTATCTACAGGATATTTGAAAGGGGAAAAGGTGAATTTTTTTGAAAGATAAAAAGAAATTTTTTAAATCGTACTCTTTTAGAATTTCACTATAGCAAAAAGTAATTTATAAAAATAGGGTAAAAACAAAACTGATATTAGAAAAGACCAGTTTAGAAGACGACCTATAAAAAAGCCATATTAGTATTACAGCCGTAACAATATAAAGTCCATTAGAAAATCATACAACTGTATACGACGTGTTTCTCAGGAATAATGTGGGTGAAATATTAAATCAGGAATAATGTAGGTGATTAAATCTGGAATAATTTAGGTGAAATATATACATTCGCACACACACACACATGCACATATATATATATATAATGAAACTAACTTTTACAGGTTTGTAAGAAAAGTAAACTAAAAGTTAAAATTCACAAATAGAAGTAAAATCTACTAATAACGCTTATTGCAATTTGAACAATATTGGAAAAATAACAATAAGCATTAAGCAATGTGTATGCAGATTTGAAACCATTTAAAAAAAGTTTAAAAGTTAATTTTATACATAAACTAATTTCAAAAAGAAAAAAAGGTTTTAAATATTATTTGTAAAGAAAGTATTTTAAATAATATTATCCAGTAAGACTAATTAATATTTAATTTGTATACTCCATTAATATAATATTAATTGATATTTTAATTAATATTCTATTTCCCTTATATTATCTTCAGTTTCAAAAGAGTAATCTTTATTTTCCAGCTGTCATTGCGAATTGTTTGTATATACATGTTAGATAGAGTCATTATTTTCCCATGATGGGTGTTACAGTAATTGGCTATGGAATCTTAAAAAACGATGAACTTTTAAAACAAGGAGCATAGGAAAAACAGAATTAAACGAAGTTTAATAATGTTGTATCTATGAAATATCCAATTCTTCTTGAAAATTATGAATGAAAAATTTAATAGATGGTTTTGCAACCTATATCAAAAGGGAAAAAAAATCATTGAAAAGTCGTTTAATATAAGTTTCATTCTAATAAATATTGCTTTTTCTTTTAATTTATAGAAAATAACTTGCCTTTTAATAAATGTAATTAAAGGCATTTTCTTTTCTACTAAACAAATTATACATGTTTGCAAAATATATTTTTCGTAACCTGTATATTAATATGCACGCATGAAATTTTTCGAAAATATTTAACCTAGATTTAAAAACAAGAGGAGCTTCTTTTATTATTCGGCAACATAAGTATGTACAGTTATTTTTCCGAACTTTCGGCTTATTAAAAATAGATACAATTCAAACAATTGCAGCCGATACTTTCAGTACCTTTGACGGTGAGTTTTCTGTTCAAAGTATAATTCATGTTGCAAAAGTAAATGGTATAATACGAAACAGACTTGAACCAAATTTTGGTACTACGGTAGCTGCAATACGCTACATTGAACCAAAACTTGGTACTACAGTAGCTACAACCATGCGATGGGGAAACTTCCTACCATTATTTGATACTTCTTGTCGGAAGAAAGCACTGATTCGTGGTAAAAGGTCACCCCACCTTATGGTTAAAACAACTATAATACCAACTTTGATAGACCCGAGTACCAAACCATGATAAAATATTTCACCATCTCTTGGTTGTAGCTACTGTAGTACCGTTGTTTTGGCTCAACCTAAGACAAAACTTTTAACAGTGTATTTTTGTTTTAAGTTCATTGGATTCATTTCCATATCCCATTTTATTCCAGAATGATTAAACTAGGTTAACATTTTAATATGATGCATAACAAACAAAGTACGCCCACTACGAAAAAGCTCAGACCTAAAGTTACAGTGTTTCAATACACGTGTTATGGACTTGCAATTCGATATAGATTCAGATTCTTGCACTATACGGAGAAATTATTTTGCAGTATATTATCGATTATGTATGTACGTATAGCACGAACATACACAAATCAAAATGAGATTTTTACTTAAATATCTGCATTGTTAAAATTGTATGTTCTATCTAGAAATAAATAATTCAAATAATTTCATTTTTCACTTTCATTAATTTTAATACGATATTTAAAAAAATATGTTAATTTAATAAAAAAAACAAAACTGGTATATTTAAATGTAAAAACTGGTATATTTAAATAATTACATTTCAAGAAGTTTCATTGAAAAAAATCTCTCTATTAAACTTTATTTTTATTTAAATATTTATCATGTTTTGTAATGTATGATATTACCATAGCATATTTTCTTAAATTTTAAAAAGTAATTTAATATCAAAATGCTAAGACATTACTTTATGCATATAACTTTTAAACAAATATATAAAGTAGCCACATAACTATTACTATTTTATAAAATATCTGTTGACACAAAAACACATTAAATAAATTTCTCTCTAAATTCAAACAATTTAAAGTCTAAGATAAAGTCTAAATCTAAAATTTAGAGTCATTACATAGAGTGGCTATTTGTGGTACGATAGCAAACGTAATTACTGTGTTTCAAGAGTGCAGGAAATGTGTCGATTTAAAACGAAAATTTATACTAATTTAGGTTTGCCAAATACAAATGTTTAAGAATTACCCTATAATGGTATTTTAGGTATACCTCTTATTTTTAAGATGTTCATTAACGTTGCGTCATAAAATGATGTGATACATTTTTCTCCATAGATGTATTTTAAAATAAATAATACTTTTAATTATAATCATTTTAATTTATTGCTTTTTGACAAATGGTAAATGGTAAATTTTAAACAATAAAGACTTAAAAATGAAGTATTGTAACTAGCCTAACCTCAAATAAGATCATACTTAAAAATAAAAGAAATTAAAATTTTGAAAATAAATTAAAAATTATTTAAAAAAATAATAATAATAAATACAAATTGAACGCACAAATTCTGCACAAAGTAATTTTTTATTGTATAAATCAAACACAAATCAGATCATTTATTCGTCTGAAACCCATATATACTAATATATGTGTCCATAGGTACTTGGCATTCTTCCAGCATCGGGCATTATTAAAAATAAATTAGTTTAGTTTCTGTATTAATAATTAAATACAATAATATATATATATATATATATATATAATTTCAAACGAATTTCAAATGCATCAAATTTTGCTTTCTTTTTAGATTACAAATATATGTAATTTGAATTATTTTTTAAATGAAAAAAAAAAAAATCAATATAAAAATATTTCTAATTTTCATACGTCTATTCATTTCTATATTCTATAATGTTAAATATGGTGAACTTACGATTATCTGCGGAATTTTGTGTCACGAGTTTCGCGAATAATGCAAATTGTGCATAAACCGAAAAAAGGCGGAAAATGTAGATCAGATAAGAAAAAAAAATATATATATATATTACCTGAAAATTTTTATTGCATTTTATATAAAACATAATGCAGACAGTAAAGATATTCACAGTACAGTTATATATATATATATACATACATATATATATATATATATATATATATATATATATATATATATATATATATATATATATATATACGCTACTTACGATGAAGTCCAAGTACAATCTGTAACTGAAAATAAACACTAAATAAGACAACACTGTAAAAAAATGTTGTAATTTTTCCTGCACTTTCTGCGGTTTTCTTTCAAGCAGCCATGCTATCAAATAAAAATACAACACCAAATTTTGTAAAAATTCATTTCTTCCGGTCGCAACCAATAGCAAAGAGACTTCCTTTGGACTTTAGACGGAAACATTTGCGGTTTTGTAGATTTTGTAGTAGATGTTCTGTGTTTAAACTGACGGCGAGACAAGCATGGAGAAGGTTAGTTGTTAATATTTACAATATTAATATTTTGTGCTGATTAATTAAAATGAATTACTTTCAAATATATTAATTTGTCTAATTACAAGTGTAAAATAACTGTCTATCATTAGATTTAATGCATGTTATTGTGTGTTTAATACAAATATATATAAACTCGCCTTACAAAGTACTACATTTTTAATTTTTTTAACGTTTAAAGATAAAATAATAATAATAATAATAACTGTACATACTATTTCCTTTCTTTTCCTTTTCTTTCTTTCTTTATTTGTCTGTTCACTTATTTATTCTTTTTTCCCTCAAAATAATACAATATTCATAAATAAATAGCATTTCCTTGTATTAAGCTTTAGTTAATAAAAATATATGGCATATTTTAGCAAGCGCATACACCTAAATTCTGAAATATGCGGATTTATTCCTAAATATTTAATGTTTTTTTTGGAATCAGCAAAACAGTTCAATTTTTGACGGTTAAACACAGATATATAATTCCCCATTTTAGCAATCGATGATTTAAATAAATACGTGTTCGAGTAATTAGCTGCAATTTAACTTAAACTTTATAAATCAAGAATATAACATATTTCGGCAGACACACACACACACACAAAATAATAATAATAATAATAATAAATAAATAAATAAATAAAAATAAATAAAAACAAATAAATAAATAAATAATAAATTTGATACACTATTGTCAAAAATCATTTGTTTTTAAATTTAAATAAAAACAGCGAGATTTTTAGTGAATGAATAAGACACCTGCCTATTCTTTTGATTACGAATAAAAGGGATTTTTTCTAACATGTTAAAAAAAAACGATTTTAGATTTCATAATAGCTTTAGTGCAATAAATTTATATTAAAAACTACTATAATTATTAAGAGGTAATTAATTTTTCTTAAAAAAAAAAAAAAAAAAAAAAAAAAAGAATCTGGGTTTAAATGATAATCTAATAAATCTAATAAAAATTTCTAATAATTTATTCTGCGTCTATCTATGGACTTATTTAAACGTATCAGGGATAATGGAAGAATCTAACCTGTTTGTCTGTATTTGAAACCCAGGTTTTCGAAGGAGTGCATTCCATGCGGTTTTCCTGTGAGTTTTGGGGAAAATCACAGAAAATTTTGCAGGACTGGTCGATGGATATGAACTAAATTTGAAGCTAGTATAGTCTAGTCTACAAAATTTTAGGACAAATTTGTTAAATTATACCTAGCTAGATATAAAAAGAAGATTCTTTTTATTTATTTTAAATTGAGTAGGTAAACATTTGCTGTTTCCAACACAAATATATTAATTTCTGTGCAAATTTATATTATTTGAGAACAAAAATGTCAAGCATTAATGAAGCAGTAATATTAAAGTCAAAATTTTACAAAACAGTTTTTCAATTTCCAAAAGCATTAGTTTTCTATTTTGCTTTAGAAGCAAGTACTTTTATTTCATGTCTCATATAATACTGGAAATATACCTATCGTTATATTAATTATGAAATCAATTATTTCTTTATAAGAATTTTAGCATACATCACGGATAACATTCGGATATTTTTTCCTTTTAACTACCCTTGTTTCTATTACAGAAACATTTATCATATTTTTACACAGTCCCCCCCCCCCCCAAATTAATTGATATGGTGATCAGTGTTAGAAAATCTCATTTTTGTCATATATGTCATATATGTCATACCTGTCAACAACAACTATACGGAATCGAGCTTCTTTCACCGTTAATCACCTAGCGGTTTAAGTAAAAGAAAGCATTTACCATCTAAAGCTGTAAATATAAATAGTACAAACTGATACAAAAGTTGGGGAAATGTGTGAATTTTATTGATTAACAACGAAACAATAATTTACTTTCGTAATTAATTGCAATTAAACATAAATTTTAAAAAAGAAAAGTGAAATGCTTGTATATTTCATTAATAGGTTGCAGAATTTATACATATTACGGGAAATAACATCGAAGAATTGCTAATTTTATCGATGAGATTCAAGAAATAATTGTAAACGTTGGAAATTATTTACATTTTTAAACGTAAATTTTGACATCTAACGACGAAATTATTCAGTACTTGAAACATAGGTTGTAAAATTATCGCGTATTTATTTCTTTTTTTTTTTTTTTTTTAAGGTTGAACTTCCTAGTTTCTCGACAACATAACAACCTATATCAGAAATTATTTGCATTATTAACCTATAATGACATAATAGTAAATTGGGACAAGTAGATGACTCTTATAATCCTGATAGGATTAAATGTAATAATTATATTCTTAAAAATAAAAAAAAATAAAATAAGTGTTATGTATCAAAGCTTTGTTTTCATTATTTATTTATTTATATTTTTACTTTTTAAGATTGCGGTACAAGACTTCTTTGTTGACAAGTGTTTTGGAAATTTCTTTGAATATCATGCCTCTATAGATATCATGCCTTAATTTTGCATTATTATTGTTATTTCTTTTTAATAATTTTCGTGTTTTGAATAAAACATTTTCAGACGCAGTTGTTGTAAAAAGAATTTCTTACTTCTGTGTTAAATTTGTATACTTTGTTTTCTTCATATGTGTCCTTTTGTTTTAAATGGTTCATCATGTACAGTGGGTGAACAAAGTATTAGAAATACTTGTAATTTTGACATTTTTTTGATTTTTAAAAATAAATAAATAAATAAATAAAAATACTGGATGAAATGGCATGGAACTCCAAACATGCAAGGAACATTTATAAACTACATTTTATATTGTCAAATTAGTCACGAATGGAATTAGGGGACAAACTATAAACTGAAGAAAAGCATAAATATTCTTCATCACCTTGTATTATAAATATTTACAAATAACTTGTAACTTTAACACATTATTGCACTTTATATATACAATTTTTGCATTTTATTTTTTTAAATCGTACTGTATATTAAGGTAGATATAACTTTTTTTCAAAAAGCAGTAATTTATTTTTGGCAAATATTTTGTTTATAGCAAGAATGCATTTAAAAACATTTTTACAAAACTTGAAGAAATATTATTCTAAAACACAAAATTAACACGGGTAATATTCGCTAAGATTTGAGTATTTATAGTTTTTTTTTTTTTTTTTTAAACTACGCATGAGTTAAAAGTAGAATTTTTTTAATTACGTGGGTTGAAAGCTCGATACATTATTGCTCAAAAGTTTAACAAGATTTGCAAACGATCAGTTTTTTCAATTTAAAAACTTATCTCTCAATGAAATGTAGAGTCCTGCATCGGGTCGGGTAACCTGATTTTACCCGAACCCGATCCGACTTGCGGGTTGGGTTCGGGTCGGGTTGACTGTTTTATTTTTCGTGCGGGTCGGGTTGACTGATCTTTTTTTACTGCGGGTCGGGTTCAGTTTCAGCCAGTCGGGTCGACTTGAGAACATCTTTCAAAAAAATTTTACCTTAATAAATAGAAATGTGTTTGCTATGTATACCCATAAAGAATACATGCTTACCCAAATTATTATAGCAAAATAAACATCCGTATCGCACTGAAACAATTAACTAAAAACATCAAATACATCATTATTACCTTTTAGAATAGAAGCTGTAAAAAGCAGGCTCCCTCTTGGAGAATAATCAGATGTGTGATTAATCTATTTTTATTACTCACGTCCTTTTGAAACAGACTGTGAACGTAAACTAATAATTAATACTTTTTCTCTTACAGATGTTTCTACGAAGTTATTGAAATGTTATGTATTTAGATTTAGATGAGAACGGATGTTTAGTAGGCATCTGCAGAACTCTATTATTTATATATATATATATATATATATATATATTGTGTGTGTGATAAGCATTCAAGAATAAACTACAAACGCTAAACTTGAAACTCTTTTTTGAGCACTTGAAATACACATCACACATACAATCGGCAGTAAAATATTTGAAGCGCTATCAGTATAATTCATGTTTAAAAGAAGTGCACGTAATACTGTTTTATTAAGTAAATATTTGTTGAATCATAATCTTAGTCGTTATGCTGTTTCTAAAAAAAGTAAATTAATGATAAAAATTAGCGATAAAAAAAAGAAAGAAAGAAAGAAAAATGTGAATGTGGGCTTTAATAATTTTGACTCCGACTTCAAATAGTTAAAAATTATTATAAATCTATTTCTCATATCTTAAAATTTTTAACTTAGTACTAGTAATTATATTTTCAATTCTTTTTAAAACGATTTACCAATTTATTTTATAACTTAAAAATGTTTGCATGATTTTTACTTGAATTATTCATTTTCATTTATATTCGGGTTTCGGGTCTGGTTCGGGTAAAAAGAAATCGGGTTCGGGTCGGGTTTTGGGTTGATTAAAAAAAAGAAAAATTCGGGTTCAGGTCAGGTTTCGGGTTGATTTAAAATCCAGTTGTCGGGTTCTCATTTTAAAACATTGGGTATTTAAGGAATTGTATTTTCCTGATGTTTTTCTGTGAAGGTTGGTTTAAGACAACATTTAAGAGCAGGAACAAATTGAGCATAATCTATAATGATTGTGATCACCCTGTATCATTAAATGAACGAAATGATCTGTAACTTTAGGATGTATTATTATTATATTTCATGGAAAGGTATGTTTTTAAATTGAAAAAAGCTGGTCGTTTGGAAATTTTGTTAAACTTTTGCGCAGGAGAGTATGTAGGGTAACTTACGTTAAAAGTTCGTTTGAATAGAGTAAAAGTTAAGCAAATTATCGTCAAAAGAATGAGCTAGATTTTAGACGTTTTCTAGAGTTAAAATTTCACAAGAGGTTTTTTACATACCAAGTATTTTATTTAGAGATCGAATGATTTCAATTATATTGCAAAAATTCTTTTTTATAAAAAATTCCTTGCGGGCTTATAACACTAATATATTTTTATTTATTTGCTAAGATTTCTGAGTTTCTATTTCTTTTTTTTTTTTTTTTTTTTTTTCTTTTAATACAAAAAGTAACTTTTCAAATGTGCTTAAAATATTTGGATCTCCAAATTAAAAACGTGGTAATGTAAAAAATCCCCTTATTAAATTTCAATTCTGAAAAGTATCTAAAATCTACCCCATTCTTTTGCAGATAAATTGCTTAATTTTTACTCTATTCAAATGAACTTTTGACATAAATTGTCCAATATAAATAGAGTTCAACATGTAAAGTTCAACATGTTCATAATAATAACAATAATATTTATATTTGGAACATCCGCAGAAAATATATATATGTATATATAAATGTTCATATATTAGCGAATATCAAACATGTGAATTTTATGTTTCAGAGTAATGTATCTCTAATGTTTTGTCAAGTTTTCAGCATCTTTTCTAAAATTTTGTTTAAATTCCTTCTTGTTATTATTTTTTTCGGTAAGATTTTCTGTTTAGAATTTTTAAAACATTAATTATAAATTAACCTGCATAAAAAATTGTACGATTCCACACAAAAATTACATGCAAATATAGAACATAATAAGTACAACAATGTATGAAAATTACAAGACATTTGTAACTTTTTTATAATACAGGGTTATCCAAAGTGTTTGTGCTTTTCTCCAATTTATATTTAATCCCCTAATTTAATCCCATGTGAGGATAAATATTCTTTAGATGTCTGTAGTTCAAAGCCGATGTCAAGTATTTTTTTAGAAAATCAGGAAAAAAATGTCAAAAATAAATTAATAAATAATTAAATCTAATAATTTGATCACTCACAGTGGGTTTTCTAATTATTCTCTCTTGGGGAGAAAAAAAAAAAAAAGTTTTTTACAAGACTTCATTTACTTTTCACAGTTTCCCCCGCGTTGTATTATGCAATTACTAGCCATTGCTGCACATTATATCTTTGCATGACAAACTATCATGCTGCTAGTCACTGTGATGAAAGATTACCCCAGAGCAAGGAGTTGTGTACAAGCCTTTGAAAAATGTCAACAAATAAATTTGCGAAAAGAAATTCCTCTTTATTTCTGACATGAATTCTGCATGTTTAAGCATTTAAATAAGGAAAACCTTGCTAACATTTAGTGTTTGAAATTTTTCTGAAAGCTTGTGCATCTTTGTTCAGAAGTAATCTCGTGAATATCTAATTATTTTATTTGTTTTAAATAATTCATTAAATATTGCTACAAGATTCCTAAGTACTCTCGTTTTTTGTAAGATTCTTCAACTAGTATTTTTTAAGCAGTAAATTTGTTATTAAAGATATTTTTATTAAAAAAAAGTGCCATACAAAATTGATGGTAGAGGAAACTATAGAAATTTTAGGACCGTTTAAACTCTGGGCTATCTCGGTACTACATCGAGATGTATAAAATGTACATATAATTTACTTTAAAACCTTTTTTTTTTTTCCCAGATTTGTATCATTTAAATCCTTAATAGAACATATATCTTATTCTAAGTTTACTCATCCTGCTATACTCAGGAATAAAAAGTGAATATTATTGCTATGTTCTTAAATGATAATAAAAATAGAGTAAATTAGCAGCATTGTGGTATTCCAAAAGGATAACATTTAACTATTCACTTACATAAACGGAAAAATTTTTAGTTGACCAAGTGTGACACTGTAAAAAAATGACATTCGTAACTACATTAATACTTAATTGTATTTTAGATTGGGAATAATAAAGTTTAAATGATATATTTTAGAAAGAATTAAAATGGTAATTTTATAGAATTTTGTGAGATAGAATAAGTGTTACAAGGTTGGGGGCTTTTTTTTATTCAATTACTACCACTAAATTTTAATTGTAACGGTTACCTAATCACTTCGAAGATAAATCATCTATTATTTATATAAAATATCATTTCTCAAAATTATTGGTGATAGCTGAATAAAAAAAGTCCCCAATCTGGTAACACTGGGTAGAATTTTCTAGAAATTGAAAAAAGATCAAAGGGTAATAAACAAGGAATAATTAAATAGGTAGGATTCCTGTCAGTGTAACGACGATTATCTCAATTCGGAATAATTGGTATCAATTTTGTGATTAGGAATAATAAATGTGTCATCTAGAAAATTTGTCACTAAAATATTAGGTTTACTGGAAAGTTCTGTCCTTTTGAATTAATAAAATGAAAATTTTTATTTAACAATTACCATTTTGAGAGTTACACAAGAATGCCTTAAATATTATCCAAGATAACTTTCCGATGTAAGTATTTTAATTAAAAAATACAAAACTTTCCGGTAGACCTAATGTATCTAATATTCACATTGGAAAAAGAGAACGTAAATTACTCCTAGCAGAATCATGTTTTCATAGAGAACCAAACATCTTTTCCCTATTCTTATCTTTATAATTTTGATGGCGCACCTACACTGCAGTTCCCCTGGTGTTCTCCCCAGGACATCCTTGAGATATCTTGAGAAATAAAGAACGTTCCCTAGAGACATCACAAAGATGTACTGGGGGTGTATTGTTAGGGCATCTGCGCGAAAATACTTTATTCTTTTCATGACTTCGTCATAAACAGAAAAATAAATAAATAAATAAGAATAAAAAATATTTTGTGATCTCTGCAATTAAATATAAGACAGGGATCGGCACTATCACTTTTCCAATAACACTATTTTTATAAAGTAATGTCTGTAATATTCAACCAGAGACAACTGCTGTTACAAAGATAAAAATCATTGTAATTTTTTTTTTTTCTTTTTTTTTTTATGAAAAAAAAAAATTAAATTAAACATTGTACTTAAAAAGTAATTGTGTCAAATTCTTCATAAAAAAAAAAAAAAAAAAAAAAAAAAAAACATTGAACATTTAATTATAGAAAGGATGCAGCAACCATGCAAAAAGTTGAACAAAAATTCGGAAGCAGTATTAAAAATTTATTATAATTGGTTCAGAATTTAAATCTGTAACAATAAACATGAAGTAAAACTAAAATGTTAACGTATTTTTCGCATTAATTTGTCTAAAATTTTTAATATTTGAGCCACATCTCCTAGCATTTCGGATCGTTTAATTTACTCCTCTGGCAGAAACTCTAACAACATATGAAATTCTTTAATAATAGTATACATCTAAAAAACTGATTACTGGTACTTGGATAGCTGCAGTTGGATATATATTTACACTAGACAAATTATAAACAGAGTTTAATGTAATTTTGTTAACAAATTAGAAGCATGTAGCTCAGAAAGTGAGTATTTTCTGAATAGCAAAATAAGTTTTCGGAAAGCTTATGAAAAGCAGCAAAAAACAAGCACGTTCAAGCAATAATAATAATAAGAAGAAAAAATATTATTTATTATTATTATTATTATTATTGTCAAACAAAAAATTAAGTTACAAATACAATAAGAAAATAAATATTATATAAAAAAAAATATTTTTCAAAAATTATCCATGGCATTAAATTTTGAAGATGTTTTAATCAGAGTACCTAAAATTTGACGAACCAAGCTAAAATGCTTCTTTAGTCTTTAAACCATAATACAAAATCAACAGGTTTAACTCTCTATTGAGTGAGGAAAAGTGGAAAATACTATATTCCAAAAATAGTTTAAATTATTAGTCTATGTCTTCAGTTATACTTTTCTGAAGCTTTATTTCAGGCTTAACATGACTTTAAAGAAAGAAAAAAAAAAAAAAAAGAGAAAGAGAGAGAGACGGGGAGAGAAAGATGAAAAAGAAAGAAACCGATCTTTTCATCTGTAAATTTTTTTTACAACAGTGTTGTGAAATTTATAGCTCCGATAAGAACACCATCCTGTAAAATTTGCAACAAAATGTAGTGAATTTTGCAGAATTATAAAAAATGAGATCTTATACAATTCTCAGCAAATGCTCAGAATCTGAAGCAGCAACCCTAACAACACATCTTCTCCAAATGACATCATCAGGATGTCTTATGGACGAAAATGATATCTACAGACATCCTATGGACATCTTCAGGATGTATAATGGACAAGTGTGCTGTTAGGGAACTGAATTAAGATGACATGGCACCTTTGACGGCATTATTGAATGCAGCACTCGTGCCTACTTTGTTCGCCTGACAAAGGATCGTGAGTTCTTTCGATCGTGAGTTCTTTCGAGTTTATTGCATTTTATGGTGTTTATCCAAAGTTCTGTAATTATTATTGAAGTAAGTTTCATATAATAGCCTATATTTCCACTTAATATTTATAAACTGGACTATAATAGGTTTGTCTAATAAAATATGTGTTCCGGAACCAATTCTTGTGGTTTTAATACTTTTTTTTTTTTTTTTTTTTTTTGCAGAATTGAAATCTATAAATTATGTTTTCTCAGTCTGTAATTTTTCATGAATTAATAATCTTCAAGCAGCTAAAACTTTTAGAGATATTTAGGAAAGAACTGGCAACTTTTTTCCATGTTTAAGGGAAACAATCTAAAAAGAATTACGTATGGTTTTTGAAATTTATTCATTAGTTAAAAAAAAAAAAAAAAAGTTAAAAAGTGCTTGGTAAAATTGGGTAAGAAAGGGGAAAAAAAATGTGATTTTTCTTAATTTTTCTTTTAAAGATACTGCAAAATCGATCCCCAATTCTTTAAGTTCTATTAAACATCCATACACATTAAGTATATTCTTAAATATCTTTGGAAGTCTTAGATTTTGAAGATCATAAATTCATGAAAAAATGTAAACTGAGAAAACGCTATTTAAAGATTTCAAATCTGTAAGTCTATCAAAAACCACAATTGTTGCCTGAATACATATTTTATTGAACAAACGAAATTTATAAATATTAAATGTAAATACAAACTTTTAAATAAAATATACTATTAATAACAGCATCTTATGAAGTTTACAGCAAAGTGCAGAAAATTTCACATCACTATTAAAAACACCAACTTTTAAAATTAACAGAAAAGTGCAGTAAATTTCACATCATTGTTAAAAACAGCATATTGTAAAATATACAGTAAATTGCAGTAAATTACACAGCACCGTTAAAAACAGCAACTTGTGAATTTTACAGCAAAGTGTAGTTAATTTTTCAGCACCATAAAAGACAGCAACTTGTGAATTTTACAGCAAAGTGCAGTTAATTTTACAGCACCGAAAAAGACAGCAATTTGTGAATTTTACAGCAAAGTGCAGTTAATTTTACAGCACCAAAAAAGACAGCAATTTTTGAATTTTACAGCAAAGTGCAGTTAATTTTACAGCACCAAAAAAGACAGCAATTTGTGAATTTTACATCAAAGTGCAGTTAATTTTACAGCACCATAAAAGACAGCAACTTGTGAATTTTACAGCAACTGTGCTGGCAGCCGCGGTGCCAGCAACTTTTGTTGTAAAATGCCGAAATTTTTTTTTACAGTGAATACCGCTATGTACTGCGTGAGGGTAGGTCTTGTGCGAGGTCCTCATACTTCTCTATACCTGTTGTGAGATCGCTAAATAGACTCAGTATTAAAATTTAAGAGAATTTTGAAGCTCTTAATTTAGGGGATAAATGAGTATAATTCTCTACAAGTCTCATATAATATAAATTCCCTATATTCTTCTTTTAAATAGAAAGAGTAAATGATCTCAATCTCTAACAGTTTAATAAAAGTCAAGGACCAACATCTCCACTTAACAAGATAACAATTACTTAATTTATATTCCCATTCATGAAAGCGACGTAACAGGCACCAAAGTTAGCTATACACTGCAATACACTAGTGGATCTGCAGATCAGGAGCCTCAACGTCCTATTTACATCAGACATTATTCAATAGGTCATTTTTATTTATCCCTTACTATATAATCGTATATATTGATTCGATCGACTTGTTAACATAATCAGATACATTGCCGCCTCCCTCAACCCCCCGCTGTGTCTCAATTTGCATATCTTATAAAGTGTTACGGAATTGTAAATAATTGCATTTATTTTTGTATCAATTCTTTCAAAGAGGTTTAGTAAAGTTAATACAATGCTAACTTTGTGCATTTCTAGTCGTTTTAGTGTTAAAATAGCCTAATTTTCCTTTAAAAACACTTAAAAAAGCTCCAATAAGGGAAGAAATGGATTTGGCGCCAAATTTGGCGACTGTTTTCCTCCTTGGCGATTTTTTTTGGCGATCTTGGCGAGAAAATCCTTATTAGGGATATACCAAATATGGAAGCTCTAATCTCATTATGAGATACGAGAATTTTCCAGAACAGACTGTGATAGAAAATTATAAAAGGAGCATTTTTTCGCCAAGGCTGTCAGTCTCAGATCTGTGTCAGTTTCGTCAAATGCTTGCTTTGCTTTGAGCCTCTTTAGATGAGACTTTCTTTATGTGTTATTGCTAAACAGTTTGTACTGTTGATTTGCTGTTAACGGCTGTTGTTTAAGTTGTGTTTACTGGCTGAATTAAAGCTGATACTTGGTTTATATACCTGTATTTTTCTGGAACTTCCTGTGAATACATCACTGAATTTTTGCAAGTTTTGCCTTTCATTCTCGGACAACTTACGGACCCCCCAAGTACGCAACAATATGTATTCTTTATAAACGACGGTCTTGTATTATTTCCCTGAAATTCATAAATACCAAATTTCATAACTACCAAATTTCATACAAAAAAATTACATAGCATATCTTAAATATTTTGCGTAACCTTTAAACTTATTTCCAATTCTATGCCCACAATTATCAACAAGAAAACATGCTTTTAAAATTCTAACAAAATTTCATTATATTTTTGATGGGGTGTAACCATGTTAAAATAAACTTTTAAGAAATATCGACTATAGACCGTAATAGTAAGAAATTATTTTTGTATCCCGGAAAAGTAGCCACAGTCATTATAAACGCCAATAATAAGAATAAACCTAATTAATTATAACTCATTAATTTTTCAAACTAATTTGACATCATTTGGATTATTACAGTACATACTCGAAATTATTTTGTGTGGTTCCCAAAATTATTTAGTCTATACATAACCTTTTTAAGAGTAAACATAATTTTAAGCATCTTTATAATGTATGTTAATTTTATTAAGTTCAATTCAGCATAAACGCATTAAAATGCGCGCTTAAATAAAAGTTTGTCCATAGACTCTAATGCTACGAAATTCTTTTGCGTGTCTCTGTAAACAAACCATAAACATTGTATACACCAGTAAAAACTATTCAGCTTATTTTGCGTTTAAAATTAATAATTGTTCCAAATGTAACATCGTTTGGATGACTACGTGACATTGTCAGAACACTTTTGTAAGGTACATTAATTAGAAAGCTTAAGAGCACATATTTTCTTGAAACAACATAAGTTTAAGCATCTTACTCATGTACGCTAGTTGCCGAAACGTCAGTGGAGGCCCTCTGTTGAGACTCAAAACGGTTTTGGGCTGTGTCTGTGTGTCTTTCTGTCTGTCTGTCGCGCGATAGCGGCCACAAAAATAGCGCTATTGACTTGAAATTTGGTACACATGTTCATGAGCCCCACGAAATCAGCTGTACAGTTTTTGGTATGTATTCCATTTGTAGTTCGTATACAGGGACACGCCAAAGTTTTTTTTATCTTTACGGCCTATGGGAGAAATTTGTATGTATCACGATAGCGGCCACAAAAATCACGCTATTGACTTGAAATTTGGTACACATGTTCATGTGCCCCACGAAATCAGCTGTATAGTTTTGGGTGTGTATTCCATTTGTAATTAGTGTACAGGGACACGCCAAAGTTTTTCTTATCATTACGTCCTATGGGAGGAATTTGTATGCACCGCGATAGCGGCCACAAAAACCACGCTATTGACTTGCAATTTGGTACACATGTTCAACAGTCCAACAGAATCAGCTGTATAGTTTTAGGTGTGTATTCCATTTGTAGTTCGTGTACAGGGACACGCCAAAGATTTTCTATCATTATGGCCTATGGGAAAAATCTGTATGTACCGCGATAGCCACCGCAGAAATCAAGCTATTGACTTCCAATTTTTGTCGAAACGTGAATGGAGGCCCTCTGTTGAGACACAAAAGGATTTTGGGTTCCGTCTGTCCGTCTGTCTGTCTGTCTGTTGTGCGATAGCGGCCGCAAAAATCACGTTATTGACTTGAAATTTTGTACACATGTTCATGATCCCCACGAAATTAGCTGTATAGTTTTGGTTGTGCATTCCATTTGTAGTTCGTGTACAGGGACACGCCAAAGATTTTCTATCATTACGGCCTATGGGAAGAATCTGTATGTACCGCGATAGCCACCGCAAAAATCAAGCTATTGACTTGAAATTTGGTACACATATTCATGAGCCCAACGGAATTACCTGTATGGTGTTAGGTGTGCATTCCATTTTTTGTTCGTGTACAGGGACACGCCAAAGTTTTTCTTGTCTTTACGGCCTGTGGGAAGAATTTTTATGTACAGCAATAGCGGCCGCAAAATTCCTTCGATTGACTTGCAAATTGGCGCACGCGTTCCAGCTTTGCATATAAGCAGCTGTATAATTTTTATTGCAATATTTTTTTAAAAATTGTGTACAGGGACACGCCAAAATTCTTAACATTACGGCGTATGCGGTGAATTTCGTTTAAACGCATTTTAATATCATTACTTTGCAATGAAGAAAATGAAACTAGCGTACGTGAGTAAGATGCTTAAACTTATGTTGTTTGAAGAAAATGTGTGCTCATAAGCTTTCTAATTAATGTACAGGATCTTACAAAAGTGTTCTGACAATGTCACGTATCATCCAAATGATGTTACATTTGGAACAATTATTAATTTTAAACGCAAAATAAGCTGAATAGTTTTTACTGGTGTATACAATGTTTATGGTTCGTTTACAAAGACACACGAAAGATTTTCGTAACATTAGGGCCTATGGTCAAATTTTTAATTTAAGCGCGCGCTTTAATGCGTTTATGCTGAATTGAAATTAATAAAGTTAACATACATTATAAATATGCTTAAAATCATGTTTACTCTTAAAAAAGGTTATGTATAGACTAAATAATTTATAGGACCACGCAAAATAGTTCCGCGTATGTACTGTAATCATCCAAATTATGTCAAATTAGCTTGAAAAATTGATGAGTTATAATTAATTAGGTTTATTCTCAATATTGTCGTTTATAATGACTGTGGCTACTTTTCCGGGATACATAAAGGAATTTCGTACTATTACGGTCTATAGTCGGTATTTTTAAAAGTGTATTTTAACATGGTTACATCCCCATCAAATATAATGAAATGTTATTAGAATTTTAAAAGCATGTTTTCCTGTTGAAAATTGTGGGCAGAGAATGATAATTAGTTTAAAGGTTATGCAAAATATTTCCGATATGCTATGTAATTTTTTTTGTATGAAATTTGATAGTTATGAAATTTGGTATTTATGACCGTCGTTTATTAAGAATATATATTGTTTCGTACTTGGGGGTTCGTAAGTTGTCCGAGAATGAAAGGCGAAACTTGCAAAAGTTCAGTGATTTATTCACAGAAAGTTTTATAAAAATACAGGTCTATAAACCAAGTATCAGCTTCAATTCAACCAGTAAACATAGCTTAAACAACAGCCGTTAACAGCAAAACAACATTATAAACTGTTTATCAATAACACATAAAGCAAGTCTCATTCAAAGAGGCTCAAAGCAAAGCAAGCATTTGACGAAACTAACACAGATCTGAGATTGGCCGTCTTGGCTAAAAAAATGCTCCTTTTATACTATTATATCGAACACAGACTGTTCTGGAAAATTCTCGTATCTCATCAGCCAATGAGATTAGAGCTTCCACATTTGGTATATCCCTTATAAGGATTTTCTCGCCAAGGTCGACAAAAAATCGCCAAGGAGGGAAACAGTCGCAAAATTTGGGGCTAAATCATTTCTTCCCTTATTGGAGCTTTTTAATGCGTTTTTAAACGAAAATTAGGCTATTTTAACGTAAAACGACTAGAAATGCACAAAATTAGCATTTTATCGACTTTCTAAGCCTCTTTGAAAGAATTTATACAAAAATAAATGCAATTATTCACAAATCCGTAGCACTTTATATGATATACAAATAGGTTTAGAAAGAGAGATACAGCAAAGGGTTAAGGGGGCGGCAGCCCCCCTCAGGAATGTATCTGGTTATGGTAATAAGTCGATCGAATCAATATATACTATTATATATAATAAGGAATAAATAAATATGACCTATTGAATAATGCCTGATGCAAATAGGACGTTGAGGCTCCTGATCTGCAGATCCACTAGTTTAATTTTCTTGATTGCAAAGTAGAGATGTTAAATTACGTTTAAACGAAATTCACCTCATACGCAGTAATGTGAAGTATTTTGGCGTGTCCCTGTATACAAGCCATAAAAAGTATAGACCTAAGAAAATAAATAGCTATTTCTATACAGAGCCTGAAAATATGTGTCAATTTGCAAGTCAATCGGAGAATTTTTGCGGCCGCTATTGCGGTACATACAAATTCATCCCATAGGCCGTAATGATAAAAAAAACTTTGGCGTGTCCCTGTACACGAACTACAAATGGAATGCACACCCAAAACTATACAGCTAATTTCGTGAGGATCATGAACATGTGTACCAAATTTCAAGTCAATAGCGTGATATTTGCGGCCGCTATCACACGACAGACAGACAGACAGACGGAACACGAAATCCTTTAGAGTCTCAACAGAGGGCCTCCACTGATGTTTCGGCAAAAATTGGAAGTCAATAACTTGATTTTTGCGGTGTCTATCGCGGTACATACATATTCTTCCCATAGGCCGTAATGATAGAAAAACTTTGGCGTGTCCCTGTACACGAACTACAAATGGAATACACACTTAAAACTATACAGCTAATTCCGTTGGGCTCATGAATATGTGTACCAAATTGCAAGTCAATAGCGTGATTTTTGTAGCCGCTATCGCGATACATACAAATTCCTCCCTTAAGCCGTAATGATATGAAAAATTTTGGCCTGTCCCTGTATACAAACTACAAATGGAATACATACCAAAAACTATACAGCTAATTTTGTGGGGATCATGAACATGTGTACCAAATTTCAAGTCAATAGCGTGATATTTGTGACCGTTATCGCACGACAGACAGACAGACAGACGGACAGACGGAACACAAAATCCTTTTGAGTCTCAACAGATGCCGATTTTTGCGGTGGCTATCGCGGTACATACAGATTCTTCCCATAGGCCGTAATGATAGAATGAATTTGGCGTGTCCCTGTACACGAACTAAAAATGGAATACACACTTAAAACTATACAGCAAATTCCGTTGAGCTCATGAATATGTGTACCAAATTCCAAGTTAATTGCGTGAATTTTGTGGCTGCTATCGCAATACATACAAATTCCTCCCTTAGACCGTAATGATAAGAAAAACTTTGGCGTGTCCCTGTATACGAACTACAAATGGAATACATACCAAAAACTATACAGCTGATTTCGTGGGGCTCATGAACAGGTGTACCAAATTTCAAGTCAATAGCGCTATTTTTGCGGCCACTACCGCGATACATACAAATTCCTCCCATAGACCGTAATGATAAGAAAAAATTTGGCATGTCCCTGTATACGAACTACAAATGGAATACATACCAAAAACTATACAGCGGATTTCGTGGGGCTCATGAACATGTGTACCAAATTTCAAGTCAATAGCGCTATTTTTGTGGCCACTACCGCGATACATACAAATTCCTCCCATAGGCCGTAATGATAAGAAAATCTTTGGCGTGTCCCTGTATACGAACTACAAATGGAATACATACCAAAAACTATACAGCTGATTTCGTAGGGCTCATGAACATGTGTACCAAATTTCAAGTCAATAGCGCTATTTTTGCGGCCGCTATCGCGCGACAGACAGACACACAGACACAGCCCAAAACCGTTTTGAGTCTCAACAGAGGGCCTCCACTGACGTTTCGGCAATTACTTCATTTTCATTAACTCCAAGAACTAGCCCGAATTGAAACATATCTACCTGCAGCCCTTGTACTGGAAAACTCACAAGTCAGAACAATACCAGAACCTAACCAGAACCCCGAGAATAACATTAACATTCCTTTTATACACTGGCCGCATTATTATAGGCAGTCCTATTTTCAACAAACATACCCAAAACTAATTGCTTATTAAATTTCGAAAGTTTTCCTTTTAAACACGTAACTGGTAGATGACCTTCGTAGAGCACTTAACCATCGCTTTCCCACTGACCAAAAATAGATTTCAGGTACCGTTTGGCACGTTTGACGAAAATCACCAGCACCACGCATTTTTTTTTTATCTGTTAGAAGTTGCAACATTCCACTGGTTACGATTGCTGTCTCTGGAAATTACCGCACTTTTTTAATAAGGCGGGCTTAACTAAATTTCAACTAGAAAATGGGGTCAAAATGACCCTATCTTGGGAAATCGAGGGTTAAATAAATATATTTAAAAAACTAGACTCGACTACTTCGCAATTCTTGCGTCAACGGACCACCTATTCAAAGGACTATCAACGATCTTTCGTAGTCGAAAGCCCAGTCATGTACCGATGGACTGCATGACATAAAGCTTCTCCTGAGCCCGTTATTACCTTCGTTGGAGTGTTGATGAATGGAAACATGTTGCTTTCTCTGGCAAGTCTCATTTTCAAATTATAGTGGTCGGATGGATGTATACGTGTATGGAGATAACCTCGCGAATTCATGGACACTACATGTCAAAAGAGGGCTCTTCAAACTAACCAAGGCTCTGCAATGGTATGTGGAGAATGTGTAGTTGGTATAATATGGGACCCCTCATACGGCTATATACCACTCTGACAAGTTACAGATAATGTAAGCATCCTGTACGATCATCTACAACCATTCACGTCATTTGTGCATTTCGACGGACCAAAAAAAAAAAAAAAAAGAAGAAATTTACTTACAGTTCAGAAACGTACATAAATTATTTTAGTTATGTTTGGTAGACAATCAAAGTACAAGTATTTTCATAGAAGATTTATGAGATTTAAATAATGTAATTGTTAATTGTTAATTGATTTTTTTTACCAATAAATTTGTATGTAACATCTTCTGAAAGATTTTAAGAGCACTATGGTTAAAAAGCAATTTATGATAATATATTTCATATTATAGTTAATGGAAAAATAATATTTAATAATTTCATTGGTACGGTTGTCTCCAAATTACAATTACATTATCAAACATTTTAATTTAATTAATATATTACTTTACTCCTTCTATATGCCTGTAAATAGTATCATTGACATCATAATCAACTGTTTTACATAATTATTATAAGCATAATCAATATCTAAATTAGAAAAGGAAAAAAAAAAAAAAAAGACGATAAAATCGTTTAATTAGATATACTCAGAATTTTTAAGTTTGGGATTACGTAATTAAATAGGAAAGAATAATCAACAATATTTTAGAAAATAGTTTTCATTAGACTTTTCAAAAATCTGTGTATGGAGAAAAAACGTTAAAGATAATTTTAAGCGCTGTAATTGACAATCAATAACTTATTGAATGTCGTGAAAAAAAAAAAAAAATAATTAATAAGAGAATGAAAATAAGATTATATTAAATTTATTTTACCTTTGTAATTAAATAAATAAAGTCTGAAAATTTTGAATAATTTAATAATGAAACACATGTCGTTTAAATATGTTAATTATCCTTTTTATTCACTGGCACATATGGCAGAATTAACATTCTTTAAAAATTCGACTTTTGTATCGTCGATGTGTTTTTGGACGATAAATTCGAATACTATTTTTTATCACAAACGTCTCGGGATTTTACTTATATTTTT
Source organism: Salticus scenicus (assembly GCA_963930645.1). Lineage (NCBI taxonomy): Eukaryota > Metazoa > Arthropoda > Arachnida > Araneae > Salticidae > Salticus > Salticus scenicus. The sequence continues at coordinate 211,822,581 of OZ005650.1, forward strand.
ACGATATCTCGATTTAATCAATTTTATAATATCAGTAAACCTCATTTTTTTTTACATAGACTTGAAATTATTTTTCCGTAAACTTTCTATCGCAAACTGGAAAAAAAAGAAAGAAAGAAAGAAAAAGAAAAAAAAAAAGGAAACATATATATATATATATATATATATATATATATGAGTAATTCTCTGAAAAGTGGTCATTGCATGTACCAGTAGTCTTGAGGGTATATTTTTAAAAGCACAAAAACAAAAAGATGTTTGAACTATCAATATTAATTGATTTTACATATAAACTGTTATTCTTTGGTTATTGGAATTTAAATATAATTTTAAAATCATATTTAAATGCAAAATATAATTCCCTCACTGTGTCCACATTCCCAGATGTAAGTAAATAAAATGGTTTCTATAATGTATTAAAGCATGTATATTTGGATTATTTGAATTAAAAACTTATTAAACATACTTTAATAAATATTTATCCATTATACTATATTTATATATTATGCAACGAAAGAATTAGAATACTTTTATTATAGTCCCTGATAACAGATATCATTCCCTCATCAAACTATAATGACATCCTTACTTACTGTATAATGATAGCACATACTTTATATAAGTCAAAATTAATTTATATACCACCAAAGTAAAGAAACCATTTTGTATTCTGTTGGAAACATTTTACAATGAATAGCATATGGCTCTCAAACGTTAGATTGAAATACGGTATTTTTATTATATGTCATTCCCTCCCTCATTATAAAGTTAACTAAAATAAATCAAATTTGCTTTTTTATAATGTTATATTAATAAAAATATGTTTTAATAAATATTTAGTGTTTGAAAATATAACTAAACTTAATAATATTTTTATAAAGTAGTTTTTAGAAGAAATTTGTCATTCCCTCACAATCATTCCCTCATTTATCTAATTAATAAAAGTAATTGCTATATCAAAAATTATCAGATACAGTTTGGTTTATATTATTTTTTTTTTTATTAATTGTAACATATGTGTACATGTACAAAATTAAAAAAAAAAATATATTGGAGCAATTTTATTTGGAGTAAGTTTTTTTTTTTTTTTTCTTTTTCTTTTCTTTTATAAAGCCCACTTTTCGGAGAATGAAGATACTCAGAATTTTTAAGTTTGGGATTACGTAATTAAATAGGAAAGAATAATCAACAATATTTTAAAAAATAGTTTTCATTAGACTTTTCAAAATCTGTGTATGGAGAAAAAACGTTAAAGATAATTTTAAGCGCTGTAATTGACAATCAATAACTTATTGAATGTCGTGAAAAAAAATAAATTAATTAATAAGAGAATGAAAATAAGATTATATTAAATTTATTTTACCTTTGTAATTAAATAAATAAAGTGTGAAAATTTTGAATAATTTAATAATGAAACACATGTCGTTTAAATATGTTAATTATCCTTTTTATTCACTGACACATATGACAGAATTAACATTCTTTAAAATTTCCTTTACACAGACTTTTGTATCGTCGATGTGTTTTTGGACGATAAATTCGAATACTATTTTTTATCACGAACGTCTGGGGATTTTAATTATATTTTTACGATATCTCGATTTAATCCCTTTCGTCAATTTTATAATATCAGTAAACCTCATTTTTTTTTTTTTTTTTTTTTTTTTTTTTACATAGACTTGAAATTATTTTTCCATTTTTCCGTAAACTTTCTATCGCAAACTGGAAAAAAAAGAAAGAAAGAAAGAAAAAGAAAAAAAAAGGAAAAAAAAAAGAAACATATATATATATATATATGCTTTTTCCCCCCCTTAAATTAAATGTACCGAAAGCAGAAAAGTTCAGAGGACTTGGCACCTTTTGATTTGTCAACACATATAAAAGCTTATATTTCTATTTAATATTCATAAACTGAACTGCAATAGGTTTATAAAGTAAAATTTATATTCAGGAAGCAATTATAGTGGTTTTTAATTTATTCTTCACAAATTTGAAATCTTTAAATTGCGTTTTCTCAGTCTGCATTTTTATTTATTTACTTATTTATTTTTATAAATTTACGATATTTGATAAGCTAAAACTTCTAAAGATTTTCAAAAAAAAATACTAATACTTTTTTAAATGTTTAACAGAAAATATTTGGGGATGGATTTTGAAATTAATTAATAAGTTAAAGAAAAAAAAAATAAAACAGAAAGTACATGTTTATAAAAACTTTTGAAAAAAAAAAAAAGATTTTTGTTATATTTTTATTTTTTTTTCCTTTTGAATTTATTACAAAATCCATACTTATTCTTTTATATAGGTTCTTTTAAACATTGAAAAAATATTAAGTCTTTCCTTAAATATCTGTGGAAATTTTAGCATTTTTAACACCATAAACATATGGAGAAAGCAAACTGAGAAAACTCAATTTAAATATCACAAAAATATAAAATATTCTTCAAAAGAAATAAGAATTGCTGCCTGAATATGTAATTTATTCAACAAACCAAATATAGTTCAGTTTATTAACATTAAATTTAAATATAAGCTTTTAAATGAAAACTTCAGTTGTGCAAAGTCAAAGGTGCCTAGTCTTCTTAAGGATATTTACAGTTATTTATACAATCGGTAACAAAAGTATCCGAACGCTAGGAAAAATTCCTATATAAAAAATGTAGATTTAATACTGTTTTGTTAGATAAATCCTTGTCGAAACCTGTTCTTAGACAAACTAAGAACAGGATTCGACAAGGATTTGTTTAACAAAACAGTATTAACTCTACATTTTTTGCAATGGAATTTTTGCTATTGTTCGGATACTTTTGTTACCGACTGTACCAGTAGTAAACTAAATAGTAGTCACTTTAATGATTTATTTTTGTAGAACGTTTATATATATATATATATATATATATATATATATATATATATATATATATATATATATAAATGCAGTTTTAAAGATAGCAAATTATTTTAACATCACTATTTTAAACCTAAAAACCATTAAAAATATAAACAGAATAGGAAGGATTCTTATATATAAACAAAAAAGTGTCTGATAAAATTATTAGCAAAATAATCTTCCCTTTTTCATAAAAAAAAAAAAAAAAAAAAAAAAAAATCCATTTCTAATATGGCGACAAAAATTCAAAAGCCACCAATAGAGCAGCATATTAAAGTTGTGTAGCATGATAATGTTTACCTATTTAATTATTTTTTTACATACTAATGGCTATGCTAATTTATCATACAAATAAATGAGCCTCTGTGTGTGACTGCACTTGCACGTACTATCTAGTACCCGAACTAATTCTTTCGTTAAATTATTATACTTCAGAAATAATCGACAAAAGCATAGAAAAAGCATCGATAGTGGATGCATAAATTATAGAAGATGATATCTTTCTTTTTCAGTAAGGAAAAACATACATTTTGTTTTAGAAAAGTGCTATATTTTCAGTTTCACTAAGGAAAACATTTATTTTTTTTAGAAAAAATGAGATGTGTGAAGTCAACTTTTTAACCAACTGGAAATATATAATATTAAATTACCCAAACTTTACTAGAACATTAATGCGTTAGTATAAAAAAAAAGGAACTTTTCCCCCAAACAGAATACAAATTGATCTTCTTCATAATCTTCATCTTCATCATTTTTAATTAGAGAGGCCCTTCCTGGCTATGCAACAGTTTGGAGCTGTTTCGTGCCTCTACCAAAGGTGTCCCCAAAATCAGGGGAGTTATGCGTGGTAACTGGACACTGCGGGTACTGTCGGTAACAAAAGTGTCCGAACACTAGCAAAAATTCCTATGTAAAAAAAGTCCACTTCATACGGTTCTGTTAAATAAATCCTTATCGAATCGTGTTCTTTCACTGACCAAGAACAGGATTCGACAAGGATTTATTTAACAAAACAGTATTAACTCTACATTGTTTGCAATGGAATTTTTGCTAGTGTTCGGATACTTTTGTTACCGACTGTACATAGTATCTAGTACCCGAACTAATTCTTTCGTTAAATTATTATACTTCAGAAATAATCGACAAAAGCATAGAAAAAGCATCGATAGTGGATGCATAAATTATAGAAGATGATATCTTTCTTTTTCAGTAAGGAAAAACATACATTTTGTTTTAGAAAAGTGCTATATTTTCAGTTTCAGTAAGGAAAACATTTATTTTTTTTAGAAAAAATGAGATGTATGAAGTCAACTTTTTAACCAACTGGAAATATATAATATTAAATTACCCAAACTTTACTAGAGCATTAATGCGTTAGTATAAAAAAAAAGAACTTTTCCCCCAAACAGAATACAAATTGATCTTCTTCATAATCTTCATCTTCATCTTCATCTTTTTTAATTAGAGAGGCCCTTCCTGGCTATGCAACAGTTTGGAGCTGTTTCGTGCCTCTACCAAAGGTGTCCCCAAAACCAGGGGAGTTATGCGTGGTAACTGGACACTGCGGGTACTGTCGGTAACAAAAGTGTCCGAACACTAGCAAAAATTCCTATGTAAAAAAAGTACACTTCATACGGTTCTGTTAAATAAATCCTTATCGAATCGTGTTCTTTCACTGACCAAGAACAGGATTCGACAAGGATTTATTTAACAAAACCGTATGAAGTGTACCTTTTTACATAGGAATTTTTGCTAGTGTTCGGACACATTTGTTACCGACTGTACATAATAGGTTCAGACTGTAGGACGTATTCAGAACTCGGTTTTTTTAAAATTTAAGTTGTTACTACTATCAAGTGAGTAGCGTGCTTACGCGAGCACAGGGCATCATTAAGACACAAAAATTGTTCTAGAGCAATGATCGAACGCGAGCAGGGCACTGGTACAAAATTGTTGTGAAACATGTGGCAAAGTTTTGGGGATATATCTGATGTGACACCTGAAACCCCGGAAGCAACTAAAAAAAGTCAAATTTTGCAACTAAATCTTGAAAAAGTTAGTAAGATTAAATTTAGTTTGTTAAACTGGATACCTCCATAAGGGTTACAAAGATTTTAGTGAATTTATTTATTGGAATGACATAAAGGTTAAAAAGCCAGTTATTGGCTCTAAGTGGAAGCTTGTCTGTAAATTAATGGCAGTGAAGGGGCATGCAAAGAAAGAATGTTCTGGAGAACCTTCCTCTCATCATTTGTACCGAGAGGTCTTCATGCAGTGAAAATAAAATAAGTAAGTTCTGAAGGGTCCATGAACCATCATAAAGGCTGAACAAATTGCCACGATTTTAGCTCGCATATTTTAATTGCAGTACATGAATGAAATATATTTTATTGCAATATTAAATCTTATTCGTTTATGTTCTAAGATGACAAACGAAACAATAGCATTTGTCATCCTCTTTTCCTTACTTTGATGAGATTATGGCCAACTGAGAATTATATTAAATACAGAATTTTCTAGTGCTAAATTGTATGATCTTTTTTATTTTAATATTCTCAGTACTTCGAAAGATGCCGTCTAGTAGCGAATCCCAGGTGACTCTAAAATATCGCTTCAATAGATATCTGTATAGACAAATTGTAAACAGTGCTGTTTTATACTGGTAAGGGTGACAAATCAAGGACCCAGGAGTAGCCATTTTCATAAACGTTATAAACTATTACAAAGTTTTAAGTTTAACCCAGTGAATGAAATCTGAAGAACAAGTTTAGTTGTTATAGCATATGAAATAAAAAGCAGTTTAAAGTAAGCAAATTCAAAATAATGGCACATCAAAATTCAATCTTGTACACTGAAGAGTTAAGAAAACAAGTACACCTGACTTGTTGGGGCAATTATCCGTGACTCGACTGATAATGGTATACTGTAGGTAATTCCCACCACAAATCCTGCAGAACATTCCACTTGTGAGGAGGTGGTGATCGCTTCTTAACAGAAAATTGCAAGACATCGCAGATATGCTTAAAAGTGTTAGTATGAGAAAACTTAGATGACCAATGTTCACCACTAATATCAGAAGAGTTTTCGCCTAGAAGGTTTCGCTCGCCGACGATTTAAGCTTACCGATGAATTCATCATAATTTCTCTAAGTAATGCACAATAAAAGAAAAATTCAAAATCAAATTATGATTTATCTAGCGGCGTTTATCCTTACTTTTCTTTGTTAGTTTGTTTTAGAGTGTGTAATTTTATAATTATTAATTTCCAGGTTCTATGTATACAATTTCACTGTATTAAAAAAAAATCTTTCTGCAGCATAAATTCGAAAATAATTTAAATTCGAATAATAGCAGCTCTCAATTCTCACGTAAATGTTGGCAAGAATGCCTGTGAAAAACGTCTTCCTATACGAATGAGAACATTCCATTTCCAGGCCAAGTACCCTATATCATACATCTCACCACAGTCCCTAAATAGCTGAACCCTTAAATAGCTAAGCGTAATCTCTCACACAGCCACACAGACTCTCAAACTAAAAATTACAGAAATATATTATTTTACAAATATTTATATCATTCAGATGACATTTTCAATCTTCAAACATAAATTTTATTGTGGAAGATGTATCTTTATGCTATTACTTTTATATATTGACGCTTGACTATATGAAACAATATAAGAGTATAAGTATAGCCAAACATAGAACCTGAGTAAGAGAGTAAGTTACACGGATTCAGTGAATGAACTTTCAAAACGGTATTTCGATCTTAGATGTGCAGATGATGGTACTATACTGTTTTACTCTTGAAAAAATACGATTTTTTTTTTATTAGTTTTATGTCTCTGCCTGTTTTCATACGTTTTAACATATAATATTAATATTTTATTGACATGCAGTTTTTCCAGACTTTTAGACATTTGATAAACAATATTAATCATCTATTATGTATGTCAAATATCACTTCTTAAAATTATTATTGACTACTGAAATAAAAAGCCTCAAAATCTGGCAACACTAGTGACATGAATTAAATTTTACCTAATCCTTGTAATGTAATTGAAATAACTGAATATTTATAAGGGCGAGTAGGACTGCATAGCGGCAGATTTGCGAGTTAATTTAAAAAAAAAATCTCTTAAAATAAAGTGATTTGAGTTAAATAACAGACATTGCTTTATAAAGAACATATAGTAGTTTGTAAAATACAGTGGTGGACATAATTATAAGACACCTATCTAATTTTACAAATAGTGAAAAGAAAGATTCAGAGCCTAAAAATGTTTTATCAAATACGTCAAAAGCATAAATTTATTCTCTTATCACACGTAATTGTTTTACAGAAATGATATTTTTATAGAGTTGAATGAAAAAAAAATTAAAAATACCATGGACAAAATTATAAGACACCCTAACATTTTAATTAAAACACCAGCTTTTTTTCGAAAATAATGTGCAATATGCAAATTTTCTGCACGCTGTTATAACGGCAGCAGTACCCTAAAGCAGACGATAACCGACTTCCCGCATTTACAAACATGCTACGAGGTACAGAATCAAAACAAAGTGAAATTTGGAGATTAAATGGAATTGGTGCTTCAATTAATAATATTTCAAAAGTTATTAAACGCTTTAGATGTGCAATTAGAAATGTTTTGAAAAGAGGAATTAATGGATCGGTGATTAAAAGATCTGGACGTAATCCTTGCTTGTCCTCGAGAGACAGACGCCATGTGCTTTCGCTTGCTACACAAAATAAGATGACCACTACAGGCATTAAAAATGCTTTGAAACTGAATTGTTCAAGCAGAACCATTCGCAGGGTGTTGCATAATGCTTCCCATGTGAAATTTAAAAAATTGAAGAAAAAACCACCGCTTCTAAGCCGGCACAAAATGGAGCGTCTAAACTTCGCTATACAAACTATGGCCTTTACCTCCAAATGGTACTCTGTGTTATTTTCTGATGAAAAAAGTTTAACCTGGATGGTCCTGACGGGTTTCAATATTACTGGCATGATTTACGGAAGTCTCCTCATGTAGTAATGATCCGCCAAACGGGTGGAGGCTAGGTAATGTTTTGGGCTGATTTTTCGGCTCAAGGGAAAACGGATATTGTTTTTGTGCATTCAAGAATGAATTCCGAAAAGTATAAGAACCTTCTTAAAGATCAACTAGCCATATACGGTGAACTTCTTTGAAGCGAAAACTACACTTTCGCGCCGATTCATGCATCACACGAAACAAAAAAGTAGCTTTCAGAGCAAAGTATCAATGTTCTCCCGTGGCCTTCTCGCTCCCCAGACTTAAATCCCATCGAAAACTTGTGGGGATCTTAGCTCGTGCGCTTTACCGAAATGGGAGTTAGTTTACATGCGTCGAAGATCTAAAGAATGCTATAAAATGTACGTGGGAAGAACTGTGTTGCGATATTTTGTTAGAATTGATAGATTCGGGGCTGAATCGCATCTTTCATGTTATAAAAAACAACGGCGGCTCCACCAAATATTGAATAACCATGCTAGAGGATTTTCTTTTAGACCATTAGTGTCTGCTAATTAAATTTACCACTGTATTTGGAAAAAACGGTTGGTGTCTTATAATTTTGTCTATTATGTTTTTAAGTTTTTTCATTAAATTGTATGAAAATATCATTATTATAAAATAATTATATATGATAACAAAATAAATTAATGTTTTTGACGTATTTGATAAAACATTTTTAAGCTCTGAATCGTTTCTTTCACTATTTGTAAAATTAGATAGGTGTCTTACAATTATGTCCCCCACTGTATATATACACTACTGGTCATTAAAATTTCTACACCAAGAAGGAATAATAATAACGGAATGAAATTTGTTGGACCCATACATTATAGTAGGAAGAACAACTGATTAAAATTTCAGGAAATTTGGAGCAATATGTACTGAGAAAACAGTACATAAAGCAACGACCTCTGTAAGCAATAACAGCACTTATCTGCCTAGGTATTGAATCGAACAGCGATTGGATGACATGTACGGGTAGAGCACCTCATGAAGTTTTAACACGATGCCACAATTCATCGATCGAAGTTACTGGTGAGTGGTGGGGGACCAGTCGCTTTTCAACGACTAAACAGTCATTTTCATTGGTGCGAGATCAGGAGAACGTGCTGGCAAGAGCAACAGTCGAACACATTCGGCATCAATGAAAGTCCAAACAATATAGACAACGTGCGGTCGTGCATTGTCCGGCTTAAATGTTGCGCTTCGGAGGCCCTGAACATAGGGCAGAGCGATGGTCCTTAACTCGTCAGAAATGTAATGGCTGGTATTCAGAGAGGCGGGAATGAAAACAAGAGGTGACCGGGACGTGTATCCAATGGTACCACATACCATCAATCCAGGTGTTGACTCAGTATGCGGCTAGCAACATTCTGATTACCATCAAAACTGCATCACTGATATGGGCGCCATTAATGTGTGATCAACGATGAACCTGGACGCAGGAATAGCGTGAAGTCAGTTTTCAGACAAATCACAATCCTGTTTACAGCATCAAGATTGCCTTATCTGTATATTTAACGGCATTATGAATAATGCACATTGCCAGCTGGGATTCGACATCATCATACTGTCCATCATTCGCAATGATGTTATGGGTTCCCATTGGATACACGTCTCGATTACTTCATGTTCGTATTCCTGGCACTCTGAACAGCGGCCATTTAATTTCTGATGAGTTGACGCCCGCCCCTCTGCCCTGTATTCGAGGCCTCCGTAGCGCAAAATTTAAGCGAGATAATGCACGACCGTAAGTTGTTTGTATTGTCTGGACCTTCTTTGATACAGAATGTGTTCGACTGTTGCTCTGATCAGCGCGTTCTCCTGATCTCGCACCAATGAAAATGACTGTTTAATCGTTGAAAAGCGACTGGACCCCCACCACCCACCAGTAACTTCGATCGATAAATTGTGGCATCGTGTCAAAACTTCATGAAGTGCTCTACCCGTACATGTCATCCAATCGCTGTTCGATTCGATGCCTAGGCCGATAAGTGCTGTTATTGCTCACAGAGGTCGTTGCTTTATGTACTGTTTTTTTCAGTACATATTACTCCAAATTTCCTGAAATTTTAATCAATTGTTCTTCCTACTATAATGTATGGGTCCAACAAATTTCATTCCGTTATTATTATTCCTTCTTGGTGTAGCAGATTTAATGGCCAGTAGTATATATATGTTTGTTTCAAAAAATTTTTAGATATTGCACGTCTGTTTTCTCCTGTTTACGGCATCTGGGAAACCAGCAGAAAATCGAAAACATACAGTATACGTTAGAGGTAATGAGAATAAAAAGATCATTAATATCTCTGTAGAATATTAAATGTACCAAAGAATATACAGAATAAATAAATAAATACTGTAAAATGTTTCCTTAACTAAAAAATAATCACAACGTATTATAAACAAATAAAGAAATTCATTTATTTATTATATATTTCATCATAAGAATGAAAATTGTATCTATGATATTAAATAAATACAGCAAATTGTTTCTTAACTAAAATATAAATAACAGTGTGATACAGAGTATATTGTTGATTACGTCAGCAGCAATAATATCAAAGTAAATATGTCACATTGTTAGTAAAATTAATTAACTAATATTATTATGTAGCGAATTGAATGATTCGATCTAAGGATTCATGAACAGGTTTCGAATATCCATTTGCAAATCCATTTAGAAGTATTTAGGTATTACACGAATGAATATTTTTTTGTAATTATACGTGAAAATTACTTTTATACAGGAAGGTTGACTGATAAGAAATGTTTTCGAAAATTTCTGCATAGTAAAAATGATTTTAATTAACATACAGGTGATTAAAATAACCCTTTATTATTTTCATATTTTCTATTCTACTTACACTTTCAGAAAATTATACATGTTTATAGTGAAAGAACTTCTTTTAGTATTATATTATTTAGTATCACAGATATCTTATATAATATATCATTTTTAAAAAGAATTTTCATAAAAAAACATATGTATAAATTATTTGTTTTAAGGAAACTTCAAACATAATTACGTTCATTTGAATATAAACCAAATTTATCGAAAATTTTTCATTCATGTGTTTTTTAAATACACATAGTTTTTTAACATTAAAAGAAGAATATATAAGCATTTTACAGATTTATAAAGTTAATGACAGAGGTTCAAAAATCCGTTTTTTTTTTATGAAAATGTAAGTAGCCTCACACTGAAAAGTGAGAGGTTCAAATCTTACTAAGATTTTACAGTTTACCAGTATCCTATATCTACTAAAACATCAGTTGCTAGATAATGCAGATAAATGACATCAAAATGATTATTTTAACTAAGGAATTGACATTTCTGACATCAGGAGATGAGAAAATCCAGTAACGCCTGGCCATAAGGGCCTTGCCGAGTAGGTTTTTGTGTGTGGCTCAGAAAGCAAACTGAAATCGTCGGTTCACTTCCTCTAGAACAGGTACAGGGACTATCCTGAAGGAGAAGAACATTTAAGATAAAAAATAAAAAATAAAATAAATAAATAAGAAATAAAATGCGAATAGTTATGTTAATTGAAATATATATGTTAATTGGATCTACAAAACTGAGTTATTCAAATCATAAACACACAATTTTGTAGGAGTGTTCACTAATGGGTCAACATAAAAAACTCATTTTCTCAAAACCAATAGATTTCAAGAGACCACCTCAACAATTTTTATTTGTGAATATATCATAGACAACCTGAATTTTGCACCTCCTTTTTTACTTGTAAAACATTTTTTGTTCTCAAGAAAGATTCAAACAACTAAACTGTACTAGACAACGAGAGAAAAATATAATTATTCTTTAGTCGTTACAAAATATCTCTAATGTTATATTAGAACCCTTTCTTTTAAAGAACCTGAAACATGTTTTATTCCTAGAACCATGCTGTTGAATCACAGCTTTATGTTGGAGAAAGTCATTTCACAATTCATAATCATTTTAAGATGTCGCAATCATAAACTATGCGAGACTAATTTCCATAAGATACAAAATATTATTATTATTTTTTTAAACTCTATTTTTCGCCTTTTTCTTAAATTCTGATGGTTTTCAATTCCATTTCATGGATCATAAAGACACATTCTCAACTAGAATTACTGTTAAATAACTTTAATAAAAGCAAATGTATTTAGTATATACAAAGATGTATATATAAAAAGATATTTAATACAAAGGTATTTAGTAATGGGTTATTAGCTTTCCCGATTTAATTCCTGTGAGGCTTGGAACATGATCTAAAATTATCTTTTGGACTTCCATCTTCCACCAAGTTCCGTTACAGAATTTGAAATTGCTCAACATATCGGAGAGAATGTTTTGAGTGGAAAACTAATCTAAACTCTTATCGAAAACGTGTAAAACTATTGTGCAGCGGCTTGAAAATCCTAAATATTCACAAATTCTATTAAAGAAGTAATCATTATATCCATACATTTTGCTACACTGAGGTTCAATTCATTTATGCATTTTATTTTTTAATTTTACATAAAATAAGAAGCGCTCCTCGCATCTCTGATCTTTCTCTTTCATGAAATCAAAAGTATTCATGAAATGCAAAGTTCTATAAGCTTTCCAAATCTCCAAACTATGACGAATATTTGAAGGTATGATAAGGAGATATGTTATAGAAATGCATTACTCACAATGTTACGTTGCTCAATAAAAATTGTGAAATGTTAGAATTAATTAAGAACAGCACATCGAAATAAATATCGAGTTTGGAAAATCAATGTGCAGCAGTATATACAATTAGAAATTGTACAAAAATTATATTAAAATAAAACTTAATAAATAAAAAAGGAATAAAGAAATAAAAACCTAACGTTATCTGTTAATTATAAATTTTATATTAATTATAAACTTTATATGAATTATTAATCTTAAATTAATTATATTAAAACTAACTATTTAATTTGAATTCAATTCATTTAAATCTTTAATTTTTTAAAAACTATTTTGAAGCTTAATTTATACATTTTTTAGTGATACCATTTATGAAATAGGTTTTTACTTTTTAAATTTATAAAACGAGTATTTCATAGTGCTGACATTAAGACATATATTAATATTTTAGCTTTATACTCTCGAATATCTCTAGAAAGGAAAACAATACTCATAAAAAAAATATATATATATCTTAAAAAGCATTTTACATTGTATTTACTCAGCACGGATATTATAAACACGAAATTATATTCTTGAGCAGGCAGAAACACTGTTATGCGGCTGATTTTGGTTTATTTTATCATGCATTGTCTAAAAAATTTTGGTTGTGACAACCCACGCAGAAATCAACACCAAAAATTAAAATGAATTTACAACGCAGAACACAGCACTTAGGTATTTTTTGTTAGTTATGCGGTTTTGCTCAGATAATAATTAATACATATTTACAGCACATACCATTAGAAGATATTTACATCATTCAGCAATACCATATATAATTAGAGTACTTTCTATCAGAAGTTTATAAAACCTCAAAGATAGTGTGTATGCCATAGAAAAAAATAAAAACCCTGCAGAATTACTTTAGGTCACTCATTGCTTTCAAATTTGTTACACAGAAAAAAATTGTGTCAATCAGGGATAATCAACTATTTTTATACCATTTTCCATTTTTATAGTCATCTTTGTTTACCGCCTACTTTAGTAGTACTTCACCGGCTCCAGAGTAATGCTGATTTATGAAGTTTTTGAACGAAAATAGAAAAATAGAATCTAATGTTTTTGGAAGATGATTTTTTTTTTTTTTTTTTTTTTTTTTTTGTTTCAAACATTACTTTAAAAAAAAATTTCGTTTCAATGTTTTTATATACTAAATAATAATTAAAAGTGAAAGTGAATCTGTATAGGATTAAACTCCTACCGTCCACATTCTGTGCTCAAATCTAGTAGACGTGAGGTGCAGGGTTCGATACCAGGTCGCGCCCGTTGACCTAGTCGTTCGGATGTTTCCGTGATTTTCTCCAAAATTTTCGTATATACGGGATAGGACCCTTTAGAAAGATCTCCCGCATAAAGCACTTCCCCTCTGCCTTAGGACACTAGTGCAGTCAATCTGCTTTACTGCCAGATGCCAAAACTTACCGCCCAGAATGAAATCTGAAATGTGCACCAGTTGGTGGTAGAAACAAATTTGGGTACAACTGATCTAAATTGTTGTATCAAAATCTTTAAAACTCAATGTACAAACGGTTAATGGAAACAAAACACAAGTATTAAAATGAATATGAAGTTAAAATTCTTCGAATCTCTAAATGAATAAATAAGCTAAATCTGGAAATGAGCAACCTTAAAAATTATAGATTAACAACAATATAAACCTTTTGAATTTCAAGGTAATTATGTTTATTTAAAATCAGTAGTCCCCATAATTTACAATTAGAGTTTAAAAATAAATAAATAAATAAATGGGTTTATTCCGTTAAATTATCTTTTCCAGAACACTTTTTGCTGTTGGTAATTGGTAATCGCTTACTTGTTAGGAAGACACTATGCGTTAAAGGGTTAAATATATATGTATATAAAGTTAACATCAAAAGGGAAGTTTGTAAGTGGGGAAATTGTCTTTAAAAGAATATACGTTACATTTAATTAGGATGCAAAACCTTTTGCATTAAAATAAATAGTGATGTTGCAAGTTTATTGACGTATATAGAATTATATAGAAAACTGCTAATGAATTTATTAGCAGAAGAGAAGATTATAGAATTCATTCATATTTTTTAAATGTGGGATTTTTTTTTCATAACATAATTCAAATCAGTCTAAAACGTTTCACTAAATTTTTAAAATCATTTTTCAATTAAAATTTCAAGAAATCATGTAGCATAAAATATCACAAACCGCTATCACAACTTAAAAGCGAAGGAAATATTACAAATATTTTCTAAAAATTTTCGATATTCATGCAAATTAATTAATTTATAAGGGATAAACAAATGAATCATTTTGATGACTTTCATTCCCCTTAACAATATAGACTTTTAAAATGAATTAAACTAATAATTTGTTTAATGATTTAACTGATATTTTATAAATTCATTTTTGATTAAATTAATGAACGGTCGTATAAAATAAACAATCCTGTAATTTTTATAAGGAATTGTGTACATTTAAACAAAGCTGGGTTAACTGTCTAATTTATAAGTACAAGTGAAAAAACTAAATTACATCAATAAGTTAAATTCCGATTAAATCTGTAGAGCAATACTTAATCTAAAATGTTAATACATACAAAATTGTTCTCTAAGTAATATATATGAACTTCGTAGTGAAAGTTAAAATGATTGTTATAAAACAGATAAATGAGTCAATTAAAAAAAAAAAAAAAAAAAAAAAAAAAAATAGGAATTTAGCAATTAAAAGCAAAAACATACACGGGGTGATTTTCTACCTGAGCAACAAACTTAGGTGATAAAGAGGGAACAATGACGGACGGAAATGCAATCCAAAGGAAATAGAGAGATAATAATTATTAGGAAACCCATCATATATTTTAAGCTTTTGGCCTTAAAATGTCCTTTCGGAATCATCATGTGATCTAGTTTTCACGCTAAGATTTATGCGAGTGACTTTCGACAGTTTTCATTTTGTAGCCTTTAACCCCTTAAATCTCGTGTCGTAAAATCAAAAAGATTTGACTACGTCCCCTGTTTCTTTTTTTCTTGATATTTTAAAGAATTTGAAAGCATCAATTAGGATCATGCTATTTAACAGGCATTAGAAATTATCAGATGAATGAAAACGCCTATAATTAATATGGTTATGTTAACACAACTGTCTTACATTAAAAAAATTTTGGAAACAATTGTAAACAATTATAAAAGGGCTAAAAAATCCCTGGTCTCGTTAGGGTAGCATTTCCGAACCTGCAATGCTACGTGATTCCGAATCGACTTTGTGCCTCTTACACAATTTCGTCGCATCGGTAGTGAATCACCCTGTGTATTGAGATTTTAGTGTTGTTTAAAACAATAAATTAAGTATATTTTTAGATAATGATTTTTCTAGTTTAAAAATATTATATTTATTTTATGTTTATTTAAAAAATAAGTAAAACCTATTAAAAAAAAGTTCTCCATTTTTTAATGTCTTGTATATGATAGTTATAGGTTCAAGTGGGGCATTCTTCAAGTTGTTTAAATAATATCATATCTCACATCACACTTTAGTTAAAAATAGACTTTCAAAATTCTATTTATAAGAAAGTATAAAATTATTTTAGCAAGAGTAAATAAGCAATGCATAGATTTATATTACTGCTACTGATGGTATAGACTGATTCTAGATATTTAATAAAACTGGTGTTATATTCCTAAGTTGCTTCATAATCTCTTTGATTTTTTAAGCTGTAACTAAACACTTTATAATCAAGTATTTTTACTATTTTTAAAAAAATGTTTTTGTGTGATTTACAAATGGATATATATGATTTTTATACTTATTTCTTTTACTTAAACGAGCAATCCAATAGCTATAAATTATTGGTATTTTTTTATAATTTTATTTATTATATATGTATAATTAAAAGTGTTGTATTCTATGAATAATTTTCTCATATTTATATTACATTTATATGTGTGTAAGGGATGAAAAGTACATTAATATTTAGATACGTTAATTCCATGAAATTTTAAACTTTTGTACATAGAAAGTTTTAATTGTGTGCACTATCTATAAATCTCGACAATTTCAATTGTATTTATTATGTTAACAACCGTTTTTCCGTATATTATGAAAATTCATCGTTTATAATCTTGAAAATTTTAAATATAAATTATCAAATATAAATCAATCTGCTCTTATTTTTTACATTTTTTTTTATTATTATTCTTAGCACACGTGTATAATCAGTCTTATGCAGTGCGTTGCATGAATAAAAACAAACCTTAATTTTAATTAGAATAACAGCGAAGCGTAATAAAAAGTAGGAATGTGTGATATTTGATGCAAATTGTATGTGTATGGTTCGAGGAATGTAAACATAAGCCAAACAATGAATGACCACCATGATTTTTTTATAACGTAATTTTATTAAATTTATGACAAAAATACGGGTTGCGTGAATGTAAACGCACACGAAAAAAATAACTAATTTACTGTGAAATACTGTGTTTAATACTTTTTAAAGCCACCAAGGTCTTTTAGAATAGCAAGTAAACGCCTCTGCATCGACTGGCTTAGTGGCACGAGATCATCCACGATTATTGTCTTCCAGGAAAATGAAATGGCAGATTTTATTTCATCTTTTCTGTTACATTCCCTTCCCTTTCCGAAAAAACGGCAACCCAGAATAC